>CM077619.1:1491964-2091964 GCA_039566895.2 Turritopsis rubra
AAAAAAAGAAACAAAGAATTAGAATGATTCTCGAATTCGATTGGTAGAATTTGCAGTAAACGTTGTTTTGGGTTAGTCACATTTTTTTCTCCAGCATATAGTTCAACAACATGGAAAATGTATCAAACGAAACACAATATCCAATTATTTGTGAAAAAGAAATGGAAGTAAAATCATTTGTGATGGGTTTTCACGAATACAGGAAGATTTGGATACCAAAAGAAAAATGATGTTTTCGTTAGCCCGCATGGAACCAACGAACAAAAAGGACAAATTTGCAGTTTCTGCTCATGGAGAGAAAAATACTATTGTTGGTCACTTAATGAAAGGTAAAAGTGGAAGATTTGCCAAGAACCTTGAGGCTGAAAATAACCAAAAAATAAGAACAGGTTAAGAACAATATGAGGCTGGCGAATTTAAGAACATCTTCATAACTACTTTTATAAGAAAGTTTGAAACTTGATAATAATATCGAAACTTAGTTCTATTGTTTGATATAAAAAAACCATGCAAAGGATTATAATATTGAAAATCAATTTCCCATTCATTAAAAAGATAATTTCTCATGAAAATTTCTCCCTAGTTTACTCAAGCGAAAACACCAAACAACGCCAGTGCAAACGGGAGCTTTCGTCACCTTGGAAACACTTTGACGTTCCCGCCGCAGAATTCATATTGCTCAAGTTCCCCAGTACCAGAGGAAGATCGTGTCAATGCTGAGTTATATCAACAGTCTTTCATTAAATTATGCGACCTCATAAAGGAACAAAAAATTGAACGCCTCAAATGTTTATTTCAAAAATTTGTTTCCACTGTCGCAGAAAAAGGTGTTGAATAGTTCAATAGAATTTGAAGCCAATTTGATTTTTTCTTTGACAAATATATTTTGTTATCGGTGATGTTTGTATCCCAATCATGGTTTGCCAACAGTTTTGCTCTTCTTGAAGCTTCTAGAAAAGATCTATATGATGGTTACACATTCGGTTGGCAATCTAAAGATGATCAACTTTTTTTTACATATTGTTTTATAAGAACATCGTGGTTCAGGATCGGGGTTGTGAACATGGAACATCTGGTAGGTTTCTTATTGGCAATGAGCCAGGGATTAAAGTTGTAAGAGAATCATCTAAATCAAGAAGTTATATAATATTTTGCTTACACATAAAAAAATCTTTGTAGAAAGAAATTAGAATTCTAATCTGGATAATGAAACGCTAATTTATACATCTAACATGCAGTTAATTCTAACCAAACCATCATGATAAGTAAGGGGAAGAAAATCTTCTATCTATGAACTAACTAGCTATATAGATTTTTTAAACTAGGTTGCACCACCAAAATCTCGAATGATAGTTCATCATAAACCAAAAATATTTTATACTAACGAATCAATATTTGCTCTGGACTGTAATGCTCTGAACATATGTACAAACTTCTATTCTCGATTTGTCTCTTCAGATTCCTTTTCCGTTACTTTAAAAAGCAATGTATCACAACACTTTCCTCTAGAGTAAGTGCATAACGCAATGGAGCAATTTACACCAGGCATTTTAAGAACTATCGCGAAAATAATTAACTGTTTTGTGAACAAATGCTTGCTTTTGCACTGAAATTCGGTACCTTCGCTGCAATATTTACATTTTTATCATCCTTCGAGTGGACTAGGTTCAAGTGAATCCCATAACAATAACATCAACATTCGATTGCGCGAGTGGCCAGACTAGCGCGAGTGGCCAGACTAGTGCGAGTGGCCAGCAGACTAGTGCTGTTTTCATTTGACTATGATTTAGATGATGTTATTGTCTATTCGAAGTTTTTAACAACACCAAAGTCCTCAAATATGATTACAGAGGAAATGTACGAGATTGAAATTCCTATAATAATTGAAAGTTTGGTTACATATGAATATGACTCTTTTGCAGATAGAGGCTATCATGTATATATGAACATATGGAGAGATATTAAAATACAAGAGAGAGCCAACAAATGAGGTAGACAAACACGCAGTCTCAATAATGCGTTCAGACTCATTGGGAAAGTCGTCGGACACATGCCTCACAATATTTCGAAATTTTCGTCCATATTCCCCACAATTCCGTCCACTGCAATCGAACTTGAAGTATTAAGCAAAAGACTGAACCGTGGAGGTGGTAATGGACTAGAAATTCCAGTGAAATATTGGTATTATAGCCAAGAAAAATGTTTAGCTTGGGATCCAATGGTTAGCTAAAAAATTAGAAACATTTAAAAAAAGAACTAGAATATAAAATTTCCAAATGTTTGAAATAAATATTATAAATAGCATTTGATATTTTTTTAGTGTCCTAAAAAGCCTGTTTCGTGTAGAAAAAAGTGTCCGCTAAACAGGATACATGTTATTATGGTTAATCCGCTTTTTAGAAAGCTTTTTATGAGAGTTTGACCAGAATTTCGCCGGGGAGAACGAATTCGTCCGCTAATTAGAGGTGTCTGCCTTTAAGAGTGTCCGGTTATTTGGAAAGAGAACTGTGTTTAAAGTAGGCGTAAAAGTGATATCTGAGCCTATACGGCTCTCCATTGACAAAAATCAGCGAGAAAATTGTTGAAAATTGTCCGAGTTCTATGCTCTTTAAGAATACTTCAATTTTCCCATCAACAAGAATCAAAGATTTCCGATTTCTGCTCATTATTCTATCCCTTTTAAAATATCCCGCAGAAGCAAAAAAAATTGTTTATAAAAAGTAATGGAAGAACTTAAATATATATTTTACTATACAATGATTTTTACAAAGTCTATGTTATTTCCTGTCTTACGATACTTGGCAAGATCCTCACCCTCTGGATTAAAAACTCGCAGTTACTGCTTTCAAGCCAAATCAGCAGCGCCATATTCCGGCCTTTTTTACTGTCGAGAAAAAACCGTGATGGCGAGGGTCAGAGACAAGTATTTAAATAGTACGAAAACTTAATTTTTAAACTTAATTCACAAGTTTATATATCATCTTCAGTGTTATATTCGTCATCCGCCTAAATATAAAAACACAAAAAATTGACATAAGAAAAACACAGCCATGCACTGAACTTTGCCTTTAATTCATAATATTAATTTAAACCAAGCTTACCTAATTTTTGTCAGAATTAACAAAACTCACGCAGCAGCGTGCCATATTAAGTTTCTTCTCTTTCTCCTGAAATGACAAGTGAGATGGAATATAAATAAACCAGAATCAAGCACCTTGCATGTTCAGCAGAAGATTGAACTGAGATTTCGAAAAATAAAGTTCTCAAAGAAAATAACTTTCCTCACTTTTAAGAGGAGCTTTACAAAGCCAACAGATTCTTTTTTATCAGTAGGAATCTATAAGAAAGATATATCTCCTCCCTCCTTCCCAATCCCCCACTACACCCAAAACTCTTACGTTACAGTAAACAAACACATATCAGCCAAATATGTTATTAATATGTTATGAATGTATAAAGATAATTATAAAGAAGCATAAGTATTTAATATATATAAATATAAATGTTCATGAACACCGAATTTAAACAGCTTAAAATTTTATTATTAATATACAAAATTCTAACTATATTTCCAGCTCTTTCTAACTGTCTTTACATCATAAGAAGTAACAGAGATCAGCAACATTGTAACATAACCTTCAGTAGAGCCATTACGAATCAAAGCCAAAAGGAATCGAAAGTAATTACAGACCGGAGAAATCAGCCGGAGAAATCATTACGACACAACCTCTTCCAATACGAATCAAAGCAAACAGAACAGGACTGAAGAGATAACACTTTCAGCATGAAGAAAAAACACGAAAAGATTGTAGCTGAATGCAAAATAATTTATTTCCAAACCCTTCTCTTTTCTTTCTCACACATTTTATATTTTTTGGACAGAAAATATTTTCTCCTCATTTTTGGAGTGCCAACGTTAAGCAAGAAGTGAAGGCCATTAATTGAACTAGGCCAGTCCGCTAACTTGACTCGAAAGTAGGAAAGCTGTACTTGTGGAGAACAGCAGGTCATTCAGACGTCCGACATAGGGGCTTTACCGTCCTCGCTGCCTCAAGGTGAACAAACTGTCAGCCCAAAACAACCAAGCACAACCTGGAAACGAAGGCTGTAAAAATGGCACATGCATTATTAAACAGGACTTTCCTTCTGTTTTAAATTACATTTTGGAGTGTTCGTGTTGACGCAACCACAAGACGAATCATCTTAAAGGGCTCTGTACATATGCCGGTCTCTGCAAAGCTAACCCTTTCTTCGCCGTGCCGAGTCGGGCAAAATGCCACCTCTTTACATACAGAGAAGATCACTATCAACACAAACGAAGCATGCTGTTTTGGGAGGAGATTTAAAATATCCAACAAAAGTTTTAGTGTTGGAATAATCTGTACACTTACAAAATGAACATATGACCAAATATGTAGTGTTTATTAAAAAATAATTTACACATGTTAATCGTATGAAACACTTATTTCACATCCAGCAGAGATGAACAGAAACGATATTGAGGGAAAGCTAAACGACATACGGATACGACAGCCGACACTCGACCAACTTAAGAAACCACTATAAAGCTAGCGAACTAAACAGAATTTTGAGAAGGGAACTATATCAACAAATGCAACTTTCTTTGGTCTCATAGAATCAAAACCTAGTCTCAAAATTTAGTTTTAAATTCGATAGATAAATAATTATGAGATAAACAATAAAATTAATAAAAACAAATAAGTTAAATATTAAAAAAAAATCTGATCATAAAAATCTTCCATTTTTCTCTCTCACATCGATATTTTTGTTTCATCGTGAAACTAATTTTTAGAAGCAATAAAATATAGAATGATAAAGTATGCACGTGCCCTTGTTTTGTAGAAGTCCCTCTTGGAATTAAAGAAACATTTTGTGAGGCTCTCTTGAGATATACAAAGTTATTCACTTGAAAATCATTCATTATACCACAGCACGGACTTTACAAGATCGATGTTTAATGTCCTAAACGGCTTTTTGTGTTCTGCGTTTTCTCCCCATATCGAGTATGTGTTAAGCCTGGTTAGCGTGCATAGTGCGCTTTAAATGCAATCTAACGATTTCTAACCAGCTGAACTTCTTGGTTAAACGTTTCTTAAAATCGTCTGAAAGAACGAAGCATGTCTGACCCTTGCGCTCACTTACCCAGATAAATTTAACAAGGTTTACAGCGCGAACTTAGGTGTGGTAAGTGTAAACCAAGTGCCAATTAGAAGCTTTAAGCAACTTCAATTTCCGTTACACCGTGTGATGAGGTGTTTCTTAGTTCTTTGAGTTCATAAGGCGAAGAGGTTGATGTATATTTAAATGATGTCTCTGCAAGAAATGCCACTTCTTGTCTCTTTATCAGGCTCATTTGCTTGTTAAGTAAAAAGAGCAAGTGCCGTTTCAAAAGATGGCTCACAAGAACTAATCTTGAAGAAGGACTTCAGGTATTTCTTTTCTTCAGCTTTTCTTCACTTTTCTTTTCTATATTTTTCGGTCTTGTTTTTGAGGATGCGATTTTGCTTCGTTTTATTGACTGATTTGAGCCTCTTGTTGATTATATAAAAAAGTGCAACTTTCTTTTATGATGTTTGATTATGTTGACGGTTTTTACACTCCGAGTGTGTCCTAAACGAATTTGTATCTGAAAACTTTCCATCTGAAAGCCTTTGTTTTTTATTTGAAAGAACAAGGCATGAAACCATGACCTCGTTATCCCCGATCAAAATAACAAAGTTTTCACCACAATCTTTTGAGATACTAATCTGTTAGATGAACTTATAATGTTACATATAAAACAAACAAAAAACATCGAGTCTTAATATTAAGAAGGTAATTAAATTAAAGTCTTCTAAAAGCGTTTAATAGAACGAGGCATAGAACTGATCCTGACCCTCGATTACCCAAACAAATTTAACATGGTTTACCAGCGTTTCTGGTTTTAAACCAGTAAATGCATTGTATTTGACCATAACAACATGTATAGACATCTTCAAAAATCTGTCTATCAATCCATCTTTACTATCTATCGTCCCTCTAATGAAAACTAAATGGTGGCTACAGAACAACAGAAGATATGTTCCTTATAAATTTTCTTATAAATTCTTCCCCACAAAAAAAATTATGACATAGATTTCTATTGAATTTCGTCATAACAAATTGGAGAATACCCTTTTTACACCACCAAATCTTTGCTAAAGACCATTGGAAATTCTCCTATTTCGAAATCTTTATTACAAACTCATGGCCACATCGCTATTAAAAGGGTTTTAACGTGTTTTAACGTGTATTTAACGTGTTTTAACGTGTTTTAACGTGTATTTAACGTGTATTTAACGTGTATTTAACGTGTATTTAACGTGTATTTAACGTGTATTTAACCTTAACGTTTTGCAGGTAAGTATACAGACCAAATTGGCGTTGATAATAGAATAAATTAGACATTTGATAGCTAATCATCGAGACAATAATATCAAAACATTATACGTCACAACGGATCCATCTATATCAAAACAAAGTTACATGGAGTTAGCATAATATCCGACCATTTCAAAATGTCCAATATTGTCCGGTTAATGACTCTGAGAAGAGAAGGACATTCCCTCCCTGACATTACTTTTTAACGCGTTGATTTTTGCTGGGGTGATCACCCACACGCACCTTCTACTCAGCAATCCATTTACGTTCAGATAATGAAGTACAAGATACAGATTTACGTAGAATAACATAGAACATTCTAACATTCTAATCTCGTCAATTGACGCCGGTAGAGAAAGAATCCTCCATAACGCATTGCTAGATTGCTTTCTGTTTTCCTTCGTGTTTATGTAAATGCGTAAATTTCAGGGTTTTTTCAGTTTTGTTAAATATGAGCGATGACCCCGATTCTAAGATGCTAGGACATCCTAGAAATTATGAATTTACTGAATTCATAATTCATAAATAGGGATTTCTGTGGCATAACAATTTTTTTCTATGAATTCGTAGAAATTTATTACCGGTGAAAAACAAACAACGCATATCAGAAATGTGGTAGACAGGACTCTTTAGGAAGAACCCTGTGACTAGGACAGTTCAGAAATGTTTTATCGTCTCTCTCTCTCTCTTGCGAGAAGTACATTTTAGAAAGAAAATTCGGGAAAGAAAGAATTTTATTCCAAACCTGATATCCTTTATAACTGTCGTTTTCATTTCAAAATCAGCGGTTTCCAGTTTGAGGTTAACAATCTGTGCTTTAATGATCTGCACATGCGCATTGTGAAATCACCGATTGGAAAAAAAGTCGAAACACTGGCGATCTTGTCAACCGGTCGCCAATTTTTCAACCAATCCAATTTGTTTACATGAAAACGTCAGAATAAACAACAGAAGAAACATAAATAAAAAACAAAAAACAAACAGGTCTACAGTGGCAAAAGCTGTGCTACTCATATTCCCAGAAAGCTTTATAAAACATGTTATGCCAATCACTACCACGTAATTAATTCACGATTGCAACTTACGTGGAAATCGTGTATAAAATCTCTTGAGGTGGCGCTCGGAGTGGAGAGGAGAGGCGCGGACAAGTTTTGGGAAAAACTAGACTGTGTCAACGACTTCAGCTTTGTAGGGTCTGCTAACCTCTCAATAACTCTCGCAGTTACTGCTTTCAAACCAAATCAGCAGTATCATTTTCCGGCATTTTCACCGCCGAGAGAAAATCGTGAGGGCAAGGGTCCGAGACAAGTATTTAAATGGTATTTAATTTCGATAACTTAACTTATATATGCTATAAGTATTACGAATCACGAATCAAAGCAAACAGTACCGAAGATAACACTTTCAGCTTTCAGCAAAATTTATTTTTAAACCTTCCTCTCTTCTCTATTTTAGGTTTGGATGAGAGCTGGGTTCGAGGTTGGGAAAAATACCTAATGCTGCAAGGCATCAGATCATTTTACCTTCGCGTCATTATACTGTCAAACTCTTGATCAATTACCTCCATAAAGAATTCAAGCATGTTGAAAGGACACAGCTCTTGTCATTGTTAGGCAAGAATTTTGAATGATAAGAAGCCTACGCCTGGTGCAGCGAATAGTACCAGTGTCCCCAAAGAGAACGGAAATGTGAATGAAACGATAACTTTGTTTTCCTTGCAAATATAAATAAAGCATGGCAAAACTGTGAAAGTTTGAAGACATTGCTTAATTAATTTTCTCGCGTCTGCGTTGTCAGAACGACTCGAAAACACAACTTTTTACATTGCGATTTCAAATCTGCTAATGATGTAATTAGCGAACAAAGTTTTCCCAATGGTGGATTATGAAGTAGACTCCCTTTCTCAATGAGATGGACATGGAAAAAAACAAAGCTATTGTTTCATTCACGCTGCCGTTGTCGTCGTAGTTGCTATGTATGTATTTCGATATTTTTGTTTCATCGTGAAACTAATTTTTAGAAGATCTTTTCTGAAGGACTTGCCAGGCATATTTTTAATTTGTCCGGGAAGGTTAGTTTGTGAGAATTAAATTTAATTTGTCCGGAAAGGTGAGAATAACTGGGATGTAGATGTAGAGAAAACTTTATTTTGGTCTGGGATGCGCGATGTTTCGTTTCAACCTTCAACAGAAAAGCTCTAAGATACCAATCTGCAGAGATTTGAAATTGTAAGAGAGGGGCCTTTTTTATCTATGAGAATTACTTAAAAGAAATACTAAATGCTATTTATTAGGGAATAATTCTATTACCGGCTAACCATATTTGAAAAACGTTATTATACAAACACTCTGTATGACTAATATAAGAAGAAAATTGTAAATAAAACAAGCTAACTGCATGAAAGGGTATCGACGTTCAATGACCCTTTCCATTCATAGCAGGCTTTGGAAGAAGATCCGTAAAAACATTGAAATTCTAAATCAAGAAAAGAAAAAAATACAATTATATTAAATTTGGGTGTGGGATTAGGGTGTTACGGGACAGGTTTAAGGCGCAAAACTTGTCGTACTTTCCAGGAAGGGAGGAGTAGGGAAACGCCGTTTTTCTTATTGACTTACGTGTATGGTGAAGTAAACAACTGCTAAATAAGATCCAATTCCACATGCCAAGAACAGATCAAATAAGGCTGGTTTTACACTAGAGAGAAAAAAATATGGAGAAACAACAATCTCTAGAAATGGCAACCGAAAGAAATGCGAAATAATAGTTGGGAGCAAACTCAAGCGGCGGTGTCACGATCAACATTTTTCAGGCACCCGCAGCAAACTTTTGTTGCAAGGCTCTTTTTAGCAAAATCTATACTTCGGGCTATATGTGTGCATAACGTTTGTAGATAAATTTCACATAGCTTTATAAATTTTCTGCATTACTTTTAGTTGCCAAGGAATGATACGTCCCTCTCTCTAATAATTCAACTAGCATTTTCTTTATCCTAGCCTTTTGCATTTTCTTTACAGAACTCCATCAGCTGATTTCTTTCTGCATCATTAAGCTTCATGTATTTTTCTTGAGAAGCCGTGTTCGTAATTTTCATTAACCACACGTGGAGAAAAAGTTCAGAAGATAGAGAAAAAAGACTTCAGGATGAGTAAATCTAGTATCCCGGGTAAAAACATTTTACCAGTTCACTTTCTCCATGAGTTCACTTTCATAGAATATTTAGGTGACGAAAAATAGAATCACACAATTGTAAAAAATAAGTAGAACTTAGTTGTAGAGCTCCAAAACCTGATCAAGAAAATGTATGGGATCGTCTGCGTACGACTTACAGTTACGGAGATATCGTCGATCAAAGATTTTGATGACGTCACACCCGTCCCCAAAAAGTTTTAGACCCAAATTTTTTCGACACCCCATCGCCGATATTGCGAACCCAAAGTGACGTCAGTTATTTCTATTGGTTGTCGAGATATTTGCCCTTAAAATCGCGTTCTATTTAGGGTGCAATGCAATGTACCCACTGACGTCGCGCTACTCCTATAATACTAATCGCCATTAAAGTCACAACTCAGTTACGCACGACCTAAAATTTCAATTATAACAGTCCATACGAACATTTCGTTCCCAGTCCTTTTATTCACACTGACCGAACTGCTGTGCTGCAGTAAACTGAAATCTATTTTATGTGAGAGTTGCAGCAACATATTCTTTTTGAAAAATGTTTATGGTTTAGGAGAGAGCATTTTTGACTGCAAAAACGTTTTGCTGCAGGAGCCTGAAAAATAAATGTTGATCGTGGTCTTATCGCACTAAATGAAGCGACATAAGCTTAAAAGAATCACGTGGTAAGACAGGTCATCCACGTGGTAAGACAGAGCTTCTATACTTTTGTTCGATAAAGATGAATGTTTACCTGTAAACGCTCATTTTTGCATCGAAAACATCGTATAAAAGAAACTCAGCATCTCTAAAAGTCAAAGGTGCTGAAATAAATAACTAGACAATGTTAAATCTTGCGTCGCCTACCTTCTACGATGTCCTAAACATACAATGAAACAAGGCACAAACTAATAAGTGTCCTAATTTAATCAGTGGAAAATAAAATGTTCTAAAACTACCAAAACGATAAGAACATAACATACAAAGTAATTATTTTTTTATAGAAAAGAAACTCACTTTTTGTCCGCCCTCGTTGTTATTCGGCGTACCTCCTTCAAGTAAGAACTCATAATCTGCAAGAAAAAGTTTACTGCAATAAATAAATTGATTGTAAGAAAAACGAGAGACATAACAACCTGTGGATTAGGGAGTATTATGATATAAAAGGTCTCCCACCTCCACTTAATCGTGCCTCGTCACCTTAGGTTTAGGAAATGATATAACGTAGGGATTCCTTCCCGCAGGAGTTTTTCAGCAAACATATTGGTGAAGTGGTAATCGTACATTGCAGACTATGTGGAAAGCCACATACCCTCCACATACAACTAAAAGTGTGAAGATACAATCAGAACAAACTACGGTGGAAATACTTGATGTAAGAGATTGTTATCGTTATTGTGTGAGGAGTTAGATAGCTGACATAGCTGGTTACATTAATAACCATATGCTAAACGGCTGCTCGCTATGTATTGGAGATTCGCTGATGATTTTATATAGCACAGAAACAGAAGAGAACAGTGACCACAAGCGGATCTTGTGATTTATTCATGACAATTAGTGTGATTCTGCAGTAAACAATCTATACCTCCTCATCATGAGAAAAACATAGAAAATTTGAAACGTTTTAAGTTCACAAACCTCCTCCAGACCACTGATTAATTTATGATCTTTAGTGATGAGTTGCTGACTACGGGGTTCATTCAAAAAGTGATCTATCCAGGAGTTCATGTGGCTCACGTCAGGAGCCTAAAACAAACATGGTAGCCGTAAACAAACAAACAAACAAACAAACAAAACATGGAAACAATTCGTTGGAAGGATGATTCAATAAAAATAAAGATCTTACAAGATCTCCAGTGAATATCTCCATCTTCCCTGAATATCCCTAAAAACAAGATGAATCACTAACCCTTCTCTCAAACAAACAACACAAAAAATGACGGAAAATCGTTCTCACCTTCCCGGACAAATTGAAAATATGCCTGGCAAGTCCTTCAGAAAAAATCTTGATATTACGAACAAGAGATTCTGTATTAACTCTAAAAAAAGTAGAAAATGTCAGCTCCTGAGGATTCCTACATCTTGTCTTGGCAACTCACACATGCGCGTTATCTGGCTTCAGAATCTAATATAACGGCAGGGCTTGACGAATCGTTTTTCCACACTAGTTCGTGAACGTACAAAATAGATTTTTTTCTTGTACGTGTGTTCAGAGATGGCCACCAGCGAGTGATTTAGGCGTACGTATGACTGCGCAAAAAAAATAATGGTCAGCATCTTCATTTCACTTCATTGTTCCGTTGACATGTTATCGAGCTAAAACTCCACAACAACTGGTGTTAGGGGCATTTCCAAAACGCACCCAGTCTAAGTTTATAAATAAATTAGAACCCTAAGCCATTTACGCCATATCAGCTTTATCCCTATTGCGACTTTCCTGCAAGCAAACTCTTATGGATGGAACTTACTTTCTATCAAAAATTGAGCCTTGTGTCTTCGATTGAGTATCTCGATGTGAAAGTGTACCAGCCGGCAATCTTCTTAATGAAAATCTTTCATGTTCCCAAGCTAGCATGTCGTCAGCTAAGTTGACTTTCTTGTGGATTACGTTAAAGGTGGAGTCGGGATAAATCTGTTTAGTTACCTGTCATGATAGTGGTTACGAAAAGTAAAAAAAAAACATTAATTGTGATGAAATGAAAACTAATATTCTTGACGAATCAACTCCCTCTGAAAAAAGAATTTGCGAAAAGGCGGCTACCATTAAAGTGTTTCCTTATGAAACCTATGAAGCACTTTATCAGATCCAAATGCAGCCTGTTAACCAATATCAATGAAGCAATAGGCTTACCTCTTTCAATTCCTATAAAAAACAAAAAAGAATATTTCATATTTCATATCTATTTCATATATTTATTTCAGTCGTACGAGTGTCACTTATGTACCGAAGTGTTTCCTTTTATTTTACTCATGTACAAGGATTCTAAAACCCTGTTTAGTATCTACTCACAAACAATTGTTTCAATATAAAGGTTGGTTCCCACAAGGCGTTTATTAGCATTTATAAACGTTGGTTAAACATTCATTTAACATTTAACGTTTCAGTTGCTTTGATTCTTCATTGAGGTTGACGTTTTTTATATTCTCAAACCATACCTGATCGACATCTGTTACTTTTACACTGAAAGATTATGTCCCGATGACTTAACGATAAACGCCAATAACTATCCAGTGGGAACCGACCTTTAAATTCTTCCTAAACATCTTTCATTCTGTTGTTTTCAAAACTATGAACAAGAAGTAACAATCGAAGAAGAATATAAAGCCATACATTTACTATGGCATATGCTGGCGTTCCTTCTTTTGGTGGCTTCGAAACGTGTAAATTGAGATTGTTTCCAGCACCAATGGCATCAATGCAAAGAACATAATCAGCTTCTGCCAGAAGACTTATCTCTGCAACAAAAATATATAATACGCTTTGTAATGACTTTCCCTACAATAAATTCGTCCATTTTGCGTAATAACACCTTTGGTAACAATGTACCCTCCTGTAATGGGACATACCAGAAGATTCCACGTTGTCTTCAATCCATTTCTTTGTTCCTTGGTAATTTAACTTACCACCACCAGCTAACAGAAATAAAAGATTGAACCTATGCAAAGTTAAGAAAGTGTACTTCAGGGTGAAAGGCTAACTGCTTATAACTGTTAGCACTTAAACAGTTTTTTCATCAATATAAAAAATATTTGATGGAAAAACATGAATCACGTAGTCAGCCCCAAAAGTCAACTGGAGACGAGGAATGCGATAACATTAAGGCCGATGATAAAAAAGTGAACATCACATGATTCGTGCTGAAGCCCCTTGAAATTACTGCTATGCAACTCTCTGTTGGAATGACAAGAACTATTCATTTAACTATTAAAATTAATCAAAAATTATGAAAAGATACTTTGGCTGTGTTGAAGATTTTTCATACAGTCTATAAAACAGAAAAAATTTCATGTGGGGACACTCAACCAACATATTGCTGCCTCTTTATACAATGATTACTTGTAAGAAAACTCATGAAATATCATGACAAAGTAAGAGGACCATTATATATGAATATATGAATGGCATTTTAAAGAGTATTTTTCAAAGCCTTCTCTTTTACACGATCGTTAAGTTTACGTAGATCTGCCATTTTTTATGCTTGCTTGTAAAGCGTGTTTGAAAAAGAATCACTTCATACTTGCTAAACATTCTGATCAACTCCAACAATGCAATAACACCACTTCCTGTTGAATCCAAACCCATGCTTAGTTTCTAAACAAAACAGAAAAAACAAGTGTGAACAAACCATTGATTTGAGCATCGGTTAACCAATTTCGGGGACATCTATTTTGGGCGCCCAAATTAACCAAATATTATCCTTATAAAATACAGTTTGTCAGTAACTAAAGTTATTCACAAATTCACTTTATATCGATCAAGCACATTGTGTATTGCTGAGTGTCTAGGATGTCTTTGTCCATGAACCCCATAGGGACTGCTCATAACCTGCCCCAGACCCAACAGCTGCATTGCTCCTTCCGCTAGCGACACCCAAATTAATTTTCTGTATTATCGCCTATAGAGTTTTCTAAAAATTATCATTTTCATCTTCATTTTCAAAAGTGTTGGATCCTATCTTTCCATATGGAATAAATAACTGGACAGATTAATAGACAGTTTCTCAAAAGATGAACAGAACTAACTTAAATAAAAATAACTTCTTGGGTTCTGTCAACAACTGTAGTCAGCAAATTTGCTTCTGAAATAACATGACAAAAGAAATCAAAACTCAATAAATTTTTTTTGGACATAAATAACTTACGGGAACCATGCCAAATGCATCATAATGAGTTACCAAAGCGATTGTAGGAAGTTGATCTTCCATGCCTTGTCCAGTAAGTTTGCCCTAGAAATAAAGTACTTTATGTGAGTTTATGATCCAGTAAACTTCACTCTTGATGTCTCCATGCACATCTCTGCTTGGCTTTTTATTATATTTTTATTACAATCATGGCCAACTATTATTTGCTATGCTTTCCTTTAGAAATCATCTCAGAAGTGTTTGAAATTTAAGATTCGAAACTCGTTCTCTAAACATTTCTAAACATTTTAATTTTTTGTTCCAGTTGATTTCACGCACCAGTTGATTTCAAAAGAACAATCTTGAATTTTGGTAATGTCAGGTGTAATTTTAAGTAAACATGCGATTATGGAAATGAACAGACAACTTTGAGTTACATGAAGGTTTTTATCTACAAACAGCTCACCTGTAAACTGATGATTGGAAAATCAGTCATTGGCTTGGATTCTCCACAATCTGTTACCAAATGAAATGAGTTTGCAGAAGCAACTGCACCCATTGCTAATAAACACAACAAATGTAATGATGTTAAGTGTGAACTCTCAAACGAAGAATTCCCGAATTTGGGATGGTGAACAAATCTATCTTTTAAAGATTAAAATCCCAACTCTGATAAACATGATAGTTATTTTGAAAAACAAAAAATAAATGCAACTGCAGTTATTGATTATATTAATCACAAATTAAAGAAATAAGGATATAATACCCTTCAATGCGGAAGAGGCATCTCCAGTAATTGCTGAGGAAATTTCCTCGTACAATGTTCTCAGCTTATTATTCTCGTGAGCAAAATAAACAGGTATAGGGAGATCTGCAACCAGTATATCCTCCTCCAGCCGCTTGTAATACTGGGAAAATAAACAAGAAAAGAACATGTTATTTTAAACAGGGTATTCAGTGCTGCAAAGGTATTTATTAATGTAATGTTTGGTGGAAAATCCTCACTGACCAGGAAATATTAACACCCTGTTTAGTTTAAAAAAGTTTCAGCATCAAAAATGAAAAATAATACTATGCATTTTTTTTCAGGAAAAACCAAGTGAACAACCTTCCTGAAGATTCTTATTTTCGGGGTTGAAATCCCAGGGTTTTGGTTTAATAAGGTTCTTGTTTGGTTTCTGAAAATGTTTCCACAAGCAACCTTACAGTATTATGAAGCAGCGACTAAGATTTTACCAAGATATCTTTAAACCTACGGAACTTATAACACGTTTCTCATCAACAAGCCAAAAAATATATGTCCCTTTTTGCTTTTTTTATTTCAACGATATATTTTGTTCTCATTAATAACTTAATTACTTTTCCAGTTGCTTAGCAGTTGCTTTGTTATTTGGACAAATTTGAGCAAATTTGGACAAAAGTCATTGCCAAAAAGAATTCAGGTTAATGTTCAAAAGTTACCAGACTCAAAGAAAGAACACTTTTGTTTGCTTACGATAAAAAAGTTTAAATTACATTGCTATCATTGAAAATCTGTTGTCTTCCTTTAATAAAGAATATTTCTTTTTATGAACATGCTAGGTTTCTTTTTGGTCTTACCATATATCAACAATATTTTAATGTTTTTATTCTTATTTAAACTGCATATTTTCCACGGGTTGAGAAAACTACAATATACAAACCTGAAGTCGTTCAGGAGGTATGGAATCTAAATCAGCTGGCAACAGAATGAGTAGTGCACTCAAGCCATTGTTCACAGCACTTTGCAGACTCTCTAATGAAACTTCTGCGGCTCGGACAACAGCACATCTCCGAATTAAGTTTTTGGAGGATAAACTCCTTGCTTCCAAGTTGATGGCTGCACCACGGGAACCTAGATTTAAGTAAAATATAGTCATAAATTTTTCCTTTTCCACAATTGCAACCAGAGCTTAGCATTGAATAATAAGGGGTATTTTTTTTAAATGAAAATACAAAAGTTTTTGTGTAACATTTTATCTGATCAAAAGACTGTTAACTTCTAAAGATGGTGACTCTTCTAGAAAGCTAACTATCTTATGCGGAATCGTAAAGCATCTTTCAGGCTGTAATGTATATAGGCAGATTGGCTCAATTCACTTTAATGCAAATGGATCTGTTGAAAATCTATAGGTTAATAAGGTGGGTACATATTGTACCTCCGATAGCACTGTATTTGGACAGGCTACACAAACTGATAACTGGAAGATAGTTAAAACAGTCAAGAGAAGAACGTGTACATTTCAAGAAAATGGTTAACAACAAAAAGGTAGCCTATACATTCCTTTTCTTCAACGTCAACAAAACCCTTCCCTATCATCCTGCATTAAATGTCATGTATAAATGAGTATTTAAGGTTTTTTCAGGTGTTTCTTAAAAAAGGTTTTTCGAATATAAGGCCAAGCCCTTAAAATTTGAGTGGATTTTATCTTTTGAAAGCTAGTGGAAAAGAGGAAGCAATGAAGACGAGACTACGTCAAAGCGAAAAAAATAACTGATTGGAAGTCCCCTGTAAATATATATTAAAAGGTCAAAAATATGCAATGAACAAGACAAAAGTTGTAGAATATGATATTTTAATGAGAACAAGCAATAAAACTTGATGAAGTGGCTCATTCTCACAACTCTTTCTGGGGAAAATTGTAATTGAAGGTTTTAGGTGATGCATTGGTTATCAACTTATAAGGCCATAGTTTTTTATCCGGAATTTAAGAACATGCCCTTAAATGGGTGGCTTTGTATGCGTAGTAATAGGGTAAGAGTAATTGATCACATAATCTGCTGAATTAAACTTAGAAATAGTCTTTGTATTAAAAAAACTTTTCAAAAATCCTACTCCAATATCATTGCCATTTTCTTCATAAATTAATTGGTCTATGTGACGTTCTTCAAAACACATTTTCTTTCCGAGTAGAATATAAGGCAAAAAAAATGCAAAAAAAGAATTCTGCTCCAATTTGAAATAACAGTATCTAATTGTTTAATCAATTCTTTCTTTTGTGTGACTGTTCTTTAACTAATAACTGTTCTGCTCTTCTACACGAACCTGCACAGTTCCATGACTTCTTATGCAATATTTAGAATTTCCACAACCTTAAAAAGTTCCATGATTTCCATGACTAGTGGCCACCCTGTGTTGTGGAGAACGAATAGTGTGATCAAACATTTCAAAACATTTTTCTGTTTTTTCTTGAACAATTTTTCTTTAACAAGTCAGGCTTTCAAGTGTTCTGTTTTCCCTCAATGTGATGTTATCCTCTGACTTCTTGAAGAATGGGATTTTTAAAAAATTGATCTATTAAAAAATCTTTCCTAAAATCTTTTCCTATTGAAAACTAAATGTGGCAACTAGCTATCTTTTAAACTCGAATTTGTTCCCCAGTATACCCTCCTGATATAAGAAGTTTCACCCACAAATAATATGGAACCACAATGGATAGAGTTTCTATTGAATTTTGTCATAGGGAATTGGAGAATACCATTCATAATCAGAGGTGTAACTAGGGCTCAGTCAAAATTTTTGGAGGAGAGTCTTTTAAAGTTTGAAAAGAGGAAAAGTAAAATCTAGCTAATCGTTACTTCACTTTAAGACTGAAAATGAAATATCATAACATTGGCCTTATGCATAATAAATAATATATAATTACCATATTTCACGCCGTTTAAGTCGTACTGCTGCATTCGAAAGACTGGAAAATCGTGTGTCCCACAAACAGACGGGGCTGTTAGTAATACAATGGGAATTACCAGCAATATACATACTGTTGATGGCATGTTTCGAATGAGTTCAAATACATTTTCAGTCTCACTAATCATGACTATGACAGGGTAAATCTTTCTGACAAACAAGTTTTCTTGAGAGGTTCACAAGTTCCTTCCTCGACTTTTAGACATCAATGGATATTGTAATTATGTACGGTAATCCTGCTCTACTACTCTTTATGCTCAATGAGCTTTCGCGCCGTTAATGTTGCGGAGCGCAGCATGTCCTTTGCACTTGATCTAATAACACAGATCGCGCTTCTACTGTTTAAAAATGGAAGCATAATGGCATAACTATTTTGGGTCCTAGTAAGATCGGCCCGAAATTTTTTGGTGTCCTAGTGAGATGGCCCCGAAATTTTTTCAGGAGTTTTTGGTTGACCGTCAGAAAAAAGAAACACATGATCCTGGGTTCGAGTTTGAAGTAATATTCTCCTTTTTTTTCCTTGTAACGAACTAATGAACCCATTGTTATTATTGACAAAAATCTTGAATCTTGAAAAGTTAAGTGGAAAGTTAAATTTCAATTTCCAAGTAAACTACCACTACAATTCGTCTTCTCTATGTTGATATTGAAGGATTTGAAGTACCTGTTGCAGCGAATTATGCTGATGGTGATTTAGAAGGTGAAGAATTCATTTTTCCTGAAATAAATATCCCAAATGTGATGGGTTGGTTAAATGGACAGAAACATCAGTTTGGGAATCGTGCTCACTTCGAAATAAAAATGTACTTTGATCATTAATGTTTGGAACGGTTTACCATGGTGATCACAGCATCTGTTATCCTACTGTTAGTGATCACTCTTCCAATTGCACACATGAATTCGTCAGAACGATTCAAGGAGAATTTTTTACGTACATTTTGTATGAGTCAAGCATTTTCTAACCATTGAACACAGTGAACTATGTGTTTGGTGTTGTCATTTCTATTCTTTTCTATGTTGGTTTTAACTTTGTTTTTACTGGAATATGTTTAAGTTAGATTCAGAGGGATTGATAATTTTTCCTTTCCTTAAAAATTCTTATGTTTATATATTTTGATCACCTGTTTAAAAGTCGAATTCTGCTATGTGATGAAGGTTTTCTTGTTTTATCGTTGAAAAGATTCTTTTATTATTATTGACATTTTTAAAAGTGTAACAGTTATTTTTTAATACGTGTTATTTCACACAGATTGTCCTGTTTTTTTTAAACAATATTATTCATGTATGTAGTTGTGCTTCAAGATTGCATTAAGTCAGAATACACCTTTCCTGAATAATGCGATGGGAATTCCAGTGATCTTTTACCGAAGTCAGTGGTCTTTGACAACCATTCGGATCAATTTAACGAAGAGTCTCCTCAACAAAGGTACGAGGAACATTAATTCCTTCCATTTGTAATGAATGCCACACAGATCGGTAGCCGGCGGATGAACCAGGTCTAATAATAATTATTTTTTTTCGATGATGTTGTATTCGACTCCGCTCGTCTTCCAAGACCAATTTCTTTACGCGTCTAAACAGCGTGCTGCAGCTCATTTTGATGTTTTGTGTTTTTTCGTCAGAATGTGTAACATGTTTTCAACTATCCAAGCCTGAAATAGTGTTTAATGCGGATCCTTCATCTTGAATTTCGTCGTCTTCTTATTCAGAACTTGTAATTGAATGATTTAAAGCTGGAATATGTTAAATTTGTTACAGACACGAGTGGATATGGAAAAGGTATTCCACAAATCTTGAAATAGGGGTTTAAATTTGTATCTAACCAACCCCACATTGAGCACAGTTGAATTCACACTTGTTCCAGCATACGATGGGTGTTATTTATCAAAAAGCACTTTTTTCATGAGCAAATGTCATATCAACTTTATTTAAATCTTATTTATACGAACAGCGAACTCGATGATTCAAGTTTAAATTTGCCATGGTGAATTTGTGTGATTTTGCCATGATGAATCTCTGTGTGTGCCGTGAACAATTTGGTTTTGCCGTGGAAAGTCTGTGTGTGCCGTGACACTTATGGGTCACCGTACGTAACGTATACTAAGTGTAAAATTCAGGAATTTTTTGATTTTTTGTTTCTGTTTTGGATGCATTGCACTGCGTAATAAAGAAACTACGAGATTCTTCGCAACTTTTTTGTGCCAAAAATTCTCAATATTTTCAGTAAGTAAGTTGCTTGGTTTCAAAATATACGGATTCGAGAATTACATTTGGCTTACTTTTGAGTCGTGGAAACCTATCGGTTAACCGAAAGATCTCTAAGAGAGAAAAGATAGTTGAACAAAGTGGAACTCCTTCGGAAAACAAAATTTAAGCCGCTGGCGATCAAGCGAAAACTTGAAATGACGTCATTCAGCGAAAAATGTTCCACCGGCGGCGTAAATTAATAATCCGTAGAAGGAAGCATCCTAAATAGCCAGTAGCATCAATTGAGATGGTCAGAAGTATCAATTTTAATTTTTGTTGACATAGTTTTCAGTTCCAGTATTATTTTTCAAATTTCACAGCTACTGAATATGATGATGTGTTCGAAAGCAAAGTTGTTATCTGTCACAAATGTCATTTATTATTATTATTATTATTATTATTATTATTATTATTATTATTATTATTATTATTAGCAGAATATTTATACAGGTGCAAAATACTTCAGCGTCTAAAATATATACAATATATACATATCGGCTGTTATCAATGTTAGACCTGTTAAACAAAAGTGAAAAATAAAGTGGTAAATATAAAATTGATAAGATTGATCAAATAGAGCTTTAAAAGAACCTAAATAGGGTTTTTATTCACATATAATACAGAAATCTAATTAAAATATTCATTGATCTTGTTTCTAAAAACAGCCCTCGTTTGGCTTTTTCTTATAGCTAAAGGTAGGTCATTGTAGAGTTTCGCCCCTGCATAACGAAAAGAAGTTTTCCCAAGTTCTAGTCTCATTTTAGGCACTTTCAAGAGATAACCAGAGTTCCTCATATTCTGGCTGTGATCATTTATTGTAAAGTATCTGTCAAAGTTTGAGCAGCAATCATGTTCCAGGCATTTTCGTACCAGACAGCATGCTTCTTTGTTAATAACATTGGTCACAGATGGTACTTTACAACCAACTATCTGAGATGCCCTTCGCTCAACACACTTCAGCCTTTTCTTCTGTCCATCCGTAAACGTTAATTTAACAGTACTTTGATGTGTAAGCAGCGGTAAGAGTCGAGTGTTATATAACTCCGTAAACACTTTAATAATCTTAATCTTAATCTTAATAATCTTAATCTTTAATAATCTTAATATTATCCCTTTTAAATTTTGATGTGGTTTTCCCTGAGTAAACACAAGCATTCTGATATTCAATTCGTAACTGTTTTCTAAGCATTTGCCTTTACTAAATTTGGAGCTTATCCTCGTCTGCTTATATCATATCATAACCTTCACATAAGCCAATAAAATCATGATCACATGTCTAAAAAGAATATCCCAGAATAGTGTTCAAATCGAAAGTTGCTTGTTTGATTGATGATACACGCAAGTAATTATTTTCTTTCGACACTATGGTTTGAGAAAGAGACAACGAAATTGTTGCGCTAACTGTGATTATTTTAGAATTTCCCAGAAAAATGTCCAGAAAAAGAGATGTTAGGACTGAGCTCTTAAAAGAAAAACTTTAAGGGAATTTAGGCTAGAAATTGTAGCAGACTATTTCGATTTTCTCTCCGTTAGTACTTAACAACCTCATTGTACTGGAAAATGATGAATTGACCAAGCAGTATACGTTTCCCTCAGCTATCATAAGTTTTTAAAAATATTTTTTAAAATCAATGTTTTACATTTGCTGCATAAAATCCAAGCATTTTCATTGGCATTTTTGTTGTTGTTGCTAAAACAACGCGGCTGAGATTAAAAACATGTTTAGCCTCCAAATATATTTTCAAATTCTGTATCTCCGGAACCGTTAATGGTATTGATTTCATATTTCATGACTTTTCCTAAAATTTCGTAGAGATTAGAATTTTTATAAAAACCAATTTTTTTTTCAACCGTTTTTGCTCACGTGATCTTTTTCACGAAAACGTACTATACTTGGAAATCCGAGGCACATTGTACTGGTTATAACCCTTTATTATATGCATCATAACTCTCCAGGATATATAAAAAATCATGAAAAATTATTGAAAATCCAATGGTAAACACGGTAACAGTTATTATTGGAATAATTGCAGAAAAGGTTGAGCTAAATTGGAAGTTTCATGCCTTAGCATGAGTAAAATAGATTTCATAAGGGATGGGCCTACTAACAATATTTACAACTATATTTACTAATCATGTTTGCATGGCAATCAATGCGACTTTTCTATATTCTATATTCAATGTCTATTGCGTTGAATCGGGGAAAAGTGACTAATATTTTTCCATACCCGATTTTTTCCTTATAAGATATTTGGAAAAGATCCAGAATTGGTGTCACATGTCACATGTATGTGTAAAGCGAAAATTAGTCGAAAGGAAATTCAAAATGAATGATTGAGGAACCCAGGCTGTTGTTTTTCCCGCCCATTTTAGCTTTTTGTTTATTGATTACCCAATTACGTTACTTTATACAATTGCTCATTCATTCGGCATAATAACAGTTCTAATTGCATAACTGTGCTTCTTGAATTTTTGCTGTAATTAAAATCTGATAGTAGCCCCCAACCATAATGGGGAAAATCCATAGAATTCCTTAATGGCTTAAAATTTAATTTGTGTTTATGTAATTCAGTTATTATATGAAAGAAGCAACGCAGAACTGTTGTTGTATTTAGTTTAGAGTACATACCGAGAATGTGCTGTGGGAAATTGACTGCTAAAAATCGATCCACTGTTTGCTGTGCTTCACAAGCGAAGTTGATGCTATTTTGTCGTGTTGGTGTTTTAGTATTCAGCATTTCCGCGCTAGTATGTTTTAGTAAGTTTGACATTTTTTTTAACATTGTCACTGATAACCTGTGATTTTTTCATCAATCAATATCGACAATGCATTTTGTTTATCCGTGAAAGCAACCAACGAAGACTGCAAAACGCTTGAATATATGTGAAAAATGAAATGGAAAACATTTCTCTCAACAACAGTATTTTGACTTGCAATAACGGCATTTTAAGACGAAAAAATTCCCAAAACGATTTCAAGGGATAACTTCTAGTTTGTCAAATGGGTAAAAAAAGAAATAAGTAAATTAAGCAAGAGCGAAGAACAGCTGGTTCTTTTGTTGATGATAATTATCTGTTTTTGTTGATGATAATTATCTGTTTTTGTTTATTCTATCAGCTTGGTTT
This sequence comes from Turritopsis rubra, assembly GCA_039566895.2. Classification (NCBI taxonomy): domain Eukaryota; kingdom Metazoa; phylum Cnidaria; class Hydrozoa; order Anthoathecata; family Oceaniidae; genus Turritopsis; species Turritopsis rubra. The sequence goes on from CM077619.1 coordinate 1,515,464, forward strand.
AATCCTCGAAAGTTGTGTTCAAGGACTGATTCCGAGAAAAGGTATGTTTTTTTATTCTTGTTCTATTTACTCCTGTTTTAAAAACCTTTTCATGATTATAAATTTATACAGTGCATTATCTGAAGTCTTCAGATCACACTAGGGGTATTCTTTAAGAACTTTAAAATGGGTTAGAGTTAGCTACACTAAGAAACCACTAATACAGCCGTAAAAAGTAAATTTAAAACACGTTACGTTAATTAATGCGTATAATTATGGAGCTATTTCGTGATGGTTACACGATTATTAAAAAATCATGTGGTCATTGTGGCTTTGAACAGTGTTGGCAAAAGATGTTGATTACGTGTTTTGTTCATAGGCGAGGGCGCAGGTCTAAAAGACGGGCGTTAAGAGTTCCAAATAATAGTACTATGCGCTAAATAATTTTGCCTCCAATGGAAGTCAGCAGTTTTATTTCCCATCATGCATCCATTCCTCAATTCCCAACCCTAAACTCCCCATTATAATGCATTTCATTAAATACACGAACATTATGTCAATTATTAGAAAATAATATTTCTAAATGGTACCCTACACATGCTATTAATATTGATGAGTTTCGTGACATTTTTAATCACCTGTCGATGAAGTGAATTATGGGTATTAGTTAGGTTCTTTTATTCAAATATTTTCTCGACACAGTCCACATTCATCTCTACAGATCAAGTAAACGCCGAATTCTATATAACCATAGAAACAATCTCAGCGCTGCCATATCGTCAAATATGCGTGTGGCTTCAATGAAATCAAACAAATTCTCGGAAAGCAAATGTTGCCCTAAGATTAATTTTTACTTCGAAGCTACTCCAAAGATTATATTTGTCGCGGAAAGTCTGAGATTCATAAATTTGTGAGTCTTTGTGTAGCCTTGATGTCATGTTCAACTCATGTTTCAAACTTTTCTTCTTTAGCTTTGCGTTTTGGTGCCAAAAGGGAACCTTCTGGGAAATTACAATATCTTTTAACAGCAAAGATGATAACAGCACCACACAAATTTCAAGCATGAGAAGGTACACCATTTTCTTTTTGGCCAGCATTTTTCTTATTCATAGGAAACACTTAGGTCGAGGAAAAGGATAAATATACAGAGTCAACACAAGTCTCTCGGTTCATGCTGTGTCCAGGACTATTTTTCTAACATTTGCTTTATTAATTCAAGGACATTTCAAGATAATTAAGAAATCCCAGGACTTTGTAGGATACTTTTCAAATTACAGAACTTTCCAGGACTTGAAGGAACCCGGTTTGATACGCCAATTGACAAATTGTCTACCTTTTATTGCTAAGTTAAAGGAGCTGCAACACGCAATCAGTGTGGAGGTGAGCGTTCAGCTTTAAGTAGTTCGTATTCAACCCGAGGAATGGAAGAAAAAAGTCACTACTTTGCAATAAATCTGGGGCTGCTGAAGCATCCCCGCCCATTTCTGCTGTTGCACCGAGTTAAATCAGCATGGTTTCGCATTTCATTTCAGATGCTCGCCAACAAAGTACGTTGTATTTCTAAAAACTCATAAAACAGCAAGTAGTACTGTGAATAACATCTTCAACAGGTTCGCTTATAACAATAATCTAACTGTCGCTCTCCCGCCTAAGGGGAAGTACCGGTTTTCCTGGCCGTCATCATTCTCGTCAGAAGATGTTTTCATGAATGCAGATGAAGCAGGTGAAAAAACCTTCCACATGATTGTCAACCATGCTGTGTAAGTTCTTACATTATAATTTTAAGCGGGATTTTCATGCACAGCCGGTATTAATGTAGAATCAAAAGATAACATACCATTTGATGACGCTTGCTGAAGAACTTCAAGTAAACAAGGAGCTCTTGAAAGAAGAGATAAATTTAAAACATCATCTTGAGTTGGTAAAACATCAGCTGGATGATCTTTTGTAGGAATGTAAATCAAATTTTGTTGGGACTGTTTTATCATTCCATAGTTACCATTTACCACGTCGGTATCTGAATCTCACCTATAGCCCCAATATAGTTACATGTTATAAGTTTTCTTCAAGTCAATCAATGTTAATTATGAAAGCATAAAAGAGAAACGTGAAAATAAGCCCATGCTGACACGCCGACTAAAAACAGAAATTATGTTAATGTGCTCCACTACAATTATTGACAGATCAGCTGTTAATGCTAAGTGGAAAATAATGCATATAAACTAAGCAGAAATTTCCCGGGGAAAATTAAGGGTAGAGGGGTAAGAGGAAAACGTCCCGCTGGAACCAAATCTTTCTACTATCAACTTTTTTCATAGATATAATCGAACAGAAATGGAAAAAACCGTTTCAAAAAACGCCAAATACATTACAATATTACGTAATCCGGTCACGCAGTTCGAAAGTTCTTTTCACTATTTCGAATTCGATCGTGTATTTGGCCTTGCCAATTACTCGCATCCGATTCGTGAATTTTTGAAGAAACCGTTCGAATATATTGAAATGAACAAGGCATTACTGAACAGAGATAAGCGTATTTTGATTCAAAACAATATGTTATACGATCTTGGTGTGACTGGAACGCAGATTAAACAAAGTTTATCCAAAATGCAAATCAAGAAAATATTTGAAAAACTCGACGACGAGTTTGATTTAGTTTTGATATCAGAGTACTTTGACGAAAGTTTAATTTTGCTTAAACAAGAACTGTGTTGGTCGTTTGAAGATATTTTGTATTTCAAACAAAACAAACGGGTTGCTAAGAAGCCATCTTTGAACAGGTATGACAAAGCAAAGGTTGAATTCTGGAACCAAGGTGATTACTACTTGTATGAGTATTTTAATGCAACGTTGTGGCAAAAAATCGAACAGTATGGAGACAATTTCTGGACTGATTTAAAGCATTTCCAAACGCTAAACGAGAACTTCAAGCGAACATGCTCGCTAAACAGAACAACGACGACGAGTGGTAGAGTTCTAATCGAGAAAATGTCCCTAGCTTCGACAAGCGGAGGGAAAGACCGATCGAGGTGCAAACTATCCCTTTTGACCCCTATTGAATTTACAGATTTGTTTCGACATAAATATGAAATGGATACTTGAACAAAGCAGAAATTATGACATCACCAGAGGGATTACTCGCCGTCCGTCATATTGGCCTGACAAATATAAAACAGTGAAAAACTATAATGATCTTCGAAAATCGTAAGAAAAGGAGAATCAAACATTATGCTCTCATCATACATTTTTCCAATCGACATTCTATCCAAGAAAACCTTCAACTTTACTCGTATTTGGTTCGGCATCCCTTTTGTTGATAGAGAAGACGGTGTTCATAAAGATGTTTTGAAAGCTTTCGTTAAAGTAGTTTCGAAATTGAGGAACGTTTATGTGTACGACTCTTGAAGAATTTTTTATCGTATCATGAATGCAGTGCCTGTTGATAGTACAAAAAAACCTGTATATTTTACAGATCTGTTCAAAAAATTAACAGTCTCTTTGGTAACAAAGACGCCGGTGTAAAATTGTATATTTCCGATATTTAAAAAAACAATTAAAAGTCAGTAAAAGATAATGCAAATTATTTTTTCACAAACATTAAATTTAACTTTGTGGACAATGATATTCTTCAATTTGTCATGTGTATTTTTATTTAAAATGATGAAAACCAATGTCCGGCAGTTTTTCGTGCATTTGTCCAAATGTCCGCCCAGTGTTTATAAGCTTATGCTGGCCTGTTGGAATAAAGAACCGACCGTCCGACCGACTTTTAAGGAAATTCTTAAAAAATTGCCGGACAGGGAGACAAAATTATAATTATTATTGTTCTTTTTTTTCACGCTTAATATTTTTATTTCTGCGAATTAGCTGAAAAGATAATAGAGACCTTACGCAACTGCGACGGGAACGAGGACGGCGACGTAATTTACAAATATTCAGAAATCAATGAGTCACGATGCAATGAAAGTTTTAAGATTTTGTTTGTAATACCAAAACGTTTTATCGATAAACTGTGAAAGAACGAAATCTTATAGAAACAGGATAAAACTAATACTAGAGAAACATAAGTTACTGCAACTTTCATGTCTCCGCTTTCAGTACGACTTCAAAACATAACGTTTCACGTTGTGTGTAGAACGTGAAATCTGATTATGATGTAATTAACTGATAAAATTTTCCCATTGGTATAGCATGAAATAGATTTCTATTCTAAACGAAATCCACAAGGAAAACAAAGCTTATGTTTCACTGACGTTGCCGTCCTCGTTGTCGTCGTAATTGCGTAAGCTCCCTAATGTTTTGAAAGCCGCCGACTAGAGGCTTCCTGTTTTTGTATGGTTCTTCAAAACAAAATACAATAAATTCAGTCAACTGTCGCGCATATAGACATCAGCCCTGTGTGTATACAGAAAACAATAGAAAGGGATGCCAAGTATAAGCCACAGGTGTCTTGTTTCTTTTAGTTCTGAATATGACCACGTTAAATACACTTAATGCAAAATATATTAACTTGAAATAACTATCTGAATGTTTTCTGAAGTGGCATGTTTTGCAATTTAAGCCCTGTTACGTGTGGGACAGAAAATTAAGTAACTGTTCATACATCGGTGTTGATTTATCAAGAATAGGTAAGAATTGAGGCGGAACCTACTTATAAATAAAAAGATGAATGAATGTTTCAAATGTTTTCATAAAATGGGGCTCCAAAAATCAAATTTAGTTTTCAAAATCTTTCTGATTCCTTTGGGCACTTGAGAATGATCCACAAAAACTGCAATGGAGTTTTTATTGAATTTCATCATAGGAAATCGGAGAATAACATTCATAATACATACATAATATATAATTACCATATTCCACGCCGTTTTAGTCGTACTTTCCGTAAAGACTGGAAAATCGTGTGTCCCACAAACAGAAGGGGCGCTGTTAGTAAAACAATGGTAATAACCAGGAATATACATACTGTCGATGGCATGTTTTGAATGGGTTCAAATTTCGTTCGTTAGAATAGGTTTATACGGTCTATCTTAATATCTGTCGCGTATAATTTAAAGAAATAAGTTTTACGGGAAAATGTCAAAAACGTGACGTTTGATTTTACGGGTATGATTTAATAGTTCTTCCGGGTGCAATAAAGGTGACATCTTTAGTAACTATATTTGAATAAAGGTGACATCTTTAGTAACTATATTTGAATAAAGGTGACATCTTTAGTAACTATATTTGAATTGAACGTATAAACCCAATCCTACATAATAAAATCTTTTGTTTTCAGCGCGAGACAAGTAATTGAATGGCTTTTTGTTATTTCTTCTATGAATACACCTTTCCCGAATTCATGTTTATATGTCACATCCTGACTCAGTTGTCCATACGGGCCTCGATTCTGTGTTGAAAATTGTCCCACTGCGATTTGATAATAAATAATTACCGTGAAAAAATTCCAAACGCTGAACGGGAACTTCAAGCGAAAATGTTCCCTAAACAGTATATCGACGACAAAAGTTCTAATCGAGAAAAACCCCGATCGAGGTGCAAAGTATCACTTATGACCCCTATTGAATTTATGCGTTTGTTTCGGGATAAATACGAAATTTCGTAATATGGGTCACCATTGAAACGTGTTGTCGGCGACGTGTTATCTGTCATATCAAAAAAAAAAAAAAAAAAAAAAAAAAGGGTAGCCGGAATGTTAATCCATACGATTTATTTTAATTGTTATTTTAATCGAAAGTTATGAAATTCATAACTTTCATCAGTAACATAATTTCAAAACGTGACAACTTTGCTTTTCTTTATTCTGTTTTTTACTTCTTCCTTTTCTTCGCTATCATCTGAGTCCCCATCAGAGAAATCGACAGCATCTGCACTTTGCTTTGCGTCAAGAACTTTATACTTTCGCTTTTTACTTGACGTCTCTATGATAAAAAGACGTATGGACGGCAATGACGGGTGTGAAGAAGGAATATTATTATCCTATTTCCATAATCATAGTCAAGATACATACACGGGTTCGTATTTAAGGGTGGGTAGGGTTGCACCACTTTACGAGTTCAAAAAGAGAGTAGATTAGCAAGTGGTTTTTGCCACTGGAACCGCCCACACAGGAACCGCCCACACGGGCGTATGTTATAGAAGTCTACTACATTAAACTTACCATTTCGTTGATTGCACTGTCGTTCGGGACAATCTTTTCTGTAATGTTCAACTGAGCCACAAAATTTACAACCACCCCCTATAAGATACGAATAACGCCAACTTTAAAAGCTAATCTGGGACATTTCAGGCTGTTTTGGTATAGTATAGCCTTTGTAACATGTGCGGTAGAATTTCTTTTTAAAGATTTTAACAACACTTTCTCCTGCATAGCTATGCAGGCGACATTATGCTATGACATAGAAGACTGACTGGAGTTTTTGAAATGACGCTAAGATACGAAAACATGAACGGTAACTACAAATAATGTTGCTAAACCAACCAGGAAAAACATATGAATAAAACAAGAGAGACAATACCATCCGGGTATAAACCACGTGGATTATCTGGGCATGTGCTGGATAAATGACCATCTTCTTTGCAGATGAAACATTTGGCGAATGGATATTCCCCTATAAACAACAAGAAATTATGATCACTAGCGGAAAAAACAATTATCTTGTTATCTATTTATCTCGTTTAATATTTGCTATTTAGGGCTGGGGTAACGAGAACATGGTTACGTCATGCCTCGTTCTTTCAAACGAAAAAAGAGAGATTTTCAACCGAAAATGTTTTTAGATACGAATAGACCTTTTCATAAATTCCATCATAACATTCTTGGACTCGTTTTCAAGATGAATAACAAGAGGCGAATTACAACTATACCATTTTTAGTTTTAATCTTGCACTCGTGTACACTATGTTCAGTGGATCCACATTTAAAGCATATGCCGACACTTTCTTCCTCTTGAAGCCGTTTCGGACATTCCGATAGTTGATGGCCGCCCTCTCGACAATAAAAACAAGGCTATAAGACCGTAAAAAATGTTAAGTAAAAGTATACAAAAAGATACCAGGACAACCAGAATCGAATCTAACTTTATTTTTATTCTTTTGTATTATATTGACACAAGATGTCCTCCATTCCCAAATACATCTGTAAAATACGTTAGAAAGGACACGCGTTGACACACACCTTGGCTTTTTTCCTTCTGTTTCTTCGAGCTTCTCTTCGCTTTTGGAGCCAGCCAGGTACACTTCCGTCATCTTTATCCTAAAAAATGAAACTTCTTCAGTATTGTTACTGAATAAATGGGAAGAAAGGAGAACTTGGATATTCATCACATAAACATACATTTTATCTTCCAATTAGAGACCATCATAAATCTTGTAAAAATTTGTTTGGGGCTCATAGTGAGATGAGTAAAGTTTTGCTTCGTTCTTTCAAACAGTTTTATAGGATTTCTCACCTGAAAGTTCGCTGATCTTAATTTTACAGATAAACACAAAATACGAAGAATACGAAGAATACGAGCATAAGTGCAGATTGGAAACTTCACTTGGTCACACTTAAATAGAAAGAGAACCGGCTATAACCTTTCCGGAAACAAAAACTTATGATGCAAACTTTGAAATATAGCAAGCTTACAAGTAATGTCAAACAATCCCTCTCTAATAACTGAAAGACAAAACAAACAAACAAACAAACCATGATCTGTTTGGAATTTTTGTTACTTTTCTTATTTTTGTCTTTCCCTAAAGTATAATCATCATAAAGTATAATCATTGGTCGATCACATCGTCACTCGTCTCGTCACTCGTCTCGTCACATCGTCACACTCACATCGTCGCTTGGTTAAACCAAACCCTTAAGCATAATGTTCTATATTGCAGTCCAAAAAATAAGTCTGAAGACTGCTGTTGAATGTTAAATATAGGCCAAACAGCGCAGTTAGGTTTTCACAAACTCCTCCTGGAATACTTTAGGACTTTCTGAGAATTTTCTTTTTTTCTTTCTTTTTTTTATTACATATTATCATATTATTACTTATTATTCTTTCTGAAGATTTAACAAGATGCGATCATAAATATTTTGGGTCTCTTATTTTCCTTTGAAAGGCATTACTCTAAAATATTCTCGTTAACCCAGACAGAAATAACAAATTTTTGGCCGCAAACGATTGATGATCGCATCTTGGTAAACACTGTACTCCTTCACCCCTACACTGTCAGTATAATACACAGACCACTCTGTCAGTCTAATACACAAACCACTCCACTGTCAGTATAATACACAGACCACTCCACTGTCAGTATAATACACAGACCACTCCAGTGAAAGAGCATACATTGTAGATAGAAACTCTGTCAGTATAATACACAGACCAGAATTCACAGACCACTCTACTGTCACAGACCACTGTACTGTCAGTATAATACACAGACCACTCTAGAACTACACTCCCAACAGGAACTAGATAATTGAAAATAATGAAACAGTAATTACAAGACTTACTTTGTGTATGTTTTAGTTCATTCCAGGGTGTGGCTTCATGTTCCATACTGGCTTTACCTCGTGCCCAACGCGTCATTCTTGTTTTTTTATATTTTTACCTATTTTAAAACCGAATTAGACACAGACATTAAGATAACATCAATAAGAGCAGTAAGAGCACAGAGAGTATTCTGAAATTTCTGAAAAATTGTGAAGATTCTTAAAAATAAATTTAAGAAGAAAATTACTGCCTGACACACATGTATGAATCTATTTCTTCGTAATATTGACACATCAACAAAGAAGGCATTAATTTTTCTTTAACAAAACATGTGTGTTAAATAGATACTGTTTTTCTTACTTCTTACACTTTTTTTAACTTGAACACCTATTTGAGGGGTTGGGTATTCAAAGTGGTACGTATATCAGGTAGTGCATGGCAACAATGATAATATCTTCAGTTATTAGAATAAATACAATGATCAAATCATTCATAAATAAAAGTTTCAAATAAACATCAAGAGACCTAAACTCACTTGAAGCTTAACAATGTTAACAACCTGACTTCAAGAAATCTAATTTACACTGGTCTATATAAATTAAGGAGAAACACACAAGCTTCTAGCCTATAAATATAGACCATCGCAAAACACGCTATGGTCTATACACTTTGGTCGATTTTTTCATATTGGTTTGGTACAGGATCTGATAACACATTTGGCAAATCATTCTTAATTATCAACTTGTTGGTATGGTTCCCAATTTCTTGTTGATAGCACGGTCGTATGAAAAAATCAACCAAAGTGTATAGACCATAGCAAGTTAGCGATGGTCTATATTTATAGGCTAACAAACTTCTTGACGCTATGGTATTCTATGTTTAAAAGATCCTAAAATCTACAATCAACTTTTTAGCTTCAAGTGATGAATATTGAATCATACCAACCAGGTATTTCATTCCTGATTTTCGTAAAAAAAGGAATCTTCAAAAACCAAAAAACATGTTTACCTAATTCTCATACCAAATAAATAAATTGCTTAAATAAACCTAAAATGGGTCAGGTGGCCATATTTCTGAAAGAAGTTTTATTTGTGCTTCCTCGAACAGCCCTACCTTTGCTGGATGGGTTATTTTTTATTTGCTTGTGCGGCTCTGTCTTTCGTTTTTCGGTGCAATGATTTTTATTTAAAAAGTCAAAATCTACTTTGTTGTATTGCAAATCATCGGTGTTGGTAGATTGTTGTGAATTTCCATCATCGTTACTCATGACATTTGGAAGTAGCAAGCTAAACCATTGCTAAAAATAATGAAAACAGGGAACATCGTTGAATATCCTCAAAAATAAGAAATGGATTATCTATCCGTATTACACTGAAACACATAATTACAGGTCAGAGAACCAAGCCCAGCATGCTAATCCAACATAATTCATGACAAGATAATTTTCAACAAAGCAAAGGATAAGCAAGGGGTAAGTATGGTATTTTGTTTTTGATGATGATAATAGAAAATTAAACCGTTATGTATTGGAATAGCACTTTTTAATGTCACATAATTATTTTTCAAATATATTTTTACACATAAACTTTAACACACTTTCAAGTTAAGAACATGCCTTTAAGTAGAAAAGTTTAACATCGTTGTGTCTTTTAAGCATTATGACAACCAATTAAAACAGGGATTGGAAAGTCAAGAAGAGAACGTCTCAGATGAATCCAACCAATAGTTACAAAAGCAGAAAATAAAAACTACTCACCTTGGATTCTGGACTCAATCCAATGTGGCTAAACTTGTACTGCCACCCGGGTATACCCAGATGAATGACCAACATTCTGAAGTATTGACGAAAATTATCGGCAAGAAAAACCCATTGTAATGCTCTGTCTAAAAACCAGATCTGTGGGAATTGCAACTGTTCGAGTTGAGCTAAATGCAATACTTAAGGTATATAATCAAATGCAAGTTTTATACATAATAAAAAAAATATATTAAAACTTCACCCACACTCTCACTTTCAGATCATGGTTTTAGTTGAGTATAAAATAGAAAAGTTACTTTAAAGGAAGAAACTTATGTGAGTTGAAATATTGCGAAATTTAAGGAATAAACTTTCGTGAATGATCCATTTTGCAATTTTTGGCAAGAACTAACTTTTGTGAATGAACCCTTTTGGCGTATCACACAACATTGGAATCATTCAATAACTTTTTATTATCGTTATTAGGTTAATGATACCTTTTCTATAAACCAAACATACTTTCCCAAAACCTTCTTCAGTACTCAACTCAAAAATTTTATCATCAAAGTGGGGTTTTAGGAAACCTAAAAATAAAAATAAGGGCATGGTACACTTTCGATGGGGTGATCACAGGTCACAAGACAAAGTAGCGATTAAACGAAAATAATCAAAACCATTATTTACCATTATTGTTATTAGTTATTTTTAATTAATTTTATTTTATTTACCTTATCATTTATGTTATTTTATTTATTTGCCTTTCACTTTCACTGTTTGTGTTAATTTTTATTCCTACTCTTCATTCCTTTTATCTTTCTTCGGGAATTAATGCTTGGTTCTTGTGCTGCATGAATTCCTTTTTATTTTATATTTTATATTACAATCCACAATAATAAAAATGCACGCTGAGTACGTACCATCACTAGTGCACTCATTTGGCTCACAATCTATGTCACTTAATGTCAGGTCACAAGATGATAATGCCAAACCTTCCAGACATATGCTTGTCAGTGATTCCAAAGGATTCACCTCTAAACTTCCCACTGACTTTGCTTTACCTAAATTCATAAGAACTTCATGTAGCATTGCAATGTATTATTGTTTTGGTAAGAAGCTTGGTGTGAAAATCATAAGTGGAAAAAGAGTAGCCAGCATTTCAATAAACCTCAAATCTAAATCCTGTGGCATAACATAATAGTAAATAATAATATAAACAAACTTTCACTGAAACATCAAAAACAAAATTGAACTGAAAATCATTTTCACAGCTGAACAAAGTCTGATCCCTATCCCTAAACAATCATGAGAGAGGAATGGTTAAGTTTATAAATATCAGATGAAATCAGGAACCCACCAGCTACTTTAACACTCCATCGTATCAGCAGCCCATTCATTGTTGTATAGAATGCTTTTAAATCATCAGGTAGGAGACATGTACTTGTCTATAAAAATACACAACAAAATGAAATAACGCATTACTATAATATCAGAGGAAGAAATCAAATATTAATCATTGCAATTGCAACTAACTTACCTCCTCCCAAGAGTCAACGAACTCTCGAGAAACAGTTCCACAATCAATCACTTGAACATCGTCAATATGTGGATTCTCCTCTGAGAAAAGGAAACATGAATTCATGAATAAAATAAACACTTACAACTTGGAGAAGACACTTTTTCCTTAAGCTCAACCGAGATTGATCTCGAATACAACAACAACAACAACAACAACAACAACAACAACAACAACAACAACAACAACAACAGATAAAAATTGGTTTTCCAGTACTAATTACACCATGATCCTGATGAATTTATTTTTTATGACAAGCAAATATGATTATGATTATTACAAATAGCTAAAGCTCAGAATAAGGTTATGACTCGACATATCATTGGCAAGCTGTTATTTAGGAAATGCACAAACTAAGGTCTTACTAAGTGTGCCAACTAATCCAAAGGTAATTTGATCCAATACATCTTGTGATTGCATTTCTAATGGTACAACGACTTGAACATGTGTATTGTTTTACTACAAGTTAAAATCATTTGTTGGAAAATTGGTAAAACATTATAAGAAATGAAATGAAACAATTTATCATCGAATCATGAAAGACGTTCAAAACACACATTTTCTGATGATATTTCGTAGTGTTTTAATTGTGATCATGGTTTGCTGAGTAAAAACAAATTGTTTTCAGAATATTGATGCTCTTCTTTAAGCAATGACAATAATATGTTTAATCAAACAGTTCATAGAAATAAATAAACATTACATCATCAGGCAAGGAAAAGTAGAATGGTAATTAAGCCAATAAGAGAAAAGGGAACCTTGTTAATGAGGGATATGAGATTCAAAGGATTTATTTCAATTATGAAAGGTTTTAGAAAAACATGGCAAACCTTGAATTGAAATTTCACAAGTTTCAAAATTTCAAATATATACAACAATCTCAATAGACTAAAATATTATTATTTGGGGTGCATTTTTATTCAGTCCTTTTATGGGTCAGCTTTTGTGGCTCCACCTGTGGTTCAAGATACATCAAGCACAGACTGTGCATAATTAAACCTTTTTCATCTTTTGAGATGTCCACCCGCAAGTAAAACTATGCTTAAAACCTCATTAGTGGTTAGTATGCCTACAAATTGCTTTTAATCACCAGAATCGACCATGGTAAAACATGTCTTCACAATATCCACCAGCATAAACACTTTTTCATTGACCAATGAGAATTCTTCAAATTTACAACCATCAATCTCTTTCAAAGAAATCTCATGAATCGATGTGAACAGGGAATGGAAAGTTTTTTGAATAACGTCAACAATTTTCTCCGGATGATCGTTCAGCATATGGAAATCTATTGAATGGAAGCTTGGAAATATTTTGTCAGCAACACTTGGATTTACCAGTACGCTGCACTCTTGAAAATCATCATGACGTTTTTGAATGGTTATGTTGAACGATTGCACAGAGATAATGAAATCATCATTCCCACATAGCACACAGTTTTTATAAGTACCAAGGGAAGATTTTGATACATTGGAAAAGCAATGGGAACAACCAATGTATAAAAGATGTTGCAGATCTTCACTTTTTACAGCATCATGTAGGACGAAAACCAAACTGTTATCATCTGTGAAACGAACAGAACATATTTTGCAAGTAAATTTCGTTATTGACGCTATTACAAGGGAGTCTGTTACAAATTGGAGTGTAGATTTCGGGGTAGTATGCAAACTGTAGCGCTCTGTATGTGGGTCACATTTATACACCACTGAGGTCAGTCGTACAAATTGATCTTTTTTCTTCTCAAATTCTGTTGCCCAGCAAGCATGCTGCTCACATAGGTTCAAAGCTATGGATTCATTATGTTTGTCCTGAAGTTCTGTGAAAGAAAAAGAATAACTCATTACCAAAATATTTGTCCTTAAATTTTGGGTAATTTAGGAGAATGTAATGGTTCACTGACATCATGCAAGAATCCCTATGTAGCATTGCTGCATTAAAGTTTCTATCATTACCACCAAAATAAAAACCAGCCAGTTTGCAAAATAAGACACATACAGTAAGATATTCTATTTTTTAAACAAATTGCGATAAAGCAGTATCATACTGCAACATCATGTTCACGGCCAGTCATAAATCACTGCAATGACTGATTGCTGTCCAGTTTCAGAAAACTCAAAGCTTGTATAATTCCTCAATTCCAAGAAAAAAGTCATCAAAATCAACATTTCAAAACCAGCAGATAAAAAAACAAAAACAAAAACAGCAAAGTAAATACAGTGGTTTTTCAATAGGAGTTTGCAGACAAATTTTAGCAGAACAAATTTTCATTGTACAAAGATTCAAAGCTGTGAATTTTGTGAAATATATTTCCCCGACTGGGTTTTATGATTTCGAACTTCTCAGAGTTAATATTCGTGATTGAAAATATCTCCCCTCGAAAATCATGCAACCAAAAAAAACTCACCAACTGAACATCGTATCAACTTTAAAAACTTGTTTTTCAATGTATTTTCACCAACCATTCTTGTAGTAGTTACAACTCTAGCCAAAACATTGTTTACATGCTCAACTGACAAATCACAAAATGCATCTTTAATTCCTGATGTATCAGCGTTTCTTGCATTTCTAACATACAAATAATAATGATCTTTTCTCGCCCATTCAGTTGTAGCTCGTAGCTTTTCAATGTCAATTATGTTGGACCCTAAAGCCATTGAAATTAATATTATTGTGATCAACTGGAATATATAGGTCATGAAGTGATGGCTTTGTCAATAGCATTGTTCATTTCACAAACAATCAATACAAATAAACAGGAATTGGCAAATGCCAGTTATACTTCAAACATGTCAAAGTTATTTCAATATCTCTTTCACCATCTAATTCTCAATCGAATCTTCAATCCTTGCCCCCCTAAGTTTTATGTTCTGAGTTTGAAAGTCAATGTTCAGGATGGGTAAGTATTTTTGTTGAATCTTTATTTCTGTGTAGATGTATTATCAGGGGGAATGAATTTGGGTGGCACGTTTTTTTTTGTTTTTTTTTTTTTTTTGTGTGTGTGTGGGAGATGTGGGGTGGGGGTGGTGGGGGGAGGGGTCTACTAACCAATAAGGAACTTTGGGCGAAGTATTTGCTTGATTGTATACTTTTTCCATTACTCTCCCATACAATAAAGGTAGTATAGCAAATATTTTGAAATTAATTACTCACATGTGCGAGGATAAGGATAATCAGGCCTTTGAAAATTATAAGTTTCTGAGCGTGCACTAGTTTGACCGACAGATTGATTGCGAAAAGTTCTAATACATATGTTTGTTAGTATAACAACATCGCCAGTGGAGTAACTTTCAGCCCATTTCGCACAATGGTTCCATAATGTAACACTAAAATATGAGTAGGAACAATCACCGATGAGTATTGATGACAGGGTCACAAATTCCCCGGCATTAGGTCCGTTTTTGACTTGAACTCTTTTGGGGGGGTTAATTTGTAATATGACAACAAGAAAGTTAGAAGAACACATGAACTGAACAGCTTCAGCAATGGTTTTGATGTTTGAATACAACGGAGCTTGGATGATGTCATTTTTTCCAATATCAACAAATTCTTTAACAGCATGGTTATTCCTTGAGGTTGTGTGATCAAGATTTGAATAATTTACGGTCAGTTGAGCAGCATTAAATTGCACTGATATCTTCTTATGCTCATTTTGGGATGGTGTCTTGTTGACTTGCAGTAAGTCTTCAGTAGAACTGTTACTCTGCCTCAGATCGGATAGCTGACTATGATCTAATTTATAATCTAAACAGACTTCATTTAGACCTTCGTCAACTGTCTGCAGACAATCGTGGAGCAACCAACTTTGACGATATGAGTATGTTTTCCAAACATAATTTGGCATATCACGACACAAAGAAACATTTCCTGTAAAAATGGAAAACATTTTCATTATTATTGTTGACTATTTTCATAAATTGCTTTTTAAGGACAGAAATTACACTGAAATCATTATTACACTGCATGTCATAATGTTGTGGTGCAGATTCATATTTTTGGATTTCTTATATAATAATATATAATAATATATAATAACAGAAAATGGTACCAGTGAGAGAGAGTGGATCAATTATATTTACATGAAATCATTGTTTCGATTTTTATAGGGTGAATAAAAACTTTGGGTTAAAATAAGCAGTGCAATTACTCAAATAATCCAAATTTAAAATGGTCCTTTTGAGTTTAAACGTGCGGATGAAAGAAATTTAAATGTCTTTTACAAATTAAATTGAATGAAGATCAACACATTTTAATAGTTTCTTCTTAAAACTTCTATTATATAATTCATAGAAAATATTTCTTTGAGAAAAATAACTTTTGTAACAAGAAAAACTTAAACTTCTGTAAACAAACTTGGCCAATGAATAATTTAATCCTAGATTTATCCTATTTCTTGGCCAAAATATTATTCACATAAATACTTTTTGGAAAATGCAAAAAAATCTACTTATCTATTACTAAATCTTGCTTTGTTCTTACCTAACTTTTAAAGAAAGAACGTTAGGTAAAATTTCTTGGGAGGTTCGTCAATGGATGATATCAGTTTATGTTTTTTCTGTATTAGTATAGGGGGAATCTCCCATTAGGGGAATCTCTAGCTCCATCGTATGGTTTTTTATTACTTTTTATTAAGGAAGACATCATAAATTCGCCCAGAAGAAAACCCAATGCAATGTTTTTTGCGTTCGAAAGTTCATCAAATTTTCTCAACGTTTATTTCTTTAAATGAGAAATGAAGATGCTGTGTGCAAAATGTTTTATTGTTGTTTTTATTTTTTTATTCAACTTTTTAAATTCAGTAATAAAGAATAACAACATTGGTAGGTATCAGTAACTATTCTATCCGACAAGGTAGTTGATGTAGACCTGTTATGTGTTTGTGTTATCAGTTCATCATTTTTTACCGATGTCTATGTTTTAATGTGTTTGAATGTAGCTTTTTCGTATCAGTTAGTTTTGACTACTATGCCGAAATGTATAGCTAGCAGTTTATTTGGTATTTCATTGTAGTACGTGGATTGTTATTATTAAGGTTCGCTATTAGGGAAACGAAGGTAGCAAGATCATTATTATATTGTTTTGATAGTGTTTGATTGATATCTTTTTGTTTTAGATTAGAAAATTGAATAGTATAGATTAATGTAATACAAGAAGAGAATGTGAAAATCTTGGTTATATACATATATACATGGTTTTTGTATCATGATGCATAAGTGGAGTTTCGGGTTTTGACATTTCCACAATTCATAGCAGAATAAAGATTTGAAAGATAAAAACGTCTGAGAAGGTATTGTTTTTGTTAGCTTTAGTTAAAGAGGGAAATTTGAAGGTATTATCTTATACTTCGTGTTTAGGTAGGAGAATACATTGTCCACAATCTCTTTTCTAAAACTCTTTTAAGTAGCCAGGTGGTAAAATATGTTCTGCCTTGCATTTTGTTTAACTGTACAACTTCTGAAATCTCTAAATAGGCAAAAGAGCACTGAAAAATAGGGATAATAGATTTCTTTAAAGGGGCTAAGACATGAATCGCGTGATGAGGCTAGAGATGCAATAATATTATGGCTGACCGGAAAAAAAGTGAACAAACGCAACAATCACGTGATTCATGCCGTAGCCCCTTTAAATGATCGATCCAAAATATTTATAGAACAATTTTGTGTTGAATATGATTTTTATTTTAACATTTTTGTATATAAACAGACTTATCATGGCAGTATATAACATGCAAAATCATTTTATGGAGCAAAACTGTAAAATGTTTTTACACGCTACACTAGTCTCTTCTATTCTACCGAAAAAAAAACAAGAACCATATGGTGCAAAACGAAAGCATCATTTCAAAACTAAGTCACAATGCAAACAAAATAGATACAAACTCATTCATCTGAGTTTTAAACTTTGTTAGCCTAAGTAACACTGACACCATTTTTTTGTTTAGAAAAGATTTGTAAGTGTAAACAAGGTTTAATAACATTGCTGTAGCTTGAGCATTAAATGAGACAGACAAAATTTTTGCCTAATGAAATGTACATGTATCATTGTTGGGTTAACAAAACAAATAAAAACTGGATGTCTGGATGCGTGGCAGGTTTTTGTGGACGGCAGTATACCATTCAAACATTTTTGTTAAATTTTTGTTAAAAACATTTGCTATGAATGTAATGGAAAAAAACACAACAGAAACTGCTGGACATGCACAGATGACCAAATAAAAACATCATATGACTCTACGCTTAAAGTAGAGAAATGTGACAAAAGTTTTTTTAACAGTGTCCGTATTTTTGTAGGGGAAAACTCCTTTCATTGCACTAAATGTTTCTCTTAATTTGTTGACATTTTCTCAGACAAAAAGGAAAGGAAAGAATGGCTTAATTTATTATTAATCATTGTTGTTATGTATAATTAACTCTTATATAATTTTGCTTCATACAAATCATAGAGGGGTACATGACATATTTTGCTTCAATTGTATTTATTATAAAGTAAGTCTAAATAATAGCTTAATAGTTTAATATCAAAAGTTTATCCCACAAGTAAGTATAACTTAGTTGATATGTGGAGATTCACAAGCTCTTATTCTAACATGCACAGATGGACTGCAACTTTTACCAGGGATATGAAGCTGTAAAAAGCTTTAACTTGGGTAGCTCTAGCAAATTATATTCATTATACAGTGATAAATTCTATAATCTACATCCTTTAGAAAAACTTGATGCATGCATTCTGACAATTTTAGTAAAAGATGTCAGTAAACTTTATTAAAAGTTATTTGAACATTTTTCGAAATAATAATGAAAACATTGAATTGCATGGCCACAATTTAGAAATTAGAAAGTACAGTTCGAATGAAACATTATGTGCCTGCGTAAGATAGTTAGCTTTCACGAAGAGTCGGTGTCTTTAGAAGTATACAGTCCTTTATTTATTTAACATGATTTCATGTAAAACAAATTGTGTTGAAAACAGAAAATATTAAAAATTAATTCTTTGTGAACGTGTAAAGATTCTTTTGGATTGCACTGTACCTTAAAGTCAATAAAAAATATTATATATATACCTGTGTTATTATTGGTATTCTTAATCTTTGGAGAACCCGCAAATACGTGAAGAGTATCCATTTTTATATTCCTTTTTAGATGGGAAAAACTTCTTCATCACTTTGGTCTTTTTCCCCTTGGATTTTCTTCTTTTTGAGAGGCTTTCTAACTTGTGCACTACAAGCATTAAAGATATTTGACAAGTTACTGTGTTTATTTCATGATTCAATTTAGCATACAATTCATTTTCTAAAAACAACCAATTATTTTTAAGATTATCAGAAACACGGGCTGTGTGACACAAAAGAAACTGAGCTTAACATCCCAAATTAAATGAATTTAATTTGAAACAGTTTGTGTAATAGAAACACATAAAGACGGTTACAACTTTAGACAGTATTCAGGATCAGGATCAGTCAAAAAAAGTGGAAGAGTCAAAGTTACTTTTCCTCTTCTACTTTAAATGAATAAACTCTCCTCAGCAAATTTTGACGGAGCTCCAGCTACATCTCTGTTTAGTTTGTATTTACAAACAATGAAAACCTAATATATCTCCCATTACTTCAGAATGTTTCCTGCCACTATGCTACATATTCTGGATCATGTGTAGACACTAAGAATGTATCAGAAAGGGAGAATTTTTAATGCTTTTTACTTTTTTGACAAAACAAATTTATATAAATGGAAAAAAATTGATGATTTGTTTTTATCATAATTGGAGAAATGCATTTCAAAACCTTAGACATAATGTGCCAAAAAGGAAACATTCAAACTCCAAAACTTCAAAATCATGCAGAATTCATAAAAATGACTTTTAAAAATGACTTTTAAAGATCAACCTTAAAAAGTAAGCTCTGTTCTAAATGAAATAGAAATGCAAGATTCAACACATAGGAAGTAACACATAGGAAGCATAAAGCCCAAAACTATTCCTCTTTACACCGAAAAAAATATTTAAATATAAAAAGATTATTATAATACCTAAACATTTAATGGAAAATCATGCCAAACATAAATGTATTAATTTTGGGTAGAGAAAAGGCACGACATGATGGAAGATTAGGCCGAAGGAAGTCATAACTGAGTTTACCGTCATCAATTTGTTGCATCAATTTCTCATGGTGATATTGTTGTGGTGATATTGTGATTATCAAACTGTTTTTGAAGACTAAGTAAGTGTTTTGGGAAATAATAAAATTTTCAAAAATAATGAGATAAAAAAAAATAATGTCTGGTAGTGGGAGGTGATGGCAAACTAAGGTATGAGTTTCAACCTTATGAAACAAACAGCCCAGGCAACACGAAAAACAATACAAATTATTCAACCATTCAAAGATGCACAAATTACACCAGACATAGAACAATATTGAAAGAAAAATGGAATTCGAACAAATGAAACACTTATTGAGCCGTAATCGAATCTTACAAATTTTTGAGGATCATGAAATTGTTCGATAAGAGTTTGATTATCGTATGTTTGATAAGTGTATGGTTAGTTCGATTAGCGTTTGATCAGCATTTGACTAATGTTTTACTTAGTTTCCAATCGAACAATTTAAAGACAACCTTAATTCCCTTACTAAAGCTGGTATTCCGCTGGTACTTTTTTAAACAAAGTGACTTTTTTTTTTGATCAAAATAATTTGTAAATTGATTATAAAACAATTCTACTAGAATATAGAATATTTTAGCTAATGCAGCTATTAGTCTCCAGAAGAAAAATTAAAACCTATTATTTCATACATTAATAAAACATTGTGAAAACACGTATTTCTTCGAATTTGATTGACTATATAGCAACTTTTTTTGCAGATCAAAAGTTGGATTCATTCAGACTATATATAAATTTAAAATAACAAATTCTAACTGCACAGGCGCGTTTTTGAAAAAAAGTTGATTTGCCTATATGGAAACCCAGCTTAAGAAAAAAGGCTTAGCTTAGGACGATATACTCGGGGTGTATATATAATGTGGAATTCCCAAACAATGCAGTCTAGATCAAAACAATTATTATTGATACACTTTCCATTGAGCACTGCCTATGTTGAAAGACTCTTTTCCAAGTTAAAATTTATGAAATCAACGATTGCAAGTCTCATTGCAATGAGACTTGCAATCGTGGATTTCATAAATTTCAATATTGAAATTTCAATATTGAAAAGCAATTTTATTGATTGCAACAGAGACGTGCCCAAACAAAGGAGGTTTGGGTGACATTGTTTTAGAAAGTTTTGCTTATGAACTGTAACAGAGACAACCCTAATATGCGCATTAAATTGTGATATTAAGTAATAATATTATAATGGAGCCTAATATGAATCACGTGGATTGTCAATTACGTGCTCAAAAATTACGGAGAATTCTGGACGCGGGTTTTATGATAATAAATTTATCCCTTTGGATCCCCTATTATAGAACTACAAGGAATATAAATTATCATCATCCTCTAACTAGATTAACCCCCTCGTGAAAAAATCAATTGTACGATTGGTACGATTGGTTGGTGGACACAGCAAACGTCACCATAATGTTTACCATGCTTTTTATCGGAAACCGGGCACGAAATCGGATCCTTACTATTATCCTCGAGCAGTCATCTTCTTTGTCGCCATCCGTATATCGAAAAGGCAAGAAACCCTGGACCCTGGGTACGAGGTTGCTCGAGCAGTATCTAATGTCAAGACACTTCCAGGAGGAAGGCGTTTACTCCATGTAATCGCTAACTACATAAGGTAATTATACAATTTAGAGTTTCATGCGGGAAAAAATGTTGTCAGTGTTCCACTTTGCTTCTGGCATATGAACTATCTGCGCAACCAAAGACGTTGCTTTTTTCCGAAACGAAAAATTAATCTGGTATATAGCTAACTACTTCAGCGGATGAATCCAACAGCAACTTTACTTTCATTGCTTTAAAAGTCAACAAAAACTCTCTTAAATATGTCGAATATGTCAAATACAGATACCTGCAGCGGAAAGTCAAGAATCGTCAATCTTAAAAGTTAACAGGAACGTCAGCTGCAACATTTCGTCGACAAATCGATTCTCCTGTACGTCTTGCAACTTACGAAGTTTTGCTACATATAGAGGTTTGACCCAACGTCTTCGAACTTGTATTAGGCGACCGCCAACAAATCAATTATCCGAAACATCTTCGCAACCGACCTCTTCAACTATACGCGCAGAAGTTAACGTTACGCTAAAACCGAGAAGCAAATGAACGTCAGTTCGTCTGGGGTGATCGCGACTTAGACGATGTCGCAAATGATATTAATGATGCCTATGAAAAGATCATATTTTGAAAAAGACCGATACCTGTGGATAAAAATCCAGGCTTAAGATTGGTGTTGGTGAGGTATTACGAATCACAGGGAAGGTTATCATGCAGGTCACGAAGATGGATATTTCTAAAGCTGCAGTTTACAGTTTTGTAAAGAAAACCTAAAAAAAAAGTACGGTAAAAAAAAAAAATGCTGACCGGACTAACTAACCAGAAAACGACATTGGATCAATTGAGTGCAGCTAGGTTGGTGAATATTAACAATAGGTAATCAAAAGGTAGCACGTTTAGGTCAACCATTAGGAGGCAGACCGTCAAAAGGGCTGGCTAGATCAAGCGATGTAATGGTTGCGAGATTGAGTATATGACCAGTAACTTTAGTTTTATAATCTTCAACAACAACTTCAGAAATACAAGGAAGATGTTGAACGAAAAAATGCTTTTGAAATTAGGAGTTTTTAGTTTGATTATAACATATATATGATATATTATTATTTACACTTAGTAAATAATTCTAAACTCAAAGGTATCTTTGTATAATTTTAATTTCTTTATATTTTCTTAATGAATAATAAAAATAACGCCGCACGTCTTTAAATTTCGGTTGGTGATTTTGGAAAACGCCGCTCAGTTTAAGAATTAAACAAAATACTGTTCGACAAGAAAATTATAATATTAACAGACAATATTGTGTGGGGGCTCTGCAATCCAAAACAACAACTTCAAAAAGAATCGTAGAAATAGATAATATTTTAGGATTTTACAACATTTTTTCATATAATCTATTAGGTTTTTACCGTGATTCCATGGTTTAAACCTCCTATGCATTTTTTTCACAGAAGAGGACATTGTTTTTAAATATTTGTATATTCTCACCAAGTCTAAAACTTCTCTGAGCATGCTACATGAGTATTAAATGATACTGTCTGTGGAGTAAATGACGTCGACTATCGCCCTTTAAAGTGTAAACTGGACAGTAACAATCACATCTTTTGTTCACTGATACCATATTTCACCAGTGCTATTTTTTATATGTGCCCTCCACTAGTAGCACTCTATCTCAGTTTATTTACAAAAGGTTTACGTTATCAAGAGGAACCGGTTCATCCAAACGCACAAACGCCAATTGATTCACTAAAAACTAAGGAAGATGGACACCTCAAGCAAACAAGATAACTTCCTCGGACGCATACAACAATCAAACGTCGATTAGTAGGATGAGCAAGAAGACCATTAAAGGTTCTGCCTTTGTTTTTACAAAGAGCTACCAATATGCTTGTTGATTTCGTAGTCATCGTCGTTGCTGCTGTTGTTGTTGTTGTTGTTTTTGTTGTTTTTGTTGTTGTTGTTTTTGTTGTTGTTTTTGTTGTTGTTTTTGTTTTTGTTGTTGTTGTTGTTGATACTTCTGGTTTTGTTGTTGGTTTTGTTAATACTGTCATCAGTTTTTTCTTTCCAAAACATTCATCTAAAAAAATCAATGTAAATAATCAGTGGAAAAAATATTGTGGCAATATAATATTTCGATCTAGAGCAATCATCATCTAGGGCTAAAATTAATACAATCATTGTTGATTGTTGGTTATCGTTTAATAGGATAACAATCAAAAGCAATTAATAATTTATGGCGATTCAATGAACTGATACTGTCTAGTGTGGTTGTCGTTGACAAATCTCAAGTTCAGAACAGTTCTGACTATATAACAACATCAATACATTACAAACGAAAATGAGAACATAGCATCAACAGGATTAAAATTTCGAAGTGGCATAGGGACAGAGGAAGAGGTCGGTGTGTGGGGGTATGGGGAAGAGGTCGGTATGTGTGTTTTTTGTAAGTGTAAAGGCTAGAGACAGGTACAAGATTAAACAGATGAAAAACAATTCGTTCGACAAACAGCGTCTTCAATCAATCAAACCTACCATTCTTTGAAAAGAGACATTGGTTGCATCGTTCCACAAAGAATAAGTGGTTCGGCCAACAGGAAGTACAAAACGCTCTCCCATTGGAACATTGTATGAATTCATGAGAATGATTAGGAATTCCAAAGTTTCCATCACTTTTCCCAAGGCATAGATCGTTAGTACCTATATAAGGAATACAGAAAAAGGTTTAATGGTTGAATTCCGGTATGTAGTCACTATTAAATCCTTGAAGTTTATGAGAGGATCGTCATTATCTTCTCCATATCTTCTCAAAGTTTTAGGTGCACGCGAAAACAAATTTTCTCAGTACAAACTCCTGCCAGTTTAAATAAGGAAACACCAAAACAACTTAATATATTTCGCTTAAACTGGATTACTAAATATACTTTCGCCTGCTGATCGCGCACTCAGTTGCTTATCCAAAAAAGCATCACAACGCATAAACCTTCACTACTTACAAGTAAATATGGATGGAGTTGTTAATACTGTAGTTGTAGGAGTTCCATAAGACGAACTACTGACCAAAACAGAAAGTGAAGTCAACGTTGGGATCATTCTCGATGAATTTATACGTCTGCTTCGAAGTGAGGTGGTACGTTCGAACACCGCAGTAGACAATTTCTTTCCAGATGTGACCAATGTAGATATTACTTTGGTTGGTCGCAGAGACACAAAAACTGATCTAGTAGAGCGTGAACTTGAGATGGCCGATGTCTTAAAAACCGTGGTTAAATGAGATCTGTTAATCGATACTGACGCTGTTACTGTCCCCCGGTCAGAGCTATCAGAAGATGTAATTATCGAAAATAACATCGAGCTCCTTCCAACAACTTCAGTAGCTTTCTGTCGATGTCCTATGCTTGAACTGACTGAAGAAGATGCAGACAATTGACTGGTTTGTGATACCTGTATTACCAACCTGCTGGTTCTAAGAGCATTATGTTTGCTACTAAATTGTGGGGTAGTAGTCGATGTTACAGACCCATAGCATTCACCTACAAAATGAAACCATTATTATAGCTCATTAACAACGACACACTTCTACCAATATTAAACACCAACACAATTTCTTTAACAAGAATACGAAAACTTAACACGCTTATTTGATAAAGAGCGCTATCGCTTGATAATAGATTCTTAACTCAATAATTAAAAATTAAAAATTAGATAACAGATCCTTCCTACAACCTTCACAAAAGAGAAATCGTTATTATCACTCAAAGTAATCAGCCTACCTTCCTGAGAATATAAACATTGGTTACATCTCTCAACAAAGACTAAATTTGCTGGCCAACACAATCCACACTCTGCCTCTCCATTTAAACATTTAACAAATTCATGGACACGATCAGGAAAAGCGTATCTTCCATTGAGTCTTCCCAAACATAAATGGTTTCCACCTTAAAAAAAATCGACACGTTTCAAAAGGTAACATAAATTAAATATTTGGGAACAATATTGTATAATGTATTAAAAAAAGGAAGCTGAGATTACTTACAGCTAGAAGCAATGGATGTGGTAGGACCTATATGAAACGAACTACTAGGAATTATTTTACGTGTATCCAAAGATGTTGTAAAACTAGGAGTAACATCTAATTCTGTTGTGGCAGATGGTAATGATGTTGTTATTATTCCAAGGCATTCATCTGAAAAATAAAGAAATTTAAATGATATTTCCATGGCCTATCTTTCCTCGAAGGAGAAGAGTTATTTTAAGTCACCGTTAATTAATTATCGTTCCACTCTTAAAACAACTTTGATGAGTATTGAAATAATGCGGAAACTCATTGAATGAGATAAAACAGTGTCATTGGTAGATAACAGATCCTTCCTACAACCTTCACAAAAGAGAAATCGTTATTATAACTCAAAGTAATCAGCCTACCTTCCTGAGAATATAAACATTGGTTACATCTCTCAACAAAGACTAAATTTGCTGGCCAACACAATCCACACTCTGCCTCTCCATTTAAACATTTAACAAATTCATGGACACGATCAGGAAAAGCGTATCTTCCATTGAGTCTTCCCAAACATAAATGGTTTCCACCTTAAAAAAAATCGACACGTTTCAAAAGGTAACATAAATTAAATATTTGGGAACAATATTGTATAATGTATTAAAAAAAGGAAGCTGAGATCACTTACAGTTAGAAGCAATGGATGTGGTAGGACCTATATGAAACGAACTACTAGGAATTATTTTACGTGTATCCAAAGTTGTTGTAAAACTAGGAGTAACATCTAATTCTGTTGCGGAAGACGGTAATGATGTTGTTACTATTCCAAGGCATTCATCTGAAAAATAAAGAAATTTAAATGATATTTCCATGGCCTATCTTTCCTCGAAGGAGAAGAGTTATTTTAAGTCACCGTTAATTAATTATCGTTCCACTCTTAAAACAACTTTGATGAGTATTGAAGTAATGCGGAAACTCATTGAATGAGATAAAACAGTGTCATTGGTAGATAACAGATCCTTCCTACAACCTTCACAAAAGAGAAATCGTTATTATAACTCAAAGTAATCAGCCTACCTTCCTGAGAATATAAACATTGGTTACATCTCTCAACAAAAACTAAATTTGCTGGCCAACACAATCCACACTCTGCCTCTCCATTTAAACATTTAACAAATTCATGGACACGATCAGGAAAAGCGTATCTTCCATTGAGTCTTCCCAAACATAAATGGTTTCCACCTTAAAAAAAATCGACACGTTTCAAAAGGTAACATAAATTAAATATTTGGGAACAATATTTTATAATGTATTAAAAAAAAGGAAGCTGCGATCACTTACAGTTAGAAGCAATGGATGTGGTAGGAATTGTATGAAACGAGCTACTAGGAATTATTTTGTGTGTATTCAAGGATGTTGTAAAACTAGGAGTAACATCTAATTCTGTTGTGGCCGATGGTAATGATGTTGTTATTATTCCAAGGCATTCATCTGAAAAATAAAGAAATTTAAATGATATTTCCATGGCCTATCTTTCCTCGAAGGAGAAGAGTTATTTTAAGTCATCGTTAATTAATCATCAATCCACTCTTAAAACAACTTTGATGAGCATTGAAATAATGCGGAAACTCATTGAATGAGATAAAACAGTGTCATTGGTAGATAACAGATCCTTCCTACAACCTTCACTATAGAGAAATCGTTATTATAACTCAAAGTAATCAGCCTACCTTCCTGAGAATATAAACATTGGTTACATCTCTCAACAAAAACTAAATTTGCTGGCCAACACAATCCACACTCTGCCTCTCCATTTAAACATTTAACAAATTCATGGACACGATCAGGAAAAGCGTATCTTCCATTGAGTCTTCCCAAACATAAATGGTTTCCACCTTAAAAAAAATCGACACGTTTCAAAAGGTAACATAAAGTAAATATTTGGGAACAATATTGTATAATGTATTAAAAAAAAGGAAGCTGAGATCACTTACAGTTAGAAGCAATGGATGTGGTAGGAATTGTATGAAACGAGCTACTAGGAATTATGTTACGTGTATTCAAGGATGTTGTAAAACTAGGAGTAACATCTAATTCTGTTGTGGCCGATGGTAATGATGTTGTTATTATTCCAAGGCATTCATCTGAAAAATAAAGAAATTTAAATGATATTTCCATGGCCTATCTTTCCTTGAAGGAGAAGAGATATTTTAAGTCACCGTTAATAAATTATCATTCCAGTCTTAAAACAACTTTGATGAGTATTGAAATAATGCGCAAACTCATTGAATGAGATAAAACAGTGTCATTGGTAGATAACAGATCCTTCCTACAGCCTTCACGAAAGAGAAATCGTTATTATCACTCAAAGTAATCCGCCTACCTTCCTGAGAATATAAACATTGGTTACATCTCTCAACAAAAACTAAATTTGCTGGCCAACACAATCCACACTCTGCCTCTCCATTTAAACATTTAACAAATTCATGGACACGATCAGGAAAAGCGTATCTTCCATTGAATCTTCCCAAACATAAATGGTTTCCACCTTAAAAAAAATCGACACGTTTCAAAAGGTAACATAAATTAAATATTTGGGAACAACATTGTATAATGTATTAAAAAAAAAGGAAGCTGAGATCACTTACAGTTAGAAGCGATGGATGTGGTAGGAACTGTACGAAACGAACTACTAGGAATTATTTTACGTGTATCCAAAGTTGTTGTAAAACTAGGAGTAACATCTAATTCTGTTGTGGAAGACGGTAATGATGTTGTTACTATTCCAAGGCATTCATCTGAAAAATAAAGAAATTTAAATGATATTTCCATGAGATATCTTTCCTCGAAGGAGAAGAGTTATTTTAAGTCATCGTTAATTAATTATCAATCCACTCTTAAAACAACTTTGATGAGCATTGAAATATTGCGGAAACTCATTGAATGAGATAAAACAGTGTCATTGGTAGATAACAGATCCTTCTTACAACCTTCACAAAAGAGAAATCGTTATTATAACTCAAAGTAATAAGCCTACCTTCCTGAGAATATAAACATTGGTTACATCTCTCAACAAAAACTAAATTTGCTGGCCAACACAATCCACACTCTGCCTCTCCATTTAAACATTTAACAAATTCATGGACACGATCAGGAAAAGCGTATCTTCCATTGAGTCTTCCCAAACATAAATGGTTTCCACCTTAAAAAAAATCGACACGTTTCAAAAGGTAACATAAAGTAAATATTTGGGAACAATATTGTATAATGTATTAAAAAAAAGGAAGCTGAGATCACTTACAGTTAGAAGCAATGGATGTGGTAGGAATTGTATGAAACGAGCTACTAGGAATTATGTTACGTATATTCAAGGATGTTGTAAAACTAGGAGTAACATCTAATTCTGTTGTGGCCGATGGTAATGATGTTGTTATTATTCCAAGGCATTCATCTGAAAAATAAAGAAATTTAAATGATATTTCCATGGCCTATCTTTCCTCGAAGGAGAAGAGTTATTTTAAGTCATCGTTAATTAATTATCAATCCACTCTTAAAACAACTTTGATGAGCATTGAAATAATGCGGAAACTCATTGAATGAGATAAAACAGTGTCATTGGTAGATAACAGATCCTTCCTACAACCTTCACAAAAGAGAAATCGTTATTATAACTCAAAGTAATCAGCCTACCTTCCTGAGAATATAAACATTGGTTACATCTCTCAACAAAAACTAAATTTGCTGGCCAACACAATCCACACTCTGCCTCTCCATTTAAACATTTAACAAATTCATGGACACGATCAGGAAAAGCATATCTTCCATTGAGTCTTCCCAAACATAAATGGTTTCCACCTTAAAAAAAATCGACACGTTTCAAAAGGTAACATAAAGTAAATATTTGGAAACAATATTGTATAATGTATTAAAAAAAAGGAAGCTGAGATCACTTACAGTTAGAAGCAATGGATGTGGTAGGAATTGTATGAAACGAGCTACTAGGAATTATGTTACGTGTAATCAAGGATGTTGTAAAACTAGGAGTAACATCTAATTCTGTTGTGGCCGATGGTAATGATGTTGTTATTATTCCAAGGCATTCATCTGAAAAATAAAGAAATTTAAATGATATTTCCATGGCCTATCTTTCCTTGAAGGAGAAGAGATATTTTAAGTCACCGTTAATAAATTATCATTCCAGTCTTAAAACAACTTTGATGAGTATTGAAATAATGCGCAAACTCATTGAATGAGATAAAACAGTGTCATTGGTAGATAACAGATCCTTCCTACAGCCTTCACGAAAGAGAAATCGTTATTATCACTCAAAGTAATCCGCCTACCTTCCTGAGAATATAAACATTGGTTACATCTCTCAACAAAAACTAAATTTGCTGGCCAACACAATCCACACTCTGCCTCTCCATTTAAACATTTAACGAATTCATGGACACGATCAGGAAAAGCGTATCTTCCATTGAATCTTCCCAAACATAAATGGTTTCCACCTTAAAAAAATCGACACGTTTCAAAAGGTAACATAAATTAAATATTTGGGAACAATATTGTATAATGTATTAAAAAAAAAGGAAGCTGAGATCACTTACAGTTAGAAGCAATGGATGTGATAGGAACTGTACGAAACGAACTACTAGGAATTATTTTACGTGTATCCAAAGATGTTGTAAAACTAGGAGTAACATCTAAATCTGTTGTGGAAGACGGTAATGATGTTGTTACTATTCCAAGGCATTCATCTGAAAAATAAAGAAATTTAAATGATATTTCCATGGCCTATCTTTCCTCAAAGGAGAAGAGTTATTTTAAGTCACCGTTAATTAATTATCGTTCCACTCTTAAAACAACTTTGATGAGTATTGAAGTAATGCGGAAACTCATTGAATGAGATAAAACAGTGTCATTGGTAGATAACAGATCCTTCCTACAACCTTCACAAAAGAGAAATCGTTATTATAACTCAAAGTAATCAGCCTACCTTCCTGAGAATATAAACATTGGTTACATCTCTCAACAAAAACTAAATTTGCTGGCCAACACAATCCACACTCTGCCTCTCCATTTAAACATTTAACAAATTCATGGACACGATCAGGAAAAGCGTATCTTCCATTGAATCTTCCCAAACATAAATGGTTTCCACCTTAAAAAAATCGACACGTTTCAACAGGTAACATAAATTAAATATTTGGGAACAATATTGTATAATGTATTAAAAAAAAAGGAAGCTGAGATCACTTACAGTTAGAAGCAATGGATGTGATAGGAACTGTACGAAACGAACTACTAGGAATTATTTTACGTGTATCCAAAGATGTTGTAAAACTAGGAGTAACATCTAAATCTGTTGTGGAAGACGGTAATGATGTTGTTATTATTCCAAGGCATTCATCTGAAAAATAAAGAAATTTAAATGATATTTCCATGGCCTATCTTTCCTCAAAGGAGAAGAGTTATTTTAAGTCACCGTTAATTAATTATCGTTCCACTCTTAAAACAACTTTGATGAGTATTGAAATAATGCGGAAACTCATTGAATGAGATAAAACAGTGTCATTGGTAGATAACAGATCCTTCCTACAACCTCACAAAAGAGAAATCGTTATTATAACTCAAAGTAATCAGCCTACCTTCCTGAGAATATAAACATTGGTTACATCTCTCAACAAAGACTAAATTTGCTGGCCAACACAATCCACACTCTGCCTCTCCATTTAAACATTTAACAAATTCATGGACACGATCAGGAAAAGCGTATCTTCCATTGAGTCTTCCCAAACATAAATGGTTTCCACCTTATTAATCGAAAAAGTTTAAAAAGATATACGAATCTTGTTTCTTTTAACACTTCAATTTTTAAATGAAGAGAATGTATCAAATCCAATAAATCTGTTTTTGTACTTACAAGTAAATGTCACTGGTGTTGCAGTAACAGTAGCTGTAGGAACATTTCTCGTACGAATTTCTGTTACTGTAAATTGGGGGTTGGCAGATACAACATTTGTAATACTTGGCATCAATATAACAGTGCTCAAAGTAGCAAGAGTTGCTTGTGATGTTGTACTGCTTTTACTATTGCTGAACATTGATGTGGATTCAAGAACATCTAAAATGAATATTGTTATTCAAAACAGTAAAAAGATCTTCTTTAGATCATCAAAATGTGAAAAATATTAAATTCAAAAAAATGC
The DNA here is from genome assembly GCA_039566895.2 of Turritopsis rubra. Lineage (NCBI taxonomy): Eukaryota > Metazoa > Cnidaria > Hydrozoa > Anthoathecata > Oceaniidae > Turritopsis > Turritopsis rubra. The sequence goes on from CM077619.1 coordinate 1,547,139, forward strand.
TAAAATTCATACTTATCAGTTTCCTGGAAAACCGTGTGTAACTTTCACCTGGACGACAAATTTCATTTGGCATTTTTGGGTTTTCGTCTCCATCAGCAAAACATGTGTTATTAATTAAACATGAAACATTTCTCTAAAATTATAGTACACAGATAAATTCTATTTTCAAAGTGATTTGCAATCTTATGAGTATAATCAGATTTAATGTGAAAACTTTATATTGGAAATAATACAATATATGCTACCATGAAAAATAGAACAAAGATAAAACATTAGAAATTCATTGTGTTTGTGCTATTGTTTGAAATAGATCTACACCATCCATACTTATGAGGATGTGTACTTATTTTTATCTGTAAGGGTGTGCACTTTTTCGAACATGTGCAGTTATTCAAACTCGCTTGATGTATTGACAAATTACAGTTATAAGGACAACAAAAAAGCATGCTTCTGTTCTACTTTTGAATCTCCCCTTTTTCAGTGCCATTCCAATCTTACTTTAGAATAAAACACAATAAATAATACCTACAAACCTTCACATAACATCTACCAGAGCTAGCATTGCATTTGATACATTTAGAATCGAATATGATGAGTCGGGTGCTGTTAATACTATATTTGTGCCCATCATTCGACACTTGAACGCTATATGCCGTAATAGAACTTCCACGAGTTCTTGTTTGATCGATATCAACAAGAGATGAAGGCAAGTTGCAAAGGACGTTATCGAAGCCGATATATACACCATTACTGATCCATATCTCATTGGCTGTTGTCAATGAAAAATTGGTGATCTGAAATTGGGTGTTAGAAAAATCTTTCAGCACAATAATATATATTATACAACTAGTCCATTAAGGTGCAGTTACAAAAGACCCGTTATTCGTTCAATACAACAAATGGCTTTCAGGGATTAAAATCTGTTTGGAAATAGAGCTAACCTATCCAAAAAGAAGAACATAATCAATTCAGAGTTACATAACAGGCAAGAAGCCTCTCTGACTAGTGTATAAAAAGTATCCGTTCTTGTCAACCATAAGTGCTGCATAAAATTCTGTGAATTTGGAAGTTTATCAATAACCGATAAAAAATCTACGTTTCGTAAAGTTTTAGATCTTAACATAATTTATTCATCATCAACTATAACATTAAAATGAAAAAATACCTGAACTTGAAGCCTTTGGACCCTACATGTTATGTTAGCAGATTCAATAATTCCAAAACCACCAATTAATACAGATCGACATTTTCTTGCTCTGCTATTACATAACTCATAACCCGTACTTAAAACTGGAATTTGGCCTAAAAAAGTCATAATTAAAGGTCCTTGGAGATATTTTTATTTTGAAAAGCAACAATGTTAAGTGTGCTACTGTCAAATGAATAACAGCCTGTATTAACGGTAAATAGTTCATGTTGTTTGTCATATAATATGCGGCAAACTCTAACCCTAACCCTAACCCTAAAGTAACTAATATAAAGTTATACCCCAAAGAAAACGTTATTAGCGTATTATATGACAAACAACATGAGTTACTTTCTGTATTAACAGGATACTGTTTGCGCATCTGTACAGAGAAATACAAAGCTTGAGGTTCGAAAGTATAGGTCGAGCTTGCCTTTATCTTAAAACATAACCATCCAATGTCAAATTCTCCTTCTGTTTTCTGATATTTTTATGCCTACAATGTAGAGCCTTCCTCATTTTATTTCTTTGTTTACATTTTTTATGAGGCAAGTCAATACTAAAAAAGCCTCAACGATTATTGACAAAAAAAGTACAATTTTAACACTCGCTTGCTTTCTTTCCACTTTGTTTACTTGTTGTTTACTTTTGCTGTTTACTTGTTTACGTTTACTTGTTTACTTTTTTAGCCACCATTTTGTAACCTATGATGTGAACCAGTCATTACAGCTCTGTACCGATGCCCTCCAGCCAATTAGAAGCTCTCATTTGGTTAGACTGTCACTTTTTATAATGGCTTCCAGGTAATAAAACTGAATAACTTTTTGGGTGCTGAATTGTATCAAAGGCATAATAAGTGTTATCCTTCTAAATATAGCCCTCACCAATAAACCTAATAATGGTGCTACAAAAAATAGCCAAAAAGAAACAAGAAACCAAGAATTCTCAAGTTCATTATGAAAAACATGTCTTTGTGTCTTATTTTTACTGACTGAAACTTCATAAAAGAGAATTAGAAACATATTTGAGCTTTAGTGGATAACTTCTGTTGCTGTGCTTTGTTGTAAATAGGAGGGCAATAGATAGTACATAGGTTAAATTGATTTCTTATAGGAGTTTAAAAACATTCTATTATGCTCATAATTTAGATAATTTCAAAAAAAAAATTCTGCTATGAAATCAATTATAATTTTCACCAACCTAATGTTTACTTGTGTAAAATGATTGAAACGTATAATTTTTGATACAATGATTGAAAAGCAATAAATAGAATCTGAGAATACACAGTGCTTTCATCACCAAATAGTTCAAACCTACCTATTGGATGAAAGCAATCTGCTCCTACATAGCCTTCATCACATATACAAGTTGAGTTGACACACACTCCCCGTTGATAGCAATTGTTCTGGCAAAAGCTTTCAGATATTTGCACAGGTGGTTGGAAACTTCCATTAGTGTTCTGTACCCAATATTTGTCAACATTTTTCAGTATTTTTGCTTCACAAGAGCTCATCATTACATTCAAAACAGAAGCAACATAATCGTATGAATCAGTTATCTAAAGATAAACAGAGCAGAGTATTTTGGATAATTTGTATGAAGTATGATAATGTAGATTCTGCTTTTTAGAAAGATTGAAAACCACCATTTTCTGAATTCTTTCAGATTACTTTTGTTACAAACATAGCTTATAGGACATATCACATTAGCTGTTTGCAGTATCTTTGGATTCATAATTTGAGACAACTTTTGTGCAAAATGCCTATTGCAATAATTCAAACATAATTGATTTTATCAACAGCTTTCAATGATTATCAATCTGAAAATAGCCTCTTTCAATAAGTAGATTCCTTGCAAATGTAATTGAAAATTGAAAGGAAAATTGTCAGGAGAATAATTAGCCCAAAGTAAAAATGCTTTTACCAAAATGTCCGAAATACATTCATTTTTGAAGGATTCGAAATCAAAATCATTTTTCAGAACTCCAACACATGCTTTCCCAGATGTTGAGTTCAAAATACTCTCTGTACAAACTCTTTCAACTTCCTCCCTCATTTTACCAGTAGGCGTTGGCCATTGTGGTGGATCAAACAATAATTCTGGCGGATGATATGGTGCCAGATCCTCTTCACTTTCCTCAAAATATGGAATAGTAATAACATCTTCTTGAAGTGATCTTCTCTTGCGATTTCTCACACAACTAGCTATAAAAAGATAAACATAATTGTTAATGTTATTGCCAATGTTTAAAAAAAGGGTCTAAAATTTTCCTGCTCCAAAATTTGACTTGTGTTTCAAAATAACATTCATCTACTTTGAACTAGGGCAATGGCATTGGATCAGTAGCCCAGTCAAGCTTATCCTTTTATACTTGTTATAGTAGTTTTCTGTTATGCTCTCTTTAAAATGGATCAATTCCACTAGTTCAATATAGCTACTATACTCTTTAAAAGGATAAAAAAAAAACATTTAAACCTATAGTAACTATTAGTAATTATTATGAATAAATCCTCACATTCCTGAGGCAACGAAGTTCCCGTTCCTGGTCTAAACTCTGGTCGAGCTATATTATGTACATTACAAGCATCCGTAAGTGTGCCGCGACGAATCTGACACAAGCAAAACAATTCTTCAACACGTTGGTCATCATCACAATCTTCTGGTGGAATAGGGTGCTCAAATAAACTCTCATTTCCCAACCTAAAAAAGTTATGCTAAGATCAGTAATACTTTTAAACGAATTTATCATTCTTAGAATTAAAATGAATAAAGTAGATAAGAAAAGTAAGGAAGATGGAAAAATATCTTACTTCCAACTGTTGACAAATTCTCTATCCACAGGCCAATTCATTGCTCCAGAAAATACTGTTCCATTCCTTGACGTCAAGTCATTATGAATACTACCATCAAATACGCCACACAATCCACCTGTCTTTCCATAGTATAATGAAGGCAAATCAACAAATACATTTCCAAATTGACCATGTCTTCTTGAATGAACAACCTTGTACGTGATTCGAACACCTGACGGAGTGTTAATCTGAGTTGTAGAAATAATTCAAATAGCTTAATAGAACTTCTTCAAGAAAATCTAATGATTGTTGATGAGCAATCTTATTTCTTATTGAGCTTGTAGGTTTTGTAGAGTTGTAGGCAATCAGAATTCATTCACTTAATTACAAAAATTTCATTTCATTTGTGATGAAAACCAAAGAAATGAAACGTTACCATCAAAGCCATTCTGTCATTTGGGACCCTTTGAACTTTCCTGGAAAATGTAATTCTTCCTCCAAATCTTATCACAATCTTTTCATTGAATTTATTCTCTCGAACAGCTACTTGGCTGACGCATGTCACACCTTTTGAACATTCAAATGTTCGAATATGAATCTAGAAACAATTTGCATAATGATAAATTATAAAGATAACAATCTACCAATTTCAGACTATCCAAAAACAAGTGCTGTTTTGATTGATGGTTTTTTTATATATCTACTAAAGTTCCACCGTCGCATCTGTAATCCATGATTCAGTATTTTATAACCGATATCGTCTTTTTAAGAAACTCTAAGTTCGGACCTAAATTCTAAGTAACATAACATAAATAAATAACTTAAATAACAGCTTTATTAGCTATACGTCAATTGCAATTTCAATTTCCAAGGAATTTCCCCTTGTTTTTTAACACCCCGTTATTATATACTAATTGACTAAGGCACCTCACCTGTAAACTATTTAGTGAGCTCTGAACCAACACGAAATCTTCAGCTGAGAAGAATGCATACCATAGGCCATCAAATGTTGTAACATAAGGATCTCCACTTATGGAACATCGACCAGTTGGAACACTGTTTGTTGTTACCTTGGTGAACAGAAAATCAAAATCTATCATTAAAGCAAAAGGGAAAGATAATTCCCATCAAATACTTGTAAGTTAATTTCACATCAATTGCACTTGACATAATATTACTTGAAAATAAGACAATAGGTCCTTTCATTTAAGCTACAAAAAATATTTTGTCTGTTTCATGGAACCAATGTCAGTACTATGCTATGTTAACTGCAGCGGCAGATTTCTGGAGAAGCACATTAACATAATTTCTGATGTACAAGAACTGTAGTGTCTCACCTCTATAGGAGCACTGTTATAAGTTCCCCAGTCAAAAAGATTAGTAACTTCCCATATCAATGGTCTTATCAGTAAGGTCTTGTTTTGATCGTTCACAAAATCTTCTGTAGCAACAATCGAAAATTTCTGCACAGTATCTTTATTGGAACCAAACCTTAGACTGCAAGTACTCAATCGCACATCTTGTGTGGTTCCTCTGGGACTGTTGTCTTCAATATCAAACACCATTCTCAAACTGCATGGTCGACTGCTATCAGCACATTTGAAAGGAACAGTTGAGGTGACTGAAATGATTCTTGGAAGATCCCCTTCAAACATATTCAATGTGTTTGGTGTGATCTGTTATAAAAAGGCACAGGCCGTCAACAATATAACCAAAATAATTTAGATTAAGCAACTTTTATTATTCTAAATAAACAATTCCCTTCTTACCTTGAGGCCTGCAAAAAATGGAGAACTTTGAAGAGAACTACTCGTAACATTAGTAGTGTTGCTGTACCGTGAACGTGCTCGGCAATAAATCTAACAAAATGAATATATATCTTTTTAAAATATCAAGGATTTCACTTGTAAATTTTGGAACACAGTACAGCTCAAAGAAACTTTTGTTTCTTTTTGAAAGAATTTTTTTTGCATAATAAGACAAAGGTTTTGCGTACAGTTATCTGTTATATGAAATCAGTATTAAAGTTTGTTGTGTTCAACAAAAAAGATTAGTTAAAACATTGAACTGAACATGAAAATGCATGTTAAATGAACAAAAGGTGGTTAACTTTTAAAGACACTCTATCTTTGTGAATTACCTTAATTGGACACAGGAAAAGCATTTGGTTTGACACCCTACCCCTGCCACAAACTAAAATGCAGGAGCGTACACAGAAAGATCGGAATGGAGTTACATAACTTCTGTTATACCTCGGATCCCAAATAATATAGTTGATCATCTTCCCCCAGTGTGTTATTATTTTTCATGGTTGAAACCCTTTCATCATTCACCAGAATATCGGTTTTTATGATAGAAAACGTTGATGTAAGCCACTGCACTTCAAAGACATTTCGCACATTTGCAAATCGTGGAAAGACTTTGCAACTGAACGTCAATCTCTCCACATCTGTGCTAACTTCAATAGTGGGTAATTTTTTGAAGATAGGGAAATCACCTAAATGTACATAAAGAATAAATTGTCAAATAGAGGGATATCCATAAGAAAACAATTTTACTTCCCGTTTAATATTTTCTTAAAATTGGTCCTTCCTAAAATATCTGTAAACCAATATAAGAACGTATTATTCCTATATGCCTGTTTTTGCCTTGTAACTGTGCAACATTATAATGACACTCTTTTTGTTGATGTTTTATAAACCTGGCACTCAAACTTCTTTCAATCATTTGACATACTTTCAAATTCAAATAATAGAATATCAGTTCATTTTTTTTAATTCAATTGTTCTTAATTTCCATTAATTAACCTGATTTAGAACAAAACCTCAGGATGTGTACATGAAATAGGCAATAAGACAGTTTAGATTATACTTTGATTGGCTCCTATTCCTTATAGTCAATTCACCATGTTCATGTTTTAATGTTTCATCATACTTCATTCCTACCTCCACCTTGTCCAACATCATAAATCCATTGACCTGGAACTCCCACATTGGATTCTTGCACAAGTTTCGCAACATCATCAGTCAAACTATGCAGGAAGTTCCTGGTTTTATTTGTATTTCCCTCTTGCCAGCCAACCTAGAAATAAGAAAATTACATGTTTAAGAATAGCAAGTAAATTAATCATGCAGTATATATATACATTCTGAAAGAAACTTTTAGAAGGTATCAGTCTATTGTTTGTTAAATGTGAGGTTCCATGTTCAGTTGATGTGCTTTCTTTCAGGCTGAGCTGTAAGCTAACAGCATCAAAATCTAGACTGATAAATGAATGGAGGAAGTGGTGAAAAGCACATCGATGGACTTCTATACTGGAATAGAAATTCCACTCTTCTTTTAATTCATCAAAATTCTGTCTGAATCAAGTTTGCACAATGCTAAATGTGACAATGAAGGCAATGTGACTTTTTCAAACATAACGTATAACAGACAGGAATTGCAAAATGAACATTTCCTCATTAACCTAACACTATGCTATGATACCACTAACAAAAGTAACAATTATTATACATGACAGGATTATACCAAAATATAAATGAACTAGCAAAAATAAAATGGCAAATTCACTCTGATGCTGGTCATTGGAGGGAATGGTCGGATATGTAGAACATATCCTAGTCATTCTTCTGTGTATTGAATTTAAATAATATTTAAGCTTCTGGTGATTTTATTCATTATTAAAATGGTAAATCTGAAGATGGAAATGGGCAATAACTTTTCCTGTAATATATGCTTACAGAATATTATGCTAATGGAATAACTTGATGAAGATGAGACCTTTAGCTACTGGGTCTGTTTTTGGCCAGACCTTTGAACTTGCAAATGACCTCATCAACACTAAAGTATTAATAGAAGAAAAGCCATGGACACTGCACTCCTCCACTTTTTTGCCTAACTCTAGATCTGCCGCTGAATCCAGCCTCTCAATTTTCTGTTCTTTTACTAAATTCTTCTTTAGCTAGAACTCACCGTACTTTTTCAGCTTTAACTGGTTATACACAATATTGATGAAAATGTAAAAGCTCGAATAGACACTACAATTTTCTAATTCAATTTTAAATAATATTGATCGGAATATTGTTATATATATATATACATGACAATAACCTTTCAGTATCTTGTTATCTTGCTGCTAAATTGATTTAAACTTTTTCAGTGCATACATGTAGCAATATGTGGACAGTTTGTAGTTTATAAAAAGCAACCACATAATGAAAAGAACACTTTTGAAGTCATTTTAATAAAAACCGAAACCGAAACTATTTAAAGCTGCCATGTTTTTAAACCCGATATCTGGTCGCCGTCCGTCATATTTGCGACCTCCCAAGCCATGAACGCTGAAAGCTACGGAGGTGCCGTGTGTCGATTTGGAGATTACTTCTTTTGAACAGACAGATAACAAGAAGGCGCACTGGCATTCAAAATGCCGTTTTTCAATACACCTTCCCCGAATTTCTGCTTAAACACCGATTATGGTCTAGTTACCATGTTCCGCTGTAAAAAGTGAACACATTTACGTGTCCTCTGGTTTGGTTAATGCCATTAAATGTTGGTCAACAGTTATATTATATATTATATATGGTCAATGTGTTTCTTATTTGTATGTGCTTATCACCTTTTGTGCTTATTAAATGTCTATCATGTTCTAAGAAGTGAAGATTTTAGTATTCTTCCAGAATTGGAGTGTTAAGTCATCATATGCTTTTCTTTCTATCAGTAAAAATTGAACCAGGTTCATTGGTGCTTAGATTATGGCTTACTTTGTTGGTTCAGTGGTGCTTATTTGATATATCAAGAAATCAGAGTATATATCCTCAAAACCACCTATTACATATACCTTAACTTAAGAGGGAATGACTACCTGTCTCATTGAGACAGAGACAGTGTAAGGGACAATTTCTTTTCTATACTTTTGAGTCTAGGGTGGTGCTTAGATGGTGTTTCTCGTTTCACTGAATTTGCTTATTAAGGTGGTGCTTGTATAAAAAAGCGTGTAGTAACCATAGAAACACCGTACCTTTCTAAAACATGGAAAACGTGGAAATATTTGCTTTTTATCTTCCAGCGTTACTCTTTTTTAAGCACTGAATTTTGAATCTTACAAATCAAATATGTGCTGGTGGTTTATTATTGCAAACAGTATTTGTCGATATGATCAAAAGTTAATCCAAAAATATATAGTTCTTACCACAGTATTTCTCAATGCAGTTAATGGTACTGAAGTGATCCTGTGATAGTTGAAAAACAGATATGTGGTAGTCAGATCACACGCAAATGCCACTTGAAAGATGGCTGTTGTCTGAAAACAAAATAAGACTTTTTGAAGGAAGGAAACTCGTAAATTTCAACAACTTGGTGCCCAGTGTTTTTTGTCGAAATGACGTACCTGTTCGTTTTCATAAATAGACGGGTTAAACCACGTGACTACAAGCACAAAATTTGGTTCAAAATCGTCGTTCTTTGTATTTTTAATGGTTTCTTTAATACTTGTTAAGATGGTTCCATTTTCGTGAAGCTGGTACGAAAAAATCGAGCCCTCCTGATCAAACACAAAATCATTCCACAAGACAGCAATGATTGGCGGGAAATATAGAGCTCCATGCGACTGTATCCGTACTGGAAATTTGAAAGGGAAAAAACTCGAGTAGTGGGTTTCTCCAAAGACGATCTTGCCCTTGGTTGACAGCTAAGAAAAGAAAGAAATTCTTAAAACTCACACACTATTTTACTAAAACACCATGGATATCTTTTTTTAGTTTCATGTACTGACTCGGTTTACCATCCATTTAACGATCGCCAGGGTTCTACACTTTCAAACGTTGTTTACACTGCAACATGGTGCATGATTTTGTTATGCCGCACTTTGTAATAAACTCTGCCACGCTTATGTATTGGTAAAAACTTATGTATTGGTAAAAACTTATGTATTGGTAAAACTGGCAAATTCTTCCCTAAGGACAAAATTTGGTACTAATGGTGTGTTGATGACGTCATAAGTCACAATCGAATTTTCTGCAGAGGTGACTCCTTGAAACTTGAGCAGAAGAAGGAAGGTCGATGCTGCGTAGTACATACTTCACTGTGTAGTAAATTGGTCCATTTGAAACATTCATCGGTATGTATATGGTATGTATATTGTGCAGTAGCAACCCTTATTCTAGTGCTCAACATTGATGGCAAGTATGAGCCACCGTGTCTCGGTACAAAATTTATTTTGCCGGGAACAATTAATGACAAAGGTCTTATACATGCATACCGACATGCATACCGACATGCATACATGCATACCGAGCTTCAGGACGTCAACCCTGCAGGGAATTAGCATTTCCAATGTGACCCACGACGTCATTAAGACGTTATCAGCGTCAACCTTTTTCATGGGGAAACAAAATTCTATGAAATTTCTGTACCTTCATGCCAAGTTTTTAGACTCAACTCCTTCGGGAAATAGGTGTTTTAAATGTGTTCTTGGCAAAGTTGATTACAAAGTGTGGCATAACAGCATTAGTGCACAACATTACTGTTTGGTGAGGACGCGTTAAAGATTTTGATCAACAAAAGATGTATGTTGTTTTTTAGCTACTTTAGAATATTAGCAAACATATTTCCACCATAAGCGTGGATTTATATTCGCGAGTTATTTTTTCTACATTCATCTTTTGTTCGACGTCAATGAATCTATTGCATTGCGTACTAAACAGAACGCGACATTTAAGGTCAAATATCTCGATATCCAATGGAGAGGGAACACAGATGATAAACCTTGCCATACAATGATAAGAATGAATATACAAGAGGCCGTCACAACAGAACTGCGCTGTCATGTGACAATCACTGCTGAAAATCTGTTGAAAGGATTCCCTCTTCTTTACAGTCTATTTGGTTGCATCTGCGCGTGCGGATCTCATAATATATTACCTGCACGACAGTATTACTTTGTCTGTGAAAAAACGGTATGTGTGGTGTTGTTATAACGTAATTATCATCTGTGTTGGAAGAGGTCAACTGAATCTTCTTCGCGGTGTCGATAATAACTATATCTCCATTCGCTTTGCCAAATGGGAAAAACTCCGATATCGGTAAGGTTTGAACTGGATAGCAGTTCAGTAGAAAACATATCCAGAAGTAAATTAAACGAATCATCTTGATACACTTTGATCAAATGAAAGACTGCAGGCTACTTTTGCAAATATACTTTCTTTTCTAAACAATAAACTTACGAGAAACTTCTTTAAAAATCTGTAAAACAAAAAGTAAACACTTAAATAAACTTTCAAGCACGTCATTATGTAACCGATTTATTAAAAAGCAACGTAAGCACTTTAATTGAGAACAATTTTTTCTTTCAGAACAACAAACGTATTCACGTAAACAATAACAACAACAACAACAACAACAAGCAAATGTAATCTACATTTCTGTGTAACTTCAATGTAGAGAAATGATGTCTTTTTTAAACACTATTTTTTCTCAGACATTTACAGAACCATCTAAGTATTCGTAGAATGTGTTTGAAAATAATTACGTAAACGACTCTTAAGTTAATAGCTGTGCGTTTTGAGGGTACGTCATCCAACAGAAATTAAGTGGTTTCGATTGATGGTCGTTTAAAATAAACGAGATATAAACAAGTATAACAAGTGAAATCAGAGAGCAGTTTTATTTTTCTTTCCGTATCAAATCTTCCTTGCTTTGGTTATATATCATAGGCGTATTCAGGGTCAGTCAAAAAAGTGGAGGAGTCCAACGTTGTTATCTTTCTTTTCACTCTTAAGTATCGATTAGGGTACTTGCACGTTTTCCTTTTCTACTTTAATTAACTAAGCTCTTCTTCACAAATTTTGACTGAGATCTGACTATGCCTCTGTATATAGACAAAGTTTCCTTGCTTTTCTGATACAAACATAGTTTCCTTCGGGCCAAATCTCCGCCACCCAAACATATTCGTCACATTTGTTGGACTAAAAAAATTCTTGCTTTTCGAAAACCTTCATATATTTTATAGAAAAACAACTGTAGAACATAATCTAGGTCACGATTATACAAAAGTATATACAACGAAAAAATCCCTGATATCTCAAGAAAGGTATGAAAATAAATAACCAATTTCAAGTAGGAATAAGTAATTCTGCGTATTTTTTCACAATTTTTGTTAATGCCGCGAAGATTTTAAAATTAGTTTGAATTATGTCACTTAATGGCTGTATGTAACACGGTTATTTCAGAAGAATATCAGAAGTTGTGTCTCCTCCTCATTCCTGTTCCTTTGTAGCATCGAAAAATGTAGCAATTATTTTCCCGGGTCTTTAGAGAAAAGAAACGTTGAAGTAACGTGGCTGATTAGAACAAAGTGGTTTTTATTTTAAATGTCAACACGCGGCCGTAAAAATTGCGGCCGGTATTGAATTGCAAACCTGTGACGAAACGTTTTTCATTTGTCTATCCATCTGTTTTACAGGTTTTCCTTTTTCATTCCTTTCGTATAGTTTATAGAGAAATCATATTAGGTCTGATGACATAATAACAAGTACGTATAAAATCCTGTTAGGTAAGGTATACACAAGTCTGCACATTTCAATGAGAAAAAAGCTATTGTGAATATTGGCTTGAAAGCTTGAAAGAAAATCGAAATAATTAATGTCACAGTTAATTGTCAGCCGTTGTTTAAATTAATATGACGTCACTCTGTTATGTAAAGTTGTCTTTTATGAAAGTTGATGTAAAGTTGAGTTGACGACAGATTTTCATCTGATAGGATCTGATAAAGTTGATTACTATTCCGGAGCCAAAGCCAAAATACTAGTCCGGAGCCAAAATAGGAACTTTGAATACATTTTTGTCAGTTTGGCTTATCTTTGACGTTATCTTTTATAAATAAAAACAAGAGGATCTGGGGGCTGAAGGTCAGCGCGGTTGGGCAAACCAGAAAAGTAGTACACATTAGAAAGGACCTATAACTAGAACACTTCATATAACATTCCGCGTGTATTTACTAAATTTCACAGCCTTTCTCCTGCGGCGGCAAGAACTACATTTTAGAAAGAAAATTTGGGACAAACAAAGAATTCTATTCCGAATCTGATATCCTTTATAACTGTCGATTTTCAGCCTGAAGTCCTTATACTGGAGTATTGAATACAATTTTTCATCATGTATTATGAACTCAATCTATTCTAAAAAAATGTTTACAATAGTACAATGTTACATAATATGTAAAAACTGAAGAATACATGAAGAAAACTGAAGAATATATACTACTAGTATACCGTGTAAAAAGTTTTTACATCTTCCCAATAAAATCTTTTTACACGCTATACTAACCATTTGATAATAACTCTATGAAATACAAAAACGCAGTCCAAAACGCCGCCCTAAAATCTTTCATCGATTCATGAATTTGTTACCCGCCATACTAAGCATTGATAACGCGGTGTATTGAGGTAAAACTATTGATTTCTCCTTTATTTGTCGCCAAAAATAGAATTCACAGAACACGGAAGAAGTTTGTTTGTTAAAGATGTTATTACATGTTTACGTCGAATCATATTTAATGTAAAGTTTTACTGAAGAAATCAATTTGAGCCATAACTCAAAGCCAATATGGGCCCCAAACGGCAACAGTTAACGCAATAATTATGCGTTTAATGTCATATATATTAAGCCCAGCGAAAAATTGCACACAAATTCAATTGTGACCGACATGTAAGTCGGCAATATATGTTAACGTCATGATAATGACGTCATAGTTCCAAGTCCTTCAAACAACTTGCTATAAAAAAAATTAAGAAAATAAGAAAATTTAAATAAAAGGCTGTATTTTTTCGACTTCTGAATCCTAACCAATTCTTAATTATATATAATTAGAGTTTATCATGTCATAGACCGGTTGTTTTTGTTTGCGACGTTTCGACAGTTACTACTGTAATCATCGGGCGTTTGTAAATGAATGATGTAAAGTTTATATATGTTTTCAGTAGGATCGAAATTAGGATCGAAATTATTTCGGACCTGGAAGGAAGCAATGTCAATATTTCGGACCTGGAAGGAAGCAATGTCAATAATTTGTTTTGCGTAGAGCTGGAAACCATATCGCAGGAACATTATACGATGTACTATTAATACTGGAATTGTTTTTGACACTGTATATAGTCTCTTTGACTTTTCGAGCAGTCCATCCTTTTTCCTTGTCAAGGATCTTTCTATTCTCCCAATCAAACTTGTGGTCATTAGTCCAACAGTGGTCAGCAATTTCGTTTTTGGTTACATCGCCATTCCGTACGGCTCGCATATGTTCTTTGATGCGTTGCTCAAATGTTCTTTTTGTTTCTCCTATATAAACTGATTCACAATCACTACATGGAATTTGGTATATCACGTTATTTGTGTCGTTCATTGAGATCTTGTCTTTCGGATGAGATAATATGTTACGAAGAGTTTCCGTTGATCGAAATCTGCATTTGATGTTGTGTGCACGGAATATTCTTTGTAAAGCATTACTGATACCAGATACATAAGGAATACTAATAGTGGTCACCGGTTCTTGTTCTGTTGATTCTTCGGTGTTTGAAGTTCGAGTATTGTTTATTCTATTTTCAACTCTTCTAACAATCGTCCTGTCATATCCATTTGCTTGGAGAACCGATTTGATATGTTTCATTTCTTCAACACGATCATCGTCATTACTAACAATATCTTTCGCCCGATTTATTAACGATGCAACAACACTTTCTTTGCAACTTTGTTGATGGTTTGAGTTACAGTTTAGATATTGGTCTGTATGTGTTGGTTTACGATATACGTTCACTGAAATGCTTCCGTCTTGATTTCTTTTTACAAGAGTATCCAAGAATGGGATGCAATTATTCGATTCCTGCTCGATTGTAAATTTTATTTTCGGGTGCAATCCATTTAGATGTTGATGAAAATTATTCAATGAATCTCGTGTCACTATAGCGTAAACATCGTCAACAAAACGTTTCCATACTTTTGGGGGTTTGTCAGCGGTTGTTGTGGCTGTAGACTCAAACGCTTGCATGAAGATTTCAGCAACTACAGAAGATGCCGGACCTCCCATTGCAACTCCATCTGTTTGAGTGTAATAAGTTTCATCGAATAGAAACCACGTTTTTGTTAATACAAGCGTTATCAATTCCAAAAATTCTGTTGGTGGAATTTTCGTTTTGGATGAAAAGTTTGAGTCATTAGAGATTAAATCTCTAATTATATTGATCGTGTCATTTATCGGTACATTTGTGTAAAGTGATGTAACATCGAATGATACCATTTCTTCATCAACATTGACAGTTTTGACAAGGAAAAAGGATGGACTGCTCGAAAAGTCAAAGAGACTATATACAGTGTCAAAAACAATTCCAGTATTAATAGTACATCGTATAATGTTCCTGCGATATGGTTTCCAGCTCTACGCAAAACAAATTATTGACATTGCTTCCTTCCAGGTCCGAAATATTGACATTGCTTCCTTCCAGGTCCGAAATAATTTCGATCCTAATTTCGATCCTACTGAAAACATATATAAACTTTACATCATTCATTTACAAACGCCCGATGATGACAGTAGTAACTGTCGAAACGTCGCAAACAAAAACAACCGGTCTATGACATGATAAACTCTAATTATATATTATGAATACTAGACTGACAAACAATATAAATATATTCAATTCAATTCTTAATTCTTTCCACTTTCTAACTTTATTATCAATCAAAAATTCTTTCAGTCTTTGTGGTAAACATATTCATAATTATCAATGTTAAATCTCAGAAAAATTATTCACAAATTGTGAAATATCTCACTCACACACTAAACTACCCACGCAAAATTAACTTTTGGAGTGTATACAGATTTACATATATACGATATAAGGTATTAACTAAATCCTAAAAAGAATCATACCTCCAAATAATGTTTCCTTCTTTAAAGCTGAAGTTTCTTCAAAGTTCTTTCTTTATAAATTCCAGGAACAGAGAGATCTCCAATTAGAAAAACGCCATCGGTATTAACTAATTTTACTCACGGCCGAAACCAACAGATTAATCAAATCTCTAATCTTTTATTCCTTCTTAACG
This sequence comes from Turritopsis rubra, assembly GCA_039566895.2. Classification (NCBI taxonomy): domain Eukaryota; kingdom Metazoa; phylum Cnidaria; class Hydrozoa; order Anthoathecata; family Oceaniidae; genus Turritopsis; species Turritopsis rubra. The sequence goes on from CM077619.1 coordinate 1,563,210, forward strand.
AAACTAAGTCCGAATAAATTCATTGTGATGAAAAATCTTGGATTAGATTCAAACAAACACAACAAGAATTTTATAAAAACTAATATTTCGATTTACAACGAAATCATCATCAGAGTGTTGTTACAAAAAGCTATCAAACGAATTTAAAATAAGCACAATTCCTTAGAGGCCATGAGTCCGGAGTTTAAAGTTGGACGAGTCTGTTTAATGTATAAAGCTTCTTTTATCAGTAATATACTCCAATTATCACTTTTATCAATGACACGTATGTTCTGCTTTACTAAGTTGATATGTGACGAGCGGATATCATTCGCTTCATTAGATGATTTCACGTTATGGAATAACTCATCATGGAAGTTCAAAATCATGGAAGTTCCATGATGAGTTATTCCATAACGTGAAATCATCCAATGAAGCGAATGATATCCGCTCGTCACATATCAACTTAGTAAAGCAGAACATACGTGTCATTGATAAAAGTGATAATTGGAGTATATTACTGATAAAAGAAGCTTTATACATTAAACAGACTCGTCCAACTTTAAACTCCGGACTCATGGCCTCTAAGGAATTGTGCTTATTTTAAATTCGTTTGATAGCTTTTTGTAACAACACTCTGATGATGATTTCGTTGTAAATCGAAATATTAGTTTTTATAAAATTCTTGTTGTGTTTGTTTGAATCTAATCCAAGATTTTTCATCACAATGAATTTATTCGGACTTAGTTTCGTTTTGTTTCTTCTTAAATTGTCATACGGACCCAGATTCTTATTCCTTCTTGACTTTCTTCTTTCTAACATTGTACTAAAAAATACCATGCTCAACACAGTTTTTACTAAATTTTCTTTTTTTTCTTTGGAAATCTAAAAAAACAAACCGAGATAGGATAAAATGCCGTTTGATACGTCTTCAACCTTCAACATTACACAACATAAGTCGTAACTGTGTAAAAACTATTCTTCGTAATAAAAACTTGTTTTTTATGCATGTTTCTTATTATTACTTTGTCTTAAAAAATGTAAACAAACGCTTCTTTTTTCTTCAAACGACTATTTATCATTCGTTGTCAATAGCTGCTACGTTCGATTGTAATTCGAAGTCTCCGCCTGAGATGTTATATCATGTCTTCCCTAACGTATTTCATATCATAAAACAATTATAAGCACTAAACCAGAGTGCCTTATACTAATACAGAAAAAACATAAACAAATATCCATTGACGAACTTCCCGAGAAAATTTTCCGAAAGTTCTTTCTTTCAAAGTTAGGTAAGAAAAAAGCAAGATTGCGTATTAGTATCAGAAGACTAGTATCCCGGGTAAAAACATTTTACCGGTTCACTATCCCCATGAGTTACTGACCCCAACCCCCGTGCTTACCCTCTCTCTTACAATATGGCGGTGACGAAAAATAAAATCAGACAATCCAAAAGAATAAGTATCACTTCCTTGTAGAGCTCGAAAACCTGATCAAGAAAATGTATCGGATCGCCTGTGTACGACTTACCGTTATGGAGATATCGCCGATCAAAGATCCTCATGACGTCACACCCGTCCCCAAAAAGTTCTGGACCCAATTTTTTCGACACCCCATCGCCAATATCGCGTGCCCAAAGTGACGTCAGTTATCCCCATCGGTTCTCGAGATATTTGCCCTTAAATATCGCGTTCTATTTTGGGTGCAATGCAATGTACCCACTGACGTCGCGCTACTCCTATAATACTAATATCGCCTATATCTCGACAACTCAGTTACGTACGATCTAAAATTTAATCATAGCATTTTCCATACGAACATTTCGTTCCCAGTCCTTTTATTCACACTGACCGAACTAAATTTGTTATGCACAGTCGCTATTAGTATATACTAGTATCCCGGGTAAAAATATTTTACCGGTTCACTTTCCCCAGGAGCTACCGCCATCCCGTGATTTTCCTATCAATATAGGGGTGACCGAAAATAAAATCACACAATCCAAAAGGTTAAGTATCACTAAGTTGTAAAGCTCCAAAAGCTGATCAAAAAAATGTATGGGATCGTCTGTGTACGACGTGCCGTTACGGAGATATCGTAGATCAAACACTTTGATGACGTCACACCGGTCCCCAAAAAGTTTTAGACCCAATTTTTTTTTCGTCACCCTTTTGTCAAATTATCGCGGACCCCAAAAACGTCAGTTGCGTTCCTTTGGGGGTGCAATGCAATGTCCCCCGTGCCAAAAAATTCATGTCGCGTCATTTGCTACTACCAATATACTAATACTGAATAAACGCTTCTCGCAGCAGCGTGGTTTTACGCGCTCCTCGTGAGAAAATGACCGTGAAATTTTTCTAAATGTATCACTCTCTAAAATAAAAGTGGTATGCACACTCGCTATTAGTATATAGACTAGTATCCCGGGTAAAAACATTTTACCGGTTCACTTTTCCCATGAGTTACCGCCATCCCGTGATTTTTCTATCAATATCAAAAATAAAATCACACAATCGAAACGGGTAAGTAGTACCACGCTATAGAGCTCGAAAAGCTGATCAAGAAAATGTATGGTATCGCCTGTTTACGACTTACGGTTACGGAGATATCGTCGATCAAAGATTTTGATGACGTCACACTCGTCCCCAAAATGTTTTAGACCCATTTTTTTTTCGTCACCCCATCGCCCAATATTGCGGATCCCAAAAACGTCAGTTATCCCAGTCAGTTCTCGAGATATTTGCCCCTAAACGTTGCGTTCCATTGGGGATGCAATGCAATGTTACCCGTGCCAAAAATTTCATGTCGCGTCATTTGCTACTACAAATATACTAATACTGAAAAAACGCTTCTCGCAGCAGCGTGGTTTTACGCGCTCTTCCTGTGAAAATGACCGTGAAATTTTTCTAAATGTATTACTCTCTAAAATAAAAGTGGTATGCACACTCGCTATTAGTATATAGACTAGTATCCCGGGTAAAAACATTTTACCGGTTCACTTTCCCCATGAGTTACTGACCCCAACCCCCGTGCTTACCCTCTCTCTTACAATATGGCGGTGACGAAAAATAAAATCACACAATCAAAAAGAATAGGTTCCTCTGAGTTGTAGAGCTCGAAAAGCTGATCAAGAAAATGTATGGGATTGCCTGTGTACGACGTGCCGTTACTGAGATATCGTCGATCACAGATTCTGATGACGTCACACCCGTCCCCATAAAGTTTTAGGCCCAAATGTTTTCGACACCCCATCGCCAATATCGCACGCCCAAAGTGACGTCAGTTATTCCCATTGGTTCTCGAGATATTTGACCCTAAAAATCGCGTTCTAATTAGGGTGCAATGCAATGTGCCCACTGACGTCGCGCTACTCCTATAATACTAATATCGCCTATATCTCGACAACTCAGTTACGCACGACCTAAAATGTCACTTTATAACAGTCCATACGAACATTTCGTTCCCAGTCCTTTTATTCACACTGACCGAACTAAATTTGTTATGCACAACTCGCTATTAGTATATAGACTAGTATCCCGTGTAAAAACATTTTACGGTTCACTCTCAAGGATCATGATAAGATATATAAGAATACAGCCTAAAAATGGTTTAATTATATATATTTGCCAGCTATTGAGTGAAACCGTAAAATTATGCCTTTGCCCGGGATACCTGAATCAATTAAAATGTGAATCGTAAAAAAACATCATACCTCCTCAGTATACACAACCAAAGGATCATTCTTCTATGAATTCATTAAATGCTTTATCCAAATTGCTTGTACCGTGATTATGTAAAACCATGATTGGCACATTCAATATTCTTCTTCATAATTTTTATTTACACTATATTTTTAATCTAAAAAGAAAGAAGTCGTATAGAAAAGAAGCCAGAAAAAAATGCATTCAGAATGTAAAATAGCACTAAATAACCAAGATAAGCACCATGGCTTAAATTCAAACTGCGAATTCCAAAACGACATTCGCAAAGCCAGTACAAATAATAAGTAGGCTCCCCTAAAATGTACACGATGTAGCAAAAGAGCCACTTGAAAAGAAATCATACATTACACATTACACACTCCCTCTGCCCTGCCAAAGACAAAATAAAACAAACAACAAACAAAATAAAACTAATTTAAAGAAATATGACTGTGGCCATCATGGAATAGGTAGATGTTATCAATGAAGAGTATAAAGGAAAGATATTAAGCTAAAAAGATCCTCTCCTCCACTAAAAACAAAACAAACAACACACTTAAAAGCATATATAGCAATATAAAAACATAGGTTAAACAACGAAATGGAATGGCTAAAAAAATTGGATCTGTGAAGTATAGGTAAAAAACCTATAATTTAGGCTGGCGGTGTGGGTTGTATGTAGGGAAAGGGTTAGGATTCAATCATCATATGAGGGTAGGGGAGAGAGCTTTAACTTTCTTGAAAACAGCCACAAAAATTCGCTTGAAAAATAAACAACGACAATAACACAGCAGAAATAATATCTCAGCGTAACACAAAACCCTTTACTGCTTCACATGCAACAAAAAAACATCAGAAATAACGATGTAGCTCTTCCACACAATACGTTGATGTTTCCCACATGGTCGAAATGATTGCAACGACGCAGCCATTTTTAATCACAATATGTAAATACCACTTCGTTAACAATCCTCCAATTCAATTCAGTCTCTTCACTTTCCAGCACACCATTACTACCAAAAATAACGACATTATCTTCGTGTTTTCATTCACTTTTTTATGTATATACTTCCACTCGTTAATTCCATCATTACAAAACGATCAATTCCAAGAAAAAGAAATAAATTAAAAACCATTTGCTACCATTTGACGACTTCTTCTGTGCAAAACCATTTTTAATAACTGTAAAAGTAAGATGTTCTTCACTTTCCAGTACACGTTTCTACTACTATTTCTTTCTTCCACTCGTTAATACGTTTAATAATAATGATACAATCCTTCGTTTGATTTCTTCGTTCGTCTCGCGAATCAATCTTTACGAAAACAAAAACAGATTTGTTTACATTTTAAAAACCCTCATTTCTTTTCTGCATCATCATCATACGACTGGTATTAACTTTACTAATACTTTCGCAACAAAAAACAATATTATTCTTCCCTTTTTGAAATAAAAACAACAAAAAATAAAAACGCTTCTTCTCTTTTCTTTTTCACCAAACAAAAATGATCGTTGAGAATATTTCAAACGAAAAACCATTGCATTGCATCCTCCTCCGTGGAGACAATGGTTCTATAGTGGAAATGACAGGGCACGTGATAATTAGTGACTTAGTGAAATTTTACATTCTAAGAGATTTTTTTCTGTTTCTGATGATCATGTATTTGCTTCTGTTCTATATGATTTTTTTCTTTTTAGATTTAGAAAATTGAATAAAATGGAATATATGACCAAGGAGAATGAATGTGCCAAGTAAAAGTCACCATCGTGTCTTGATGTTATACCATGAAGCAGAGCTGAAAGCTTCTTGATGGCTACATAGTGATTCCTTTTTCCCTCTTGAATGATAAGGAGGTCTACAATTTTGCTACGATCTAAGTTATAGTTAGAAATGTACGCTTGTTTGATTATTTTATACCCATCAACATACAACACATTCAACGCGATTGAAGGATTCTGCTTCTCAAACTTAGACCATTGGTTAGACGGTGTTGGAAAGTTGATACCATTCCAGTTATAGCGATCTACAAAAGGTTGCAACTTTGTTATCCTTTGTAGGTCTTTTCCTATCTCCCCATGATGCAAAGATGCTATCACAGCCCACATAAAACACATATTATCTTTCTCATTCTTTGGATTGATACAACATTTCTTGTTAGACACCCAGTCAGGTAGCTCTAAATAAGAGCTTCCACGCATCAAATCCACTTTGTGACAGTGATATGTCATCTCTTTAACGCGATTAAACACAAAAGAGCTAGCATTTAACACATGCATCATAATCTCATATTGCTGCAAAATAGTGTGAAACATATCATCAACCATCTCTGTAAGATTACTACCCTTCATAATTATTTTATTAACACCCCATATAGGTTTGGTTATTTTATCATTTTCGTCTTTGTTATTCACAAACTCTGGAACTAAGTTTAACTGAAATTTCCAGCTTTCACCACCTCTGATCAAATCCCTCATAACATTAATCACATGTCTTCGAATCATCATCAGATATTCTTCAACCGTCATGGTTTTCCCCTCATCAACACCTTTGCTTTTAAACGTCTAAAGTTCCCTCTAAATGCACCCTCTTCTTTTTTAGCTTTATATTCATCATTTGCAATATACTCAACAATATCTTTCAACTTCACTGTGCGATGTCTCACAATATTTTTATTTAAAATATTATTAATAATATTCATCTTCTTACCACCTATAGACCTAACCTGTAGACCTGTGTCACGCGCTTTTTTTTGAGATCTTTAACTGTTAATTCTTTAAGATCTTTAACTGTTAATTCTATAAGATTTTCAATTTGGGGTATAACAACCCTTCGATGGAAGAGAATAGTATCAATTAGATCATGTTTTTTTAAACTTGAATAACCTCTGATTCCATCAGATCTTGCCATTCTCTTCAAAGAAGGCATTTTCTCCCTATATAATGTACCTACCGTATCTCGATAGTGTTGTATACGATCAACTAATGTAGCTTTATTAGCTCTGCTATATGGAACATTCTCCACCCGAGCAATCTTCACTAAGTCCTTATAAGTTTGATTCATCATAGGATTATTATTAGTCATCTTTATTATATATAAATTTTTTAGAAAAAATTTTTTTTAAAGTGGACAAAACTTTTTTCTAAAAAAGGGAAATTCCCGAATGGTTTTTATTTTTTTTTATTTTTTTCCTGGTCTATCATAACATTCTACACATAATATCAAAATAATGGTATTCGAGTGCACATTTCATCGCCTCATTATAATCCGTCGCACACCATTCTTTACATAATTTAACAATCTCAATATGACCTTTTCTAGCTGCACACCACATCGTCTCATTAAAATTCGTCGCACCACATTCTTTACATAGTTTAACGAGATCAATACGGCCTTCTTTAGCTGCATCACACATCGCTCTATTAACATTAAACACACCCCATTCTGTACATAATTTAACGAACTTGATATAACCTTTTCTAACTGCAGCATACATCATCCTATTATAACTTTGATTCATCAAAGGATTATTATTAGTCATCTTTATTATATACAGTTTTTTTTTAAAAATAAATTTTTTTAAAGTGGACAAAACTTTTTTTTTTTTTTTTTTTTTTTTTTTGAAAAACAGGAAATTCCCGATTTATTTTTTTTTATTATTTTTTTTCCTGGTCTATCATCATTTAAAGTACCACTCCACTTTTTACATAGTTTAACAATATCAATATGACCTTTTGTAGCTGCATACTCCATCACATCTTTATAATTATTAGCACCCCATTTTTTACATAATTTAACAATTGAGATATGACCTTTTTCAGCTGCAGAACACATTGCACCATTAAAATCCGTCGCACCCCATTCTTTACATAATTTAACAATTGAGACATGACCGTATCTAGCTGCAACACACATCGCATAATTATAATCTGTCGCACCCCATTCTTTACATAATTTAACAATTGAGATATGACCTTGTCTAGCTGCATGACACATCGCATAATTATAATTCGTCGCACCCCATTCTTTACATAATTTAACGAGATTGATATGACCATTAAAAGCTGCATTCTCCATCGCCTCATTATAATTAGTCGCACCCCATTCTTTACATAATTTAACAATCTCAATATGACCACCAATAGCTGACCACTACATCACCCTATTATAATCCGTTGCACCCCACTCTTTACATAGTTTAACAATCTCAATATGACCGTATTCAGCTGCATACTCCATCACCTCATTATAATTATTAGCACCCCATTCTTTACATAATTTAACAATCTCAATATGACCACCAATAGCTGCCAAATTCATCACATCATTATAATCCGTCGCACCTATTTCTTTACATAATTTAACAATCTCAATATGACCACCAATAGCTGACCACCACATACCCAAATTTAAAAATTCATTCATCATAGGATTATTAGGCATCTTTATTATATAAACTTTTTTAGAAAAAAATTTTTTTAAAGTGGACAAAACTTTTTTATTTTTTAATATTTTTTTTTGAAAAAAGGGAAATTCCCGATTTTTATTTTTTTATTTTTTCATTTTTTTTTTTGAAAAAAGGGAAATCCCCGATTTTATTTTTTTTTATTTTTTTTATTTTTTTTATTTTTTTTGAAAAAGGGAAATATCCGATTTTATTTTTTGATGATTATTTTTTGAGGAAGCCATGCTTAGACAACGTGTTTCCCATTTTAATTCCAGCAATTCATACACCATTTTAGATATATGGCCAATAAGCAAAGTATTTGACACCACCATTCTGAGAAAACGATAGAGTTTTAAGACATTTCTGTCACATAACACAAATGCATTAAATATGGGACGCCAGACGTTTTTGCATCTCAGTTTAAAATCTGCTTTCCACGTTGTTCGGTGTGGGTACCTACTTGTCCTTGAACAGATATTTCTGACTTAAGCATCATAACCTTCAAGGCAGGATATCGTTCGCCAATGCTCTTTAGTTCTGTAAAGGCAGTTGAAAATCGTTATGTTGTACAGCCAAGTTGATCATCCTCTGAAATTTGTTCATTTCCAGATATTGTGCCCAAAACGTTGCTGTTGTTTTAAACATTCTATGAGGGCATCCTAGGATTGAGTAAACGGTTCGTAGGTACCTATATGTAAGTAGGTACCCATATGTAAGTAGCTGAACATCCTTAGTTCAAGCTAAACTTCTGTCAAACCATCGGAGATTTCCTTATTGCATTCCACAACAAAACGAGTTATCAGCATTCTTTCCCTCCGACAAAATGCTTCCCATGTAATATAACGTTAGATAACGTTGCATTACTGTTAAAAATCTAACATTAAATTTGACATTTTAAGTAACATTATTCTATCGTTGCCATAATATTTTAAAGTTAATGTTAATAAGTCACGCTATTTTACGTACGAATATCGTTGTTGTTACTCTAATGTTAATCTAATATCTAGTTCCTGAAAAATGAATGAATGATACATGACAATCTCGAGTTTTCATCTCACTGACTGATACTATTACCATGGCTCTCTCCAAATATTTTGCTTGCGGATCAAGTACTGGTTTTGGGAATGCGACAAGTGCTGTCGGCTGAATGATTTATTCAGTAGTTTTTTAATCTGTTAATAAGTTTAACTTTTTACTTATATCAATTACAACTTGATCTTCATATTAGTTAACAGGACCTTCATTATTGCGGTGTCTCTTAACACGAAAAGCTTTTATCCTGTAAGAAAGACGTAAATTCCTGTGCCCTCCCTTGCGCTAATTACGACATTTATTAGCGCAATTTCACCAGACCCTGTGCAGCAGGTGTTTCCAAGTTAAGAAGTTTGGAAACACTACCGTTTTTTAGCAAAACGACTCACAGAGAAATAATAACTTATACTGATATTAGTCCATATTTCATAATGATAGAAACCAATTACGCTGAATGACGAGAAAGGCGACTAAACAACACGAGAAAGAGATCGCAAACGTTAAGACAGATGTTAAACCATTCTGGTTTTACGTAAAACCTAAAACAAAACTTCGATCCTTGATTCCTGAGTTACATGTTGTAGGCAATAACGATTAGATGATAATCAACGATCATCAAAAAGCACATGTTCTTAGAAAAATTTTTGAGAGTGTTTTCGTAAGAGAGCCTCTGTTAACAAAACTATCAGATGAATCAACAAAGCTTTTCCAGAAAAAAACCCACGTTGAAATATCAGAGACCTCAATCAAGAAAAGACTATTCTCGCTAAACACAAGCAAATCTCCTGGTCCTAATGGTCTGCATCCTTGTGTTCCCAAAGAGTTAGTCGATGTTATAGCAAAACCACTTTTGATAATCTTTAAGCACTCTATCTTTAAAGATTGGAAAGATACCCACTTCTTGGAAAGAATCTTTAATCACGCCAATTTCCAAAAAGCGGCGATAAGCACAATCCCACTAACAAAAGACCGGTTACTTTAACTAGTATAGCATGCAAAATGCTAGAAGCAATTATACGTGATGATCTTTTAAAGTATCTAAAAGTCAACTCAATATTGTCTGGAAAACACTTTGGTTTCCTCGGAGGCCGAACAACCATATCACAGTTACTCCAAGTTGTGAATAAATAAGCTGATATACTTGGCAAAAATGGACACAGTCTACTTTTGATTTCCAAAAAGCATTTCATACAGTGCCCCATAAAAAAGGCTGTTAGAAGTACTCCGTAGATATGCATTAAAAACCATTTGCTGTTGACTTTTTTAATTGGTAGAATGCAACGTGTCTATGTAAATAACAGTAAATCTGAATAATTCGAGGTTTATTCAGGAGTTCCGCAAGGATCTCTTTTAGGCCCACTCCTTTTCATCATATACATTAACACAATGATTGAGGATGCTGGTGGCATCAATATATGGTTCTACGCAGATGATGCTAAGCTATTTAAAGAAATAGCGTTATGACGTCATGACTAAAGAATGCTGAACTGTATCGGCAAAAATTACAGATCCTTAGCTAAATTAGATAATCTCAACTTGAACCACTGAAGATGGAACATAGAACAGAAATACGAAAACCACCCAGAACAAAAATAAAGTTCATACATTGCAAAATCGACTGATTTGATTCAATTTTATACTCACTTTCATTATTTTTAAAGTCGCTTATCAAATTTTGTGAAAACAAATAATTGTAAAATTGTAGAAATTAATGTAATTTCATTAATTAAACATTACAACTTATTGAAATCATGTTGGTCATTTTGGTCTCACCTTACTGGAACTAAGATCGTCAATAAATCGAATCATGTTGTACATGTTATCCTTTCGAATTACCGAAAGCCGGTTGTATATGATATTCAGACTAGTCACGTTGAGAACAATGTACTAATGACGAAACAGCGCGGAAATTGTTTGAAAGCAAGTCTTTAAAGATGTTTTTGTAGAAGAAACAAATTTACTTTAAAATCTAAATTTAACGCCAAAAGGACGACAATATAGTTGTCTGTGCAGCATTCAAGCATTGAGAAAGCGTCGCAGTATAACAAGCAATCTGAAAAACCTGGAGAATAAAGGATTAAATCGGAATAAAGGATTAAATCGGAATGTATGCATTTGATTAGTGATTTTATTCCCTTAATAAAACTAGATGTGTTTTACTGTAACTTTCACCAAATAGAGTTGCTTCAACATTTTTCCGTTATTGTTCGTTAAATATTGATATTTTCCTCGATATAAGAGAAATACACGCTGTATTGGTGTTGTTGGAATCGACAGTTTGCCAACTTCAACGCAATTCCAACGTCAATGTGCACGTAATTTTGAACACAATATTTGTATTAGAATATATGATTACTGTGCATGTAATGTGAATCTGCTACACGAGTCCTCCTTAAATAAATGATTAATTTGCAAATACTTGAAATGTTTACATTGTAATGTAATTACATAAATTGAACTCCACATATCCACTTAAAATGAGATGGGTCAGTAAATCTTCTATTCAACTACAAAATCCGAAATTATTGGTCAGCGCGATAGCAGCTGATCTTTCGTTTGTGTTTGTACGTCCGTCCGCAATTCCAAGATTTTGTGTCCTCTGTTGTAGGCTGATTCCGCAAAACATTGGAATAGAGGCTGTCCACAAACCGTGGTTAATGTATGAATGGTACACTACAACTTATATCAAGTAATTTATTGTGAGTGCGGCCTAAAATGCAGAAAACGTGCAATCCTAATTTGTGTTCCAGAGAACTTTTAAAAATTGTTGGGTGGTGTATTGTCTTGTGTTAACTTAAGACTTGTTTACTCTCCTAATTTTATTTTAAAAACAACAAAAACATTTGAATGAAAATTTTTGTAGTGGATAATGAATGATGGTTGTTGATGGGGGAGGACAAAATTTAACTTAAACAGCAGTGCCCCTACACACATTTTGGGCTATATTTACGGTCAAATAAAACAAAAAAAATAATTGATATTGACATGAAACTTGATATTGGGTAATCTCTTTCCCGTGAAGGAGCGTCGAAGATTCTTGTTGTTTTAGCTACATGCGGTGTATTAACCGATTCGCTTATGCACTAAAATTCAATTTTTTCCTAATACGCTCTTATAAATTTCAGCCACAAAAATATGACACTGTGATGGAGTTTCTATTAAACTTCGTCATAGCGAATGCGAGAATAAAAGACTCTTTATCATTTTATTTTGATAAAAATCATCCAAAAGAATAAAAGAAACTTTACATTTCCACGTAAGATTATTAGCTTTCCCTATCAAATTGTGTTGAAGACAATGACTTGATGTAACAGACTTTACAAATCTTTTGCATTTTTATGTAAAAATTCATTCTTTCACGGGTACGTAAATTGTTTTCAGGCTTTACTGTATATATTCCAAATATGTACTTTAAGGTGGTAAGAAAATTTAACTGGACGAAAATGGATTTCGTGTATTCTCAAAATTAAATTCTTGTGAAACGAAAGAATACTTTTTGTCTGTCAACATTTGCATGGTAATATTTAATTTTAAAAAAATATGAAGACTAATTATTTGCAAAATTAAATTCCTAGGAAAAGTTTATTTTATCTCAATTTGCGAAATTAAATTTGCACGAAAACTGCTACTATGGATCAGAATCTTTCAGGCATTGAACTTTCAGGAGAATAACTTTCATGAATAAATTTATAGCAAGTTATGGAACTTAACAACCTTGTACCCAACACTTTCTTTGGTTTTTAACTTCTCAACTTTGGTTTTTAACTTCTCAACTTCCTCCCTCATTTTACCAGTAGGCGTTGGCCATTGTGGTGGATCAAACAATAATTCTGGCGGATGATATGGTGCCAGATCCTCTTCACTTTCCTCAAAATATGGAATAGTAATAACATCTTCTTGAAGTGATCTTCTCTTGCGATTTCTCACACAACTAGCTATAAAAAGATAAACATAATTGTTAATGTTATTGCCAATGTTTAAAAAAAGGGTCTAAAATTTTCCTGCTCCAAAATTTGACTTGTGTTTCAAAATAACATTCATCTACTTTGAACTAGGGCAATGGCATTGGATCAGTAGCCCAGTCAAGCTTATCCTTTTATACTTGTTATAGTAGTTTTCTGTTATGCTCTCTTTAAAATGGATCAATTCCACTAGTTCAATATAGCTACTATACTCTTTAAAAGGATAAAAAAAAACATTTAAACCTATAGTAACTATTAGTAATTATTATGAATAAATCCTCACATTCCTGAGGCAACGAAGTTCCCGTTCCTGGTCTAAACTCTGGTCGAGCTATATTATGTACATTACAAGCATCCGTAAGTGTGCCGCGACGAATCTGACACAAGCAAAACACTTCTTCAACACGTTGGTCATCATCACAATCTTCTGGTGGAATAGGGTGCTCAAATAAACTCTCATTTCCCAACCTAAAAAAGTTATGCTAAGATCAGTAATACTTTTAAACGAATTTATCATTCTTAGAATTAAAATGAATAAAGTAGATAAGAAAAGTAAGGAAGATGGAAAAATATCTTACTTCCAACTGTTGACAAATTCTCTATCCACAGGCCAATTCATTGCTCCAGAAAATACTGTTCCATTCCTTGACGTCAAGTCATTATGAATACTACCATCAAATACGCCACACAATCCACCTGTCTTTCCGTAGTATAATGAAGGCAAATCAACAAATACATTTCCAAATTGACCATGTCTTCTTGACTGAACAACCTTGTACGTGATTCGAACACCTGACGGAGTGTTAATCTGAGTTGTAGAAATAATTTAACTAGTTCAAGAAAACTTCTTCAAGAAATTCAAATGATTGTTGATGAGCAATCTTATTTCTTATTGAGCTTGTAGGCTTTGTAGAGTTGTAGGCAATAAGAATTCATTCACTTAATTACAAAAATTTCATTTCATTTGTGATGAAAACCAAAGAAATGAAACGTTACCATCAAAGCCATTTTGTCATTTGGGACCCTGTGAACATTCTTGGAAAGCGAAATGTTTCCATCAGATCTTCTCCGAATCTTTTCATTGAATTTATTCTCTCTAACAGCTACTTGGCCGACGCATCTCACATCTTTTGAACATTCAAATGTTCGAATATGAATCTAGAAACAATTTGCATAATGATAAATTATAAAGATAACAATCTACCAATTTCAGACTATCCAAAAACAAGTGCTGTTTTGATTGATGGTTTTTTTATATATCTACTAAAGTTCCACCGTCGCATCTGTAATCCATGATTCAGTATTTTATAACCGATATCGTCTTTTTAAGAAACTCTAAGTTCGGACCTAAATTCTAAGTAACATAACATAAATAAATAACTTAAATAACAGCTTTATTAGCTATACGTCAATTGCAATTTCAATTTCCAAGGAATTTCCCCTTGTTTTTTAACACCCCGTTATTATATACTAATTGACTAAGGCACCTCACCTGTAAACTATTTAGTGAGCTCTGAACCAACACGAAATCTTCAGCTGAGAAGAATGCATACCATAGGCCATCAAATGTTGTAACATAAGGATCTCCACTTATGGAACAGCGACCAGTTGGAACACTGTTTGTTGTTACCTTGGTGAACAGAAAATCAAAATCTATCATTAAAGCAAAAGGGAAAGATAATTCCCATCAAATACTTGTAAGTTAATTTCACATCAATTGCACTTGACATAATATTACTTGAAAATAAGACAATAGGTCCTTTCATTTAAGCTACAAAAAATATTTTGTCTGTTTCATGGAACCAATGTCAGTACTATGCTATGTTAACTGCAGCGGCAGATTTCTGGAGAAGCACATTAACATAATTTCTGATGTACAAGAACTGTAGTGTCTCACCTCTATAGGAGCACTGTTATAAGTTCCCCAGTCAAAAAGATTAGTAACTTCCCATATCAATGGTCTTATCAGTAAGGTCTTGTTTTGATCGTTCACAAAATCTTCTGTAGCAACAATCGAAAATTTCTGCACAGTATCTTTATTGGAACCAAAACTTAGACTGCAAGTACTCAATCGCACATCTTGTGTGGTTCCTCTGGGACTGTTGTCTTCAATATCAAACACCATTCTCAAACTGCATGGTCGACTGCTATCAGCACATTTGAAAGGAACAGTTGAGGTGACTGAAATGATTCTTGGAAGATCCCCTTCAAACATATTCAATGTGTTTGGTGTGATCTGTTATAAAAAGGCACAGGCCGTCAACAATATAACCAAAATAATTCAGATTAAGCAACTTTTATTATTCTAAATAAACAATTCCCTTCTTACCTTGAGGCCTGCAAAAAATGGAGAACTTTGAAGAGAACTACTGGTAACATTAGTAGTGTTGCTGTATCGTGAACGTGCTCGGCAATAAATCTAACAAAATGAATATATATCTTTTTAAAATATCAAGGATTTCACTTGTAAATTTTGGAACACAGTACAGCTCAAAGAAACTTTTGTTTCTTTTTGAAAGAATTTTTTTTGCATAATAAGACAAAGGTTTTGCGTACAGTTATCTGTTATATGAAATCAGTATTAAAGTTTGTTGTGTTCAACAAAAAAGATTAGTTAAAACATTGAACTGAACATGAAAATGCATGTTAAATGAACAAAAGGTGGTTAACTTTTAAAGACACTCTATCTTCGTGAATTACCTTAATTGGACACAGGAAAAGCATTTGGTTTGACACCCTACCCCTGCCACAAACTAAAATGCAGGAGCGTACACAGAAAGATCGGAATGGAGTTACATAACTTCTGTTATACCTCGGATCCCAAATAATATAGTTGATCATCTTCCCCCAGTGTGTTATTATTTTTCATGGTTGAAACCCTTTCATCATTCACCAGAATATCAGTTTTTATAATAGAAAACGTTGATGTAAGCCACTGCACTTCAAAGACATTTCGCACATTTGCAAATCGTGGAAAGACTTTGCAACTGAACGTCAATCTTTCAACATCTGTGCTAACTTCAATAGTGGGTAATTTTTTGAAGATAGGGAAATCACCTAAATGTACATAAAGAATAAATTGTCAAATAGAGGGATATCCATAAGAAAACAATTTTCCTTTCCGTGTCATATTTTCTTACAATTGGTCCTTCCTAAAATATCTGTAAACCAATATAAGAACGTATTATTCCTATATGCCTGTTTTTGCCTTGTAACTGTGCAACATTATAATGACACTCTTTTTGTTGATGTTTTATAAACCTGGCACTCAAACTTCTTTCAATCATTTCACATACTTTCAAATTCAAATAATAGAATATCAGTTCATTTTTTTTAATTCAATTGTTCTTAATTTCCATCAATTAACCTGATTTAGAACAACACCTCAGGATGTGTACATGAAATAGGCAATAAGACAGTTTAGATTATACTTTGATTGGCTCCTATTCTCTTATAGTCAATTCACCATGTTCATGTTTTTATGTTTCATCATACTTCATTCCTACCTCCACCTTGTCCAACATCATAAATCCATTGACCTGGAACTCCCACATTGGATTCTTGCACAAGTTTCGCAACATCATCAGTCAAACTATGCAGGAAGTTCCTGGTTTTATTTGTATTTCCCTCTTGCCAGCCAACCTAGAAATAAGAAAATTACATGTTTAAGAATAGCAAGTAAATTAATCATGCAGTATATATACATTCTGAAAGAAACTTTTAGAAGGTATCAGTCTATTGTTTGTTAAATGTGAGGTTCCATGTTTAGTTGATGTGCTTTCTTTCAGGCTGAGCTGTAAGCTAACAGCATCAAAATCTAGACTGATAAATGAATGGAGGAAGTGGTGAAAAGCACATCGATGGACTTCTATACTGGAATAGAAATTCCACTCTTCTTTTAATTCATCAAAATTCTGTCTGAATCAAGTTTGCACAATGCTAAATGTGACAATGAAGGCAATGTGACTTTTTCAAACATTACGTATAACAGACAGGAATTGCAAAATGAACATTTCCTCATTAACCTAACACTATGCTATGATACCACTAACAAAAGTAACAATTATTATACATGACAGGATTATACCAAAATATAAATGAACTAGCAAAAATAAAATGGCAAATTCACTCTGATGCTGGTCATTGGAGGGAATGGTCGGATATGTAGAACATATCCTAGTCATTCTTCTGTGTATTGAATTTAAATAATATTTAAGCTTCTGGTGATTTTATTCATTATTAAAATGGTAAATCTGAAGATGGAAATGGGCAATAACTTTTCCTGTAATATATGCTTACAGAATATTATGCTAATGGAATAACTTGATGAAGATGAGACCTTTAGCTACTGGGTCTGTTTTTGGCCAGACCTTTGAACTTGCAAATGACCTCATCAACACTAAAGTATTAATAGAAGAAAAGCCATGGACACTGCACTCCTCCACTTTTTTGCCTAACTCTAGATCTGCCGCTGAATCCAGCCTCTCAATTTTCTGTTCTTTTACTAAATTCTTCTTTAGCTAGAACTCACCGTACTTTTTCAGCTTTAACTGGTTATACACAATATTGATGAAAATGTAAAAGCTCGAATAGACACTACAATTTTCTAATTCAATTTTAAATAATATTGATCGGAATATTGTTATATATATATATACATGACAATAACCTTTCAGTATCTTGTTATCTTGCTGCTAAATTGATTTAAACTTTTTCAGTGCATACATGTAGCAATATGTGGACAGTTTGTAGTTTATAAAAAGCAACCACATAATGAAAAGAACACTTTTGAAGTCATTTTAATAAAAACCGAAACCGAAACTATTTAAAGCTGCCATGTTTTTAAACCCGATATCTGGTCGCCGTCCGTCATATTTGCGACCTCCCAAGCCATGAACGCTGAAAGCTACGGAGGTGCCGTGTGTCGATTTGGAGATTACTTCTTTTGAACAGACAGATAACAAGAAGGCGCACTGGCATTCAAAATGCCGTTTTTCAATACACCTTCCCCGAATTTCTGCTTAAACACCGATTATGGTCTAGTTACCATGTTCCGCTGTAAAAAGTGAACACATTTACGTGTCCTCTGGTTTGGTTAATGCCATTAAATGTTGGTCAACAGTTATATTATATATTATATATGGTCAATGTGTTTCTTATTTGTATGTGCTTATCACCTTTTGTGCTTATTAAATGTCTATCATGTTCTAAGAAGTGAAGATTTTAGTATTCTTCCAGAATTGGAGTGTTAAGTCATCATATGCTTTTCTTTCTATCAGTAAAAATTGAACCAGGTTCATTGGTGCTTAGATTATGGCTTACTTTGTTGGTTCAGTGGTGCTTATTTGATATATCAAGAAATCAGAGTATATATCCTCAAAACCACCTATTACATATACCTTAACTTAAGAGGGAATGACTACCTGTCTCATTGAGACAGAGACAGTGTAAGGGACAATTTCTTTTCTATACTTTTGAGTCTAGGGTGGTGCTTAGATGGTGTTTCTCGTTTCACTGAATTTGCTTATTAAGGTGGTGCTTGTATAAAAAAGCGTGTAGTAACCATAGAAACACCGTACCTTTCTAAAACATGGAAAACGTGGAAATATTTGCTTTTTATCTTCCAGCGTTACTCTTTTTTAAGCACTGAATTTTGAATCTTACAAATCAAATATGTGCTGGTGGTTTATTATTGCAAACAGTATTTGTCGATATGATCAAAAGTTAATCCAAAAATATATAGTTCTTACCACAGTATTTCTCAATGCAGTTAATGGTACTGAAGTGATCCTGTGATAGTTGAAAAACAGATATGTGGTAGTCAGATCACACGCAAATGCCACTTGAAAGATGGCTGTTGTCTGAAAACAAAATAAGACTTTTTGAAGGAAGGAAACTCGTAAATTTCAACAACTTGGTGCCCAGTGTTTTTTGTCGAAATGACGTACCTGTTCGTTTTCATAAATAGACGGGTTAAACCACGTGACTACAAGCACAAAATTTGGTTCAAAATCGTCGTTCTTTGTATTTTTAATGGTTTCTTTAATACTTGTTAAGATGGTTCCATTTTCGTGAAGCTGGTACGAAAAAATCGAGCCCTCCTGATCAAACACAAAGTCATTCCACAAGACAGCAATGATTGGCGGGAAATATAGAGCTCCATGCGACTGTATCCGTACTGGAAATTTGAAAGGGAAAAAACTCGAGTAGCGGGTTTCTCCAAAGACGATCTTGCCCTTGGTTGACAGCTAAGAAAAGAAAGAAATTCTTAAAACTCACACACTATTTTACTAAAACACCATGGATATCTTTTTTTAGTTTCATGTACTGACTCGGTTTACCATCCATTTAACGATCGCCAGGGTTCTACACTTTCAAACGTTGTTTACACTGCAACATGGTGCATGATTTTGTTATGCCGCAGTTTGTAATAAACTCTGCCACGCTTATGTATTGGTAAAAACTTATGTATTGGTAAAAACTTATGTATTGGTAAAACTGGCAAATTCTTCCCTAAGGACAAAATTTGGTACTAATGGTGTGTTGATGACGTCATAAGTCACAATCGAATTTTCTGCAGAGGTGACTCCTTGAAACTTGAGCAGAAGAAGGAAGGTCGATGCTGCGTAGTACATACTTCACTGTGTAGTAAATTGGTCCATTTGAAACATTCATCGGTATGTATATGGTATGTATATTGTGCAGTAGCAACCCTTATTCTAGTGCTCAACATTGATGGCAAGTATGAGCCACCGTGTCTCGGTACAAAATTTATTTTGCCGGGAACAATTAATGACAAAGGTCTTATACATGCATACCGAGCTTCAGGACGTCAACCCTGCAGGAAATTAGCATTTCCAATGTGACCCACGACGTCATTAAGACGTTATCAGCGTCAACCTTTTTCATGGGGAAACAAAATTCTATGAAATTTCTGTACCTTCATGCCAAGTTTTTAGACTCAACTCCTTCGGGAAATAGGTGTTTTAAATGTGTTCTTGGCAGAGTTGATTACAAAGTGTGGCATAACAGCATTAGTGCACAACATCGCTGTTTGGTGAGGACGCGTTAAAGATTTTGATCAACAAAAGATGTATGTTGTTTTTTAGCAACTTTAGAATATTAGCAAACATATTTCCACCATAAGCGTGGATTTATATTCGCGAGTTATTTTTTCTACATTCATCTTTTGTTCGACGTCAATGAATCTATTGCATTGCGTACTAAACAGAACGCGACATTTAAGGTCAAATATCTCGATATCCAATGGAGAGGGAACACAGATGATAAACCTTGCCATACAATGATAAGAATGAATATACAAGAGGCCGTCACAACAGAACTGCGCTGTCATGTGACAAGCACTGCTGAAAATCTGTTGAAAGGATTCCCTCTTCTTTACAGTCTATTTGGTTGCATCTGCGCGTGCGGATCTCATAATATATTACCTGCACGACAGTATTACTTTGTCTGTGAAAAAACGGTATGTGTGGTGTTGTTATAACGTAATTATCATCTGTGTTGGAAGAGGTCAACTGAATCTTCTTCGCGGTGTCGATAATAACTATATCTCCATTCGCTTTGCCAAATGGGAAAAACTCCGATATCGGTAAGGTTTGAACTGGATAGCAGTTCAGTAGAAAACATATCCAGAAGTAAATTAAACGAATCATCTTGATACACTTTGATCAAATGAAAAACTGCAGGCTACTTTTGCAAATATACTTTCTTTTCTAAACAATAAACTTACGAGAAACTTCTTTAAAAATCTGTAAAACAAAAAGTAAACACTTAAATAAACTTTCAAGCACGTCATTATGTAACCGATTTATTAAAAAGCAACGTAAGCACTTTAATTGAGAACAATTTTTTCTTTCAGAACAACAAACGTATTCACGTAAACAATAACAACAACAACAACAACAAGCAAATGTAATCTACATTTCTGTGTAACTTCAATGTAGAGAAATGATGTCTTTTTTAAACACTATTTTTTCTCAGACATTTACAGGACCATCTAAGTATTCGTAGAATGTGTTTGAAAATAATTACGTAAACGACTCTTAAGTTAATAGCTGTGCGTTTTGAGGGTACGTCATCCAACAGAAATTAAGTGGTTTCGATTGATGGTCGTTTAAAATAAACGAGATATAAACAAGTATAACAAGTGAAATCAGAGAGCAGTTTTATTTTTCTTTCCGTATCAAATCTTCCTTGCTTTGATTATATATCATAGGCGTATTCAGGGTCAGTCAAAAAAGTGGAGGAGTCCAACGTTGTTATCTTTCTTTTCACTCTTAAGTATCGATTAGGGTACTTGCACGTTTTCCTTTTCTACTTTAATTAACTAAGCTCTTCTTCACAAATTTTGACTGAGATCTGACTATGCCTCTGTATATAGACAAAGTTTCCTTGCTTTTCTGATACAAACATAGTTTCCTTCGGGCCAAATCTCCGCCACCCAAACATATTCGTCACATTTGTTGGACTAAAAAAATTCTTGCTTTTCGAAAACCTTCATATATTTTATAGAAAAACAACTGTAGAACATAATCTAGGTCACGATTATACAAACGTGTATACAACGAAAAAATCCCTGATATCTCAAGAAAGGTATGAAAATAAATAACCAATTTCAAGTAGGAATAAGTAATTCTGCGTATTTTTTCACAATTTTTGTTAATGCCGCGAAGATTTTAAAATTAGTTTGAATTATGTCACTTAATGGCTGTATGTAACACGGTTATTTCAGAAGAATATCAGAAGTTGTGTCTCCTCCTCATTCCTGTTCCTAGGAAATAGACATCCAACTTTGTAACATCGAAAAATGTAGCAATTATTTTCCCGGGTCTTTAGAGAAAAGAAACGTTGAAGTAACGTGGCTGATTAGAACAAAGTGGTTTTTATTTTAAATGTCAACACGCGGCCGTAAAAATTGCGGCCGGTATTGAATTGCAAACCTGTGACGAAACGTTTTCCATTTGTCTATCCATCTGTTTTACAGGTTTTCCTTATTCATTCCTTTCGTATAGTTTATAGAGAAATCATATTAGGTCTGATGACATAATAACAAGTACGTATAAAATCCTGTTAGGTAAGGTATACACAAGTCTGCACATTTCAATGAGAAAAAAGCTATTGTGAATATTGGCTTGAAAGCTTGAAAGAAAATCGAAATAATTAATGTCACAGTTAATTGTCAGCCGTTGTTTAAATTAATATGACGTCACTCTGTTATGTAAAGTTGTCTTTTATGAAAGTTGATGTAAAGTTGAGTTGACGACAGATTTTCATCTGATAGGATCTGATAAAGTTGATTAATCACCGTTGGTGGATACTAGTCCGGAGCCAAAATAAAAACTTTGAATACATTTTTGTCAGTTTGGCTTATCTTTGACGTTATCTTTTATAAATAAAAACAAGAGGATCTGGGGGCTGAAGGTCAGCGCGGTTGGGCAAACCAGAAAAGTAGTACACATTAGAAAGGACCTATAACTAGAACACTTCATATAACATTCCGCGTGTATTTACTAAATTTCACAGCCTTTCTCCTGCGGCGGCAAGAACTACATTTTAGAAAGAAAATTTGGGACAAACAAAGAATTCTATTCCGAATCTGATATCCTTTATAACTGTCGATTTTCAGCCTGAAGTCCTTATACTGGAGTATTGAATACAATTTTTCATCATGTATTATGAACTCAATCTATTCTAAAAAAATGTTTACAATAGTACAATGTTACATAATATGTAAAAACTGAAGAATACATGAAGAAAACTGAAGAATATATACTACTAGTATACCGTGTAAAAAGTTTTTACATCTTCCCCAATAAAATCTTTTTACACGCTATACTAACCATTTGATAATAACTCTATGAAATACAAAAACGCAGTCCAAAACGCCGCCCTAAAATCTTTCATCGATTCATGAATTTGTTACCCGCCATACTAAGCATTGATAACGCGGTGTATTGAGGTAAAACTATTGATTTCTCCTTTATTTGTCGCCAAAAATAGAATTCACAGAACACGGAAGAAGTTTGTTTGTTAAAGATGTTATTACATGTTTACGTCGAATCATATTTAATGTAAAGTTTTACTGAAGAAATCAATTTGAGCCATAACTCAAAGCCAATATGGGCCCCAAACGGCAACAGTTAACGCAATAATTATGCGTTTAATGTCATATATATTAAGCCCAGCGAAAAATTGCACACAAATTCAATTGTGACCGACATGTAAGTCGGCAATATATGTTAACGTCATGATAATGACGTCATAGTTCCAAGTCCTTCAAACAACTTGCTATAAAAAAAATTAAGAAAATAAGAAAATTTAAATAAAAGGCTGTATTTTTTCGACTTCTGAATCCTAACCAATTCTTAATTATATATAATTAGAGTTTATCATGTCATAGACCGGTTGTTTTTGTTTGCGACGTTTCGACAGTTACTACTGTAATCATCGGGCGTTTGTAAATGAATGATGTAAAGTTTATATATGTTTTCAGTAGGATCGAAATTAGGATCGAAATTATTTCGGACCTGGAAGGAAGCAATGTCAATATTTCGGACCTGGAAGGAAGCAATGTCAATAATTTGTTTTGCGTAGAGCTGGAAACCATATCGCAGGAACATTATACGATGTACTATTAATACTGGAATTGTTTTTGACACTGTATATAGTCTCTTTGACTTTTCGAGCAGTCCATCCTTTTTCCTTGTCAAGGATCTTTCTATTCTCCCAATCAAACTTGTGGTCATTAGTCCAACAGTGGTCAGCAATTTCGTTTTTGGTTACATCGCCATTCCGTACGGCTCGCATATGTTCTTTGATGCGTTGCTCAAATGTTCTTTTTGTTTCTCCTATATAAACTGATTCACAATCACTACATGGAATTTGGTATATCACGTTATTTGTGTCGTTCATTGAGATCTTGTCTTTCGGATGAGATAATATGTTACGAAGAGTTTCCGTTGATCGAAATCTGCATTTGATGTTGTGTGCACGGAATATTCTTTGTAAAGCATTACTGATACCAGATACATAAGGAATACTAATAGTGGTCACCGGTTCTTGTTCTGTTGATTCTTCGGTGTTTGAAGTTCGAGTATTGTTTATTCTATTTTCAACTCTTCTAACAATCGTCCTGTCATATCCATTTGCTTGGAGAACCGATTTGATATGTTTCATTTCTTCAACACGATCATCGTCATTACTAACAATATCTTTCGCCCGATTTATTAACGATGCAACAACACTTTCTTTGCAACTTTGTTGATGGTTTGAGTTACAGTTTAGATATTGGTCTGTATGTGTTGGTTTACGATATACGTTCACTGAAATGCTTCCGTCTTGATTTCTTTTTACAAGAGTATCCAAGAATGGGATGCAATTATTCGATTCCTGCTCGATTGTAAATTTTATTTTCGGGTGCAATCCATTTAGATGTTGATGAAAATTATTCAATGAATCTCGTGTCACTATAGCGTAAACATCGTCAACAAAACGTTTCCATACTTTTGGGGGTTTGTCAGCGGTTGTTGTGGCTGTAGACTCAAACGCTTGCATGAAGATTTCAGCAACTACAGAAGATGCCGGACCTCCCATTGCAACTCCATCTGTTTGAGTGTAATAAGTTTCATCGAATAGAAACCACGTTTTTGTTAATACAAGCGTTATCAATTCCAAAAATTCTGTTGGTGGAATTTTCGTTTTGGATGAAAAGTTTGAGTCATTAGAGATTAAATCTCTAATTATATTGATCGTGTCATTTATCGGTACATTTGTGTAAAGTGATGTAACATCGAATGATACCATTTCTTCATCAACATTGACAGTTTTGACAAGGAAAAAGGATGGACTGCTCGAAAAGTCAAAGAGACTATATACAGTGTCAAAAACAATTCCAGTATTAATAGTACATCGTATAATGTTCCTGCGATATGGTTTCCAGCTCTACGCAAAACAAATTATTGACATTGCTTCCTTCCAGGTCCGAAATATTGACATTGCTTCCTTCCAGGTCCGAAATAATTTCGATCCTAATTTCGATCCTACTGAAAACATATATAAACTTTACATCATTCATTTACAAACGCCCGATGATGACAGTAGTAACTGTCGAAACGTCGCAAACAAAAACAACCGGTCTATGACATGATAAACTCTAATTATATATTATGAATACTAGACTGACAAACAATATAAATATATTCAATTCAATTCTTAATTCTTTCCACTTTCTAACTTTATTATCAATCAAAAATTCTTTCAGTCTTTGTGGTAAACATATTCATAATTATCAATGTTAAATCTCAGAAAAATTATTCACAAATTGTGAAATATCTCACTCACACACTAAACTACCCACGCAAAATTAACTTTTGGAGTGTATACAGATTTACATATATACGATATAAGGTATTAACTAAATCCTAAAAAGAATCATACCTCCAAATAATGTTTCCTTCTTTAAAGCTGAAGTTTCTTCAAAGTTCTTTCTTTATAAATTCCAGGAACAGAGAGATCTCCAATTAGAAAAACGCCATCGGTATTAACTAATTTTACTCACGGCCGAAACCAACAGATTAATCAAATCTCTAATCTTTTATTCCTTCTTAACGAAACTAAGTCCGAATAAATTCATTGTGATGAAAAATCTTGGATTAGATTCAAACAAACACAACAAGAATTTTATAAAAACTAATATTTCGATTTACAACGAAATCATCATCAGAGTGTTGTTACAAAAAGCTATCAAACGAATTTAAAATAAGCACAATTCCTTAGAGGCCATGAGTCCGGAGTTTAAAGTTGGACGAGTCTGTTTAATGTATAAAGCTTCTTTTATCAGTAATATACTCCAATTATCACTTTTATCAATGACACGTATGTTCTGCTTTACTAAGTTGATATGTGACGAGCGGATATCATTCGCTTCATTAGATGATTTCACGTTATGGAATAACTCATCATGGAAGTTCAAAATCATGGAAGTTCCATGATGAGTTATTCCATAACGTGAAATCATCCAATGAAGCGAATGATATCCGCTCGTCACATATCAACTTAGTAAAGCAGAACATACGTGTCATTGATAAAAGTGATAATTGGAGTATATTACTGATAAAAGAAGCTTTATACATTAAACAGACTCGTCCAACTTTAAACTCCGGACTCATGGCCTCTAAGGAATTGTGCTTATTTTAAATTCGTTTGATAGCTTTTTGTAACAACACTCTGATGATGATTTCGTTGTAAATCGAAATATTAGTTTTTATAAAATTCTTGTTGTGTTTGTTTGAATCTAATCCAAGATTTTTCATCACAATGAATTTATTCGGACTTAGTTTCGTTTTGTTTCTTCTTAAATTGTCATACGGACCCAGATTCTTATTCCTTCTTGACTTTCTTCTTTCTAACATTGTACTAAAAAATACCATGCTCAACACAGTTTTTACTAAATTTTCTTTTTTTTCTTTGGAAATCTAAAAAAACAAACCGAGATAGGATAAAATGCCGTTTGATACGTCTTCAACCTTCAACATTACACAACATAAGTCGTAATTGTGTAAAAACTATTCTTCGTAATAAAAACTAATTTTTTTTTCTGCATGTTTCTTATTATTACTTTGTCTTAAAAAATGTAAACAAACGCTTCTTTTTTCTTCAAACGACTATTTATCATTCGTTTTCAATAGCTGCTACGTTCGATTGTAATTCGAAGTCTCCGCCTGAGATGTTATATCATGTCTTCCCTAACGTATTTCATATCATAAAACAATTATAAGCACTAAACCGGAGTGCCTTATACTAATACAGAAAAAACATAAACAAATATCCATTGACGAACTTCCCGAGAAAATTTTCCGAAAGTTCTTTCTTTCAAAGTTAGGTAAGAAAAAAGCAAGATTGCGTATTAGTATAAGAAGACTAGTATCCCGGGTAAAAACATTTTACCGGTTCACTTTCCCCATGAGTTACTGACCCCAACCCCCGTGCTTACCCTCTCTCTTACAATATGGCGGTGACGAAAAATAAAATCAGACAATCCAAAAGAATAAGTATCACTACGTTGTAGAGCTCGAAGACCTGATCAAGAAAATGTATCGGATCGCCTGTGTACGACTTACCGTTATGGAGATATCGCCGATCAAAGATCCTCATGACGTCACACCCGTCCCCAAAAAGTTCTGGACCCAATTTTTTCGACACCCCATCGCCAATATCGCGTGCCCAAAGTGACGTCAGTTATCCCCATCGGTTCTCGAGATATTTGCCCTTAAATATCGCGTTCTATTTTGGGTGCAATGCAATGTCCCACTGACGTCGCGCTACTCCTATAATACTAATATCGCCTATATCTCGACAACTCAGTTACGCACGATCTAAAATTTAATCATAACATTTTCCATACGAACATTTCGTTCCCAGTCCTTTTATTCACACTGACCGAACTAAATTTGTTATGCACAGTCGCTATTAGTATATACTAGTATCCCGGGTAAAAATATTTTACCGGTTCACTTTCCCCAGGAGCTACCGCCATCCCGTGATTTTCCTATCAATATAGGGGTGACCGAAAATAAAATCACACAATCCAAAAGGTTAAGTATCACTAAGTTGTAAAGCTCCAAAAGCTGATCAAAAAAATGTATGGGATCGTCTGTGTACGACGTGCCGTTACGGAGATATCGTAGATCAAACACTTTGATGACGTCACACCCGTCCCCAAAAAGTTTTAGACCCAATTTTTTTTTTCGTCACCCTTTTGTCAAATTATCGCGGACCCCAAAAACGTCAGTTGCGTTCCTTTGGGGGTGCAATGCAATGTCCCCCGTGCCAAAAAATTCATGTCGCGTCATTTGCTACTACCAATATACTAATACTGAATAAACGCTTCTCGCAGCAGCGTGGTTTTACGCGCTCCTCGTGAGAAAATGACCGTGAAATTTTTCTAAATGTATCACTCTCTAAAATAAAAGTGGTATGCACACTCGCTATTAGTATATAGACTAGTATCCCGGGTAAAAACATTTTACCGGTTCACTTTTCCCATGAGTTACCGCCATCCCGTGATTTTTCTATCAATATCAAAAATAAAATCACACAATCGAAACGGGTAAGTAGTACCACGCTATAGAGCTCGAAAAGCTGATCAAGAAAATGTATGGTATCGCCTGTTTACGACTTACGGTTACGGAGATATCGTCGATCAAAGATTTTGATGACGTCACACTCGTCCCCAAAATGTTTTAGACCCATTTTTTTTTCGTCACCCCATCGCCCAATATTGCGGATCCCAAAAACGTCAGTTATCCCAGTCAGTTCTCGAGATATTTGCCCCTAAACGTTGCGTTCCATTGGGGATGCAATGCAATGTTACCCGTGCCAAAAATTTCATGTCGCGTCATTTGCTACTACAAATATACTAATACTGAAAAAACGCTTCTCGCAGCAGCGTGGTTTTACGCGCTCTTCCTGTGAAAATGACCGTGAAATTTTTCTAAATGTATCATTCTCTAAAATAAAAGTGGTATGCACAACTCGCTATTAGTATATCTACTAGTATCCCAGGTAAAAACATTTTACCGGTTCACTTTCCCATGAGTT
This sequence comes from Turritopsis rubra, assembly GCA_039566895.2. NCBI lineage: Eukaryota > Metazoa > Cnidaria > Hydrozoa > Anthoathecata > Oceaniidae > Turritopsis > Turritopsis rubra. The sequence continues at coordinate 1,591,939 of CM077619.1, forward strand.
GCCGCCCACACTACCCGTGCTCTTCGTCTTTCGAAAATATAGGGGTGACGAAAAATAAAATCACACAATCAAAAAGAATAGGTACCTCTGAGTTGTAGAGCTCGAAAAGCTGATCAAGAAAATGTATGTGATTGCCTGTGTACGACGTGCCGTTACTGAGATATCGTCGATCACAGATTCTGATGACGTCACACCCGTCCCCAAAAAGTTTTAGGCCCAAATGTTTTCGACACCCCATCGCCAATATCGCACGCCCAAAGTGACGTCAGTTATTCCCATTGGTTCTCGAGATATTTGACTCTAAAAATCGCGTTCTATTTAGGGTGCAATGCAATGTGCCCACTGACGTCGCGCTACTCCTATAATACTAATATTGCCTATATCTCAACAACTCAGTTACGCACGACCTAAAATGTCACTTTATAACAGTCCATACGAACATTTCGTTCCCAGTCCTTTTATTCACACTGACCGAACTAAATTTGTTATGCACAACTCGCTATTAGTATATAGACTAGTATCCCGTGTAAAAACATTTTACGGTTTACTCTCAAGGATCATGATAAGATATATAAGAATACAGCCTAAAAATGGTTTAATTATATATATTTGCCAGCTATTGAGTGAAACCGTAAAATTATGCCTTTGCCCGGGATACCTGAATCAATTAAAATGTGAATCGTAAAAAAACATTATACCTCCTCAGTATACACAACCAAAGGATCATTCTTCTATGAATTCATTAAATGCTTTATCCAAATTGCTTGTACCGTGATTATGTAAAACCATGATTGGCACATTCAATATTCTTCTTCATAATTTTTATTTACACTATATTTTTAATCTAAAAAGAAAGAAGTCGTATAGAAAAGAAGCCAGAAAAAAATGCATTCAGAATGTAAAATAGCACTAAATAACCAAGATAAGCACCATGGCTTAAATTCAAACTGCGAATTCCAAAACGACATTCGCAAAGCCAGTACAAATAATAAGTAGGCTCCCCTAAAATGTACACGATGTAGCAAAAGAGCCACTTGAAAAGAAATCATACATTACACATTACACACTCCCTCTGCCCTGCCAAAGACAAAATAAAACAAACAACAAACAAAATAAAACTAATTTAAAGAAATATGACTGTGGCCATCATGGAATAGGTAGATGTTATCAATGAAGAGTATAAAGGAAAGATATTAAGCTAAAAAGATCCTCTCCTCCACTAAAAACAAAACAAACAACACACTTAAAAGCATATATAGCAATATAAAAACATAGGTTAAACAACGAAATGGAATGGCTAAAAAAATTGGATCTGTGAAGTATAGATAAAAAACCTATAATTTAGGCTGGCGGTGTGGGTTGTATGTAGGGAAAGGGTTAGGATTCAATCATCATATGAGGGTAGGGGAGAGAGCTTTAACTTTCTTGAAAACAACCACAAAAATTCGCTTGAAAAATAAACAACGACAATAACACAGCAGAAATAATATCTCAGCGTAACACAAAACCCTTTACTGCTTCACATGCAACAAAAAAACATCAGAAATAACGATGTAGCTCTTCCACACAATATGTTGATGTTTCCCACATGGTCGAAATGATTGCAACGACGCAGCCATTTTTAATCATAATATGTAAATACCACTTCGTTAACAATCCTCCAATTCAATTCAGTCTCTTCACTTTCCAGCACACCATTACTGCCAATAATAACGACATTATCTTCGTGTTTTCATTCACTTTTTTATGTATATACTTCCACTCGTTAATTCCATCATTACAAAACGATCAATTCCAAGAAAAAGAAATAAATTAAAAACCATTTGCTACCATTTGACGACTTCTTCTGTGCAAAACCATTTTTAATAACTGTAAAAGTAAGATGTTCTTCACTTTCCAGTACACGTTTCTACTACTATTTCTTTCTTCCACTCGTTAATACGTTTAATAATAATGATACAATCCTTCGTTTGATTTCTTCGTTCGTCTCGCGAATCAATCTTTACGAAAACAAAAACAGATTTGTTTACATTTTAAAAACCCTCATTTCTTTTCTGCATCATCATCATACGACTGGTATTAACTTTACTAATACTTTCGCAACAAACAACAATATTATTCTTCCCTTTTTGAAATAAAAACAACAAAAAATAAAAACGCTTCTTCTCTCTTCTTTTTCACCAAACAAAAATGATCGTTGAGAATATTTCAAACGAAAAACCATTGCATTGCATCCTCCTCCGTGTAGACAATGGTTCTATAGTGGAAATGACAGGGCACGTGATAATTAGTGACTTAGTGAAATTTTACATTCTAAGAGATTTTTTTCTGTTTCTGATGATCATGTATTTGCTTCTGTTCTATATGATTTTTTTCTTTTTAGATTTAGAAAATTTAATAAAATGGAATATATGACCAAGGAGAATGAATGTGCCAAGTAAAAGTCACCATCGTGTCTTGATGTTATACCATGAAGCAGAGCTGAAAGCTTCTTGATGGCTACATAGTGATTCCTTTTTCCCTCTTGAATGATAAGGAGGTCTACAATTTTGCTACGATCTAAGTTATAGTTAGAAATGTACGCTTGTTTGATTATTTTATACCCATCAACATACAACACATTCAACGCGATTGAAGGATTCTGCTTCTCAAACTTAGACCATTGGTTAGACGGTGTTGGAAAGTTGATACCATTCCAGTTATAGCGATCTACAAAAGGTTGCAACTTTGTTATCCTTTGTAGGTCTTTTCCTATCTCCCCATGATGCAAAGATGCTATCACAGCCCACATAAAACACATATTATCTTTCTCATTCTTTGGATTGATACAACATTTCTTGTTAGACACCCAGTCAGGTAGCTCTAAATAAGAGCTTCCACGCATCAAATCCACTTTGTGACAGTGATATGTCATCTCTTTAACGCGATTAAACACAAAAGAGCTAGCATTTAACACATGCATCATAATCTCATATTGCTGCAAAATAGTGTGAAACATATCATCAACCATCTCTGTAAGATTACTACCCTTCATAATTATTTTATTAACACCCCATATAGGTTTGGTTATTTTATCATTTTCGTCTTTGTTATTCACAAACTCTGGAACTAAGTTTAACTGAAATTTCCAGCTTTCACCACCTCTGATCAAATCCCTCATAACATTAATCACATGTCTTCGAATCATCATCAGATATTCTTCAACCGTCATGGTTTTCCCCTCATCAACACCTTTGCTTTTAAACGTCTAAAGTTCCCTCTAAATGCACCCTCTTCTTTTTTAGCTTTATATTCATCATTTGCAATATACTCAACAATATCTTTCAACTTCACTGTGCGATGTCTCACAATATTTTTATTTAAAATATTATTAATAATATTCATCTTCTTACCACCTATAGACCTAACCTGTAGACCTGTGTCACGCGCTTTTTTTTGAGATCTTTAACTGTTAATTCTTTAAGATCTTTAACTGTTAATTCTATAAGATTTTCAATTTGGGGTATAACAACCCTTCGATGGAAGAGAATAGTATCAATTAGATCATGTTTTTTTAAACTTGAATAACCTCTGATTCCATCAGATCTTGCCATTCTCTTCAAAGAAGGCATTTTCTCCCTATATAATGTACCTACCGTATCTCGATAGTGTTGTATACGATCAACTAATGTAGCTTTATTAGCTCTGCTATATGGAACATTCTCCACCCGAGCAATCTTCACTAAGTCCTTATAAGTTTGATTCATCATAGGATTATTATTAGTCATCTTTATTATATATAAATTTTTTAGAAAAAATTTTTTTTAAAGTGGACAAAACTTGTTTCTAAAAAAGGGAAATTCCCGAATGGTTTTTATTTTTTTTAATTTTTTTCCTGGTCTATCATAACATTCTACACATAATATCAAAATAATGGTATTCGAGTGCACATTTCATCGCCTCATTATAATCCGTCGCACCCCATTCTTTACATAATTTAGCAATCTCAATATGACCTTTTCTAGCTGCACACCACATCGTCTCATTAAAATTCGTCGCACCACATTCTTTGCATAGTTTAACGAGATCAATACGACCTTCTTTAGCTGCATCACACATCGCTCTATTAACATTAAACACACCCCATTCTGTACATAATTTAACGAACTTGATATAACCTTTTCTAACTGCAGCATACATCATCCTATTATAAGTTTGATTCATCAAAGGATTATTATTAGTCATCTTTATTATATACAGTTTTTTTTAAAAAATAAATTTTTTAAAGTGGACAAAACTTTTTTTTTTTTTTGAAAAACAGGAAATTCCCGATTTAATTTTTTTTATTATTTTTTTTCCTGGTCTATCATCATTTAAAGTACCACCCCACTTTTTACATAGTTTAACAATATCAATATGACCTTTTGTAGCTGCATACTCCATCACATCTTTATAATTATTAGCACCCCATTTTTTACATAATTTAACAATTGAGATATGACCTTTTTCAGCTGCAGAACACATTGCACCATTAAAATCCGTCGCACCCCATTCTTTACATAATTTAACAATTGAGACATGACCGTATCTAGCTGCAACACACATCGCATAATTATAATCTGTCGCAACCCATTCTTTACATAATTTAACAATTGAGATATGACCTTGTCTAGCTGCATGACACATCGCATAATTATAATTCGTCGCACCCCATTCTTTACATAATTTAACGAGATTGATATGACCATTAAAAGCTGCATTCTCCATCGCCTCATTATAATTAGTCGCACCCCATTCTTTACATAATTTAACAATCTCAATATGACCACCAATAGCTGACCACTACATCACCCTATTATAATCCGTTGCACCCCACTCTTTACATAGTTTAACAATCTCAATATGACCGTATTCAGCTGCATACTCCATCACCTCATTATAATTATTAGCACCCCATTCTTTACATAATTTAACAATCTCAATATGACCACCAATAGCTGCCAAATTCATCACATCATTATAATCCGTCGCACCTATTTCTTTACATAATTTAACAATCTCAATATGACCACCAATAGCTGACCACCACATACCCAAATTTAAAAATTCATTCATCATAGGATTATTAGGCATCTTTATTATATAAACTTTTTTAGAAAAAAATTTTTTTAAAGTGGACAAAACTTTTTTATTTTTTAATATTTTTTTTTGAAAAAAGGGAAATTCCCGATTTTTATTTTTTTATTTTTTCATTTTTTTTTTTGAAAAAAGGGAAATCCCCGATTTTATTTTTTTTTATTTTTTTTATTTTTTTTATTTTTTTTGAAAAAGGGAAATATCCGATTTTATTTTTTGATGATTATTTTTTGAGGAAGCCATGCTTAGACAACGTGTTTCCCATTTTAATTCCAGCAATTCATACACCATTTTAGATATATGGCCAATAAGCAAAGTATTTGACACCACCATTCTGAGAAAACGATAGAGTTTTAAGACATTTCTGTCACATAACACAAATGCATTAAATATGGGACGCCAGACGTTTTTGCATCTCAGTTTAAAATCTGCTTTCCACGTTGTTCGGTGTGGGTACCTACTTGTCCTTGAACAGATATTTCTGACTTAAGCATCATAACCTTCAAGGCAGGATATCGTTCGCCAATGCTCTTTAGTTCTGTAAAGGCAGTTGAAAATCGTTATGTTGTACAGCCAAGTTGATCATCCTCTGAAATTTGTTCATTTCCAGATATTGTGCCCAAAACGTTGCTGTTGTTTTAAACATTCTATGAGGGCATCCTAGGATTGAGTAAACGGTTCGTAGGTACCTATATGTAAGTAGGTACCCATATGTAAGTAGCTGAACATCCTTAGTTCAAGCTAAACTTCTGTCAAACCATCGGAGATTTCCTTATTGCATTCCACAACAAAACGAGTTATCAGCATTCTTTCCCTCCGACAAAATGCTTCCCATGTAATATAACGTTAGATAACGTTGCATTACTGTTAAAAATCTAACATTAAATTTGACATTTTAAGTAACATTATTCTATCGTTGCCATAATATTTTAAAGTTAATGTTAATAAGTCACGCTATTTTACGTACGAATATCGTTGTTGTTACTCTAATGTTAATCTAATATCTAGTTCCTGAAAAATGAATGAATGATACATGACAATCTCGAGTTTTCATCTCACTGACTGATACTATTACCATGGCTCTCTCCAAATATTTTGCTTGCGGATCAAGTACTGGTTTTGGGAATGCGACAAGTGCTGTCGGCTGAATGATTTATTCAGTAGTTTTTTAATCTGTTAATAAGTTTAACTTTTTACTTATATCAATTACAACTTGATCTTCATATTAGTTAACAGGACCTTCATTATTGCGGTGTCTCTTAACACTAAAAGCTTTTATCCTGTAAGAAAGACGTAAATTCCTGTGTCCTCCCTTGCGCTAATTACGACATTTATTAGCGCAATTTCACCAGACCCTGTGCAGCAGGTGTTTCCAAGTTAAGAAGTTTGGAAACACTACCGTTTTTTAGCAAAACGACTCACAGAGAAATAATAACTTATGCTGATATTAGTCCATATTTCATAATGATAGAAACCAATTACGCTGAATGACGAGAAAGGCGACTAAACAACACGAGAAAGAGATCGCAAACGTTAAGACAGATGTTAAACCATTCTGGTTTTACGTAAAACCTAAAACAAAACTTCGATCCTTGATTCCTGAGTTACATGTTGTAGGCAATAACGATTAGATGATAATCAACGATAATCAAAAAGCACATGTTCTTAGAAAAATTTTTGAGAGTGTTTTCGTAAGAGAGCCTCTGTTAACAAAACTATCAGATGAATCAACAAAGCGTTTCCAGAAAAAAAACCACGTTGAAATATCAGAGACCTCAATCAAGGAAAGACTATTCTCGCTAAACACAAGCAAATCTCCTGGTCCTAATGGTCTGCATCCTTGTGTTCCCAAAGAGTTAGTCGATGTTATAGCAAAACCACTTTTGATAATCTTTAAGCACTCTATCTTTAAAGATTGGAAAGATACCCACTTCTTGGAAAGAATCTTTAATCACGCCAATTTCCAAAAAGCGGCGATAAGCACAATCCCACTAACAAAAGACCGGTTGCTTTAACTAGTATATCATGCAAAATGCTAGAAGCAATTATACGTGATGATCTTTTAAAGTATCTAAAAGTCAACTCAATATTGTCTGGAAAACACTTTGGTTCCCTCGGAGGCCGAACAACCATATCACAGTTACTCCAAGTTGTGAATAAATAAGCTGATATACTTGGCAAAAATGGACACAGTCTACTTTTGATTTCCAAAAAGCATTTCATACAGTGCCCCATAAAAAGGCTGTTAGAAGTACTCCGTAGATATGCATTAAAAACCATTAAAAACCATTTGCTGTTGACTTTTTTAATTGGTAGAATGCAACGTGTCTATGTAAATAGCAGTAAATCTGAATAATTCGAGGTTTATTCAGGAGTTCCGCAAGGATCTCTTTTAGGCCCACTCCTTTTCATCATATACATTAACACAATGATTGAGGATGCTGGTGGCATCAATATATGGTTCTACGCAGATGATGCTAAGCTATTTAAAGAAATAGCGTTATGACGTCATGACTAAAGAATGCTGAACTGTATCGGCAAAAATTACAGATCCTTAGCTAAATTAGATAATCTCAACTTGAACCACTGAAGAAGGAACATAGAACAGAAATACAAAAACCACCCAGAACAAAAATAAAGTTCATACATTGCAAAATCGACTGATTTGATTCAATTTTATACTCACTTTCATTATTTTTAAAGTCGCTTATCAAATTTTGTGAAAACAAATAATTGTAAAATTGTAGAAATTAATGTAATTTCATTAATTAAACATTACAACTTATTGAAATCATGTTGGTCATTTTGGTCTCACCTTACTGGAACTAAGATCGTCAATAAATCGAATCATGTTGTACATGTTATCCTTTCGAATTACCGAAAGCCGGTTGTATATGATATTCAGACTAGTCACGTTGAGAACAATGTACTAATGACGAAACAGCGCGGAAATTGTTTGAAAGCAAGTCTTTAAAGATGTTTTTGTAGAAGAAACAAATTTACTTTAAAATCTAAATTTAACGCCAAAAGGACGACAATATAGTTGTCTGTGCAGCATTCAAGCATTGAGAAAGCGTCGCAGTATAACAAGCAATCTGAAAAACCTGGAGAATAAAGGATTAAATCGGAATAAAGGATTAAATCGGAATGTATGCATTTGATTAGTGATTTTATTCCCTTAATAAAACTAGATGTGTTTTACTGTAACTTTCACCAAATAGAGTTGCTTCAACATTTTTCCGTTATTGTTCGTTAAATATTGATATTTTCCTCGATATAAGAGAAATACACGCTGTATTGGTGTTGTTGGAATCGACAGTTTGCCAACTTCAACGCAATTCCAACGTCAATGTGCACGTAATTTTGAACACAATATTTGTATTATAATATATGATTACTGTGCATGTAATGTGAATCTGCTACACGAGTCCTCCTTAAATAAATGATTAATTCGCAAATACTTGAAATGTTTACATTGTAATGTAATTACATAAATTGAACTCCACATATCCACTTAAAATGAGATGGGTCAGTAAATCTTCTATTCAACTACAAAATCCGAAATTATTGGTCAGCGCGATAGCAGCTGATCTTTCGTTTGTGTTTGTACGTCCGTCCGCAATTCCAAGATTTTGTGTCCTCTGTTGTAGGCTGATTCCGCAAAACATTGGAATAGAGGCTGTCCACAAACCGTGGTTAATGTATGAATGATACACTACAACTTATATCAAGTAATTTATTGTGAGTGCGGCCTAAAATGCAGAAAACGTGCAATCCTAATTTGTGTTCCAGAGAACTTTTAAAAATTGTTGGGTGGTGTATTGTCTTGTGTTAACTTAAGACTTGTTTACTCTCCTAATTTTATTTTAAAAACAACAAAAACATTTGAATGAAAATTTTTGTAGTGGATAATGAATGATGGTTGTTGATGGGGGAGGACAAAATTTAACTTAAACAGCAGTGCCCCTACACACATTTTGGGCTATATTTACGGTCAAATAAAACAAAAAAAATAATTGATATTGATATGAAACTTGATATTGGGTAATCTCTTTCCCGTGAAGGAGCGTCGAAGATTCTTGTTGTTTTAGCTATATGCGGTGTATTAACCGATTCGCTTATGCACTAAAATTCAATTTTTCCCTAATACGCTCTTATAAATTTCAGCCACAAAAATATGACACTGTGATGGAGTTTCTATTAAACTTCGTCATAGCGAATGCGAGAATAAAAGACTCTTTATCATTTTATTTTGATAAAAATCATCCAAAAGAATAAAAGAAACTTTACATTTCCACGTAAGATTATTAGCTTTCCCTATCAAATTGTGTTGAAGACAATGACTTGATGTAACAGACTTTACAAATCTTTTGCATTTTTATGTAAAAATTCATTCTTTCACGGGTACGTAAATTGTTTTCAGGCTTTACTGTATATATTCCAAATATGTACTTTAAGGTGGTAAGAAAATTTAACTGGAAGAAAATGGATTTCGTGTATTCTCAAAATTAAATTCTTGTGAAACGAAAGAATACTTTTTGTCTGTCAACATTTGCATGGTAATATTTAATTTTAAAAAAATATGAAGACTAATTATTTGCAAAATTAAATTCCTAGGAAAAGTTTATTTTATCTCAATTTGCGAAATTAAATTTGCACGAAAACTGCTACTATGGATCAGAATCTTTCGGGCATTGAACTTTCAGGAGAATAATTTTCATGAATAAATTTATAGCAAGTTATGGAACTTAACAACCTTGTACCCAACACTTTCTTTGGTTTTTAACTTCTCAACTTTGGTTTTTAACTTCTCAACTTCCTCCCTCATTTTACCAGTAGGCGTTGGCTATTGTGGTGGATCAAACAATAATTCTGGCGGATGATATGGTGCCAGATCCTCTTCACTTTCCTCAAAATATGGAATAGTAATAACATCTTCTTGAAGTGATCTTCTCTTGCGATTTCTCACACAACTAGCTATAAAAAGATTAACATAATTGTTAATGTTATTGCCAATGTTAAAAAAAAGGGTCTAAAATTTTCCTGCTCCAAAATTTGACTTGTGTTTCAAAATAACATTCATCTACTTTGAACTAGGGCAATGGCATTGGATCAGTAGCCAAGTCAAGCTTATCCTTTTATACTTGTTATAGTAGTTTTCTGTTATGCTCTCTTTAAAATGGATCAATTCCACTAGTTCAATATAGCTATTATACTCTTTAAAAGGATAAAAAAAAAACATTTAAACCTATAGTAACTATTAGTAATTATTATGAATAAATCCTCACATTCCTGAGGCAACGAGGTTCCCGTTCCTGGTCTAAACTCTGGTCGAGCTATATTATGTACATTACAAGCATCCGTAAGTGTGCCGCGACGAATCTGACACAAGCAAAACAATTCTTCAACACGTTGGTCATCATCACAATCTTCTGGTGGAATAGGGTGCTCAAATAAACTCTCATTTCCCAACCTAAAAAAGTTATGCTAAGATCAGTAATACTTTTAAACGAATTTATCATTCTTAGAATTAAAATGAATAAAGTAGATAAGAAAAGTAAGGAAGATGGAAAAATATCTTACTTCCAACTGTTGACAAATTCTCTATCCACAGGCCAATTCATTGCTCCAGAAAATACTGTTCCATTCCTTGACGTCAAGTCATTATGAATACTACCATCAAATACGCCACACAATCCACCTGTCTTTCCGTAGTATAATGAAGGCAAATCAACAAATACATTTCCAAATTGACCATGTCTTCTTGACTGAACAACCTTGTACGTGATTCGAACACCTGACGGAGTGTTAATCTGAGTTGTAGAAATAATTTAACTAGTTCAATAAAACTTCTTCAAGAAAATCAAATGATTGTTAATGAGCAATTTTATTTCTTATTGAGCTTGTAGGCTTTGTAGAGTTGTAGGCAATAAGAATTCATTCACTTAATTACAAAAATTTCATTTCATTTGTGATGAAAACCAAAGAAATGAAACGTTACCATCAAAGCCATTTTGTCATTTGGGACCCTGTGAACATTCTTGGAAAGCGAAATGTTTCCATCAGATCTTCTCCGAATCTTTTCATTGAATTTATGCTCTCTAACAGCTACTTGGCTGACGCATCTCACATCTTTTGAACATTCAAATGTTCGAATATGAATCTAGAAACAATTTGCATAATGATAAATTATAAAGATAACAATCTAACAATTTGAGACTATCCAAAAACAAGTGCTGTTTTGATTGATGGTTTTTTTATATATCTACTAAAGTTCCACCGTCGCATCCGTAATCCATGATTCAGTATTTTATAACTGACATTGTCTTTTTAAGAAATTCTAAGTTCGGACCTAAATTCTAAGTAACATAACATAAATAAATAAGTTAAATAACAGCTTTATTAGCTATGCGTCAATTGCAATTTCAATTTCCAAGGAATTTCCCCACGTTTTTGAACACCCCGTTATTATATACTAATTGACTAAGACACCTCACCTGTAAACTATTTAGTGAGCTCTGAACCAACACGAAATCTTCAGCTGAGAAGAATGCATACCATAGGCCATCAAATGTTGTAACATAAGGATCTCCACTTATGGAACAGCGACCAGTTGGAACACTGTTTGTTGTTACCTTGGTGAACAGAAAATCAAAATCTATCATTAAAGCAAAAGGGAAAGATAATTCCCATCAAATACTTGTAAGTTAATTTCACATCAATTACACTTGACATCATAATATTACTTGAAAATAAGACAATAGGTCCTCTCATTTAAGCTACAAAAAATATTTTGTCTGTTTCATGGAACCAATGTCAGTACTATGCTATGTTAACTGCAGCGGCAGATTTCTGGAGAAGCACATTAACATAATTTCTGATGTACAAGAACTGTAGTGTCTCACCTCTATAGGAGCACTGTTATAAGTTCCCCAGTCAAAAAGATTAGTAATTTCCCATATCAATGGTCTTATCAGTAAGGTCTTGTTTTGATCGTTCACAAAATCTTCTGTAGCAACAATCGAAAATTTCTGCACAGTATCTTTATTGGAACCAAAACTTAGACTGCAAGTACTCAATCGCACATCTTGTGTGGTTCCTCTGGGACTGTTGTCTTCAATATCAAACACCATTCTCAAACTGCATGGTCGACTGCTATCAGCACATTTGAAAGGAACAGTTGAGGTGACTGAAATGATTCTTGGAAGATCCCCTTCAAACATATTCAATGTGTTTGGTGTGATCTGTTATAAAAAGGCACAGGCCGTCAACAATATAACCAAAATAATTCAGATTAAGCAACTTTTATTATTCTAAATAAATGATACCCTTCTTACCTTGAGGCCTGCAAAAAATGGAGAACTTTGAAGAGAACTACTTGTAACATTAGTAGTGTTGCTGTACCGTGAACGTGCTCGGCAATAAATCTAACAAAATGAATATATATCTTTTTAAAATATCAAGGATTTCACTTGTAAATTTTGGAACACAGTACAGCTCAAAGAAACTTTTGTCTGTTTTTGAAAGAATTTTTTTTGCATAATAAGTCAAAGGTTTTGCATACAGTTATCTGTTATATGAAATCAGTATTAAAGTTTGTTGTGTTCAACAAAAAAGATTAGTTAAAACATTGAACTGAACATGAAAATGCATGTTAAATGAACAAAAGGTGGTTAACTTTTAAAGACACTCTATCTTCGTGAATTACCTTAATTGGACACAGGAAAAAGCATTTGGTTTGACACCCTAACCCTGCCACAAACTAAAATGCAGGAGCGTACACAGAAAGATCGGAATGGAGTTACATAACTTCTGTTATACCTCAGATCCCAAATAATATAGTTGATCATCTTCCCCCAGTGTGTTATTATTTTTCATTGTTGAAACCCTTTCATCATTCACCAGAATATCGTTTTTTATGATAGAAAACGTTGATGTCAGCCACTGCACTTCAAAGACATTTCGCACATTTGCAAATCGTGGAAAGACTTTGCAACTGAACGTCAATCTCTCACCATCTGTGCTAACTCCAATAGTTGGTAATTTTTTGAAGATAGGGAAATCACCTAAATGTACATAAAGAATAAATTGTCAAATAGAGGGATATCCATAAGAAAACAATTTTCCTTTCCGTGTCATATTTTCTTACAATTGGTCCTTCCTAAAATATCTGTAAACCAATATAAGAACGTATTATTCCTATATGCCTGTTTTTGCCTTGTAACTGTGCAACGTTATAATGACACTCTTTTTGTTGATGTTTTATAAACCTGGCACTCAAACTTCTTTCAATCATTTCACATACTTTCAAATTCAAATAATAGAATATCAGTGCATTTTTTTTAATTCAATTGTTCTTAATTTCCATTAATTAACCTGATTTAGAACAACACCTTAGGATGTGTACATGAAATAGGCAATAAGACAGTTTAGATTATACTTTGATTGGCTCCTATTCTCTTATAGTTAATTCACCATGTTCATGTTTTTATGTTTCATCATACTTCATTCCTACCTCCACCTTGTCCAACATCATAAATCCATTGACCTGGAACTCCCACATTGGATTCTTGCACAAGTTTCACAACATCATCAGTCAAACTATGCAGGAAGTTCCTGGTTTTATTTGTATTTCCCTCTTGCCAGCCAACCTAGAAATAAGAAAATTACATTTTTAAGAATACCAAGTAAATTGATCATGCAGTATATATACATTCTGAAAGAAACTTTTAGAAGGTATCAGTCTATTGTTTGTTAAATGTGAGGTTCCATGTTCAGTTGATGTGCTTTCTTTCAGGCTGTACTGTAAGCTAACAGCATCAAAATCTAGACTGATAAATGAATTGAGGAAGTGGTGAAAAGCACATCGATGGACTTCTATACTGGAATAGAAATTCCACTCTTCTTTTAATTCTTCAAAATTCTGTCTGAATCAAGTTTGCACAATGCTAAATGTGGCAATGAAGGCAATGTGACTTTTTCAAACATAACGTATAACAGACAGGAATTGCAAAATGAACATTTCCTCATTAACCTAACACTATGCTATGATACCACTAACAAAAGTAACAATTATTATACATGACAGGATTATACCAAAATATAAATGAACTAGCAAAAATAAAATGGCAATTTCACTCTGATGCTGGTCATTGGAGGGAATGGTCGGATATGTAGAACATATCCTAGTCATTCTTTTGTGTATCGAATTTAAAATAACTTTTCCTGTAATATATGCTTACAGAATATTATGCTAATGGAATAACTTGATGAAGATGAGACCTTTAGCTACTGGGTCTGTTTTTGGCCAGACCTTTGAACTTGCAAATGACCTCATCAACACTAAAGTATTAATAGAAAAAAAGCCATGGACACTGCACTCCTCCACTTTTTCGCCTAACTCTAGATCCGCCGCTGAATCCAGCCTCTCAATTTTCTGTTCTTTTACTAAATTCTTCTTTAGCTAAAAGTCACCGTACTTTTTCAGCTTTAACTGGTTATACACAATATTGATGAAAATGTAAAAGCTCGAATAGACATTACAATTTTCTAGTTCAATTTTAAATAATATTGATCGGAATATTGTTATATATATATATACATGACAATAACCTTTCAGTATCTTGTTATCTTGCTGCTAAATTGATTTAAACTTTTTCAGTGCATACATGTAGCAATATGTGGACAGCTTGTAGTTTATAAAAAGCAACCACATAATAAAAAGAACACTTTTGAAGTCATTTTAATAAAAACCGAAACCGAAACTATTTAAAGCTGCCATGTTTTTAAACCCGATATCTGGTCGCCGTCCGTCATATTTGCGACCTCCCAAGCCATGAACGCTGGAAGCTATGGAGGTGCAGTGTGTCGATTTGGAGATTACTTCTTTTGAACAGACAGATAACAACAAGAATAACAAGAAGGCGCACTGGCATTCAAAATGCCGTTTTCCAATACAACTTCCCCGAATTTCTGCTTAAACACCGTATTATGGTCTAGTTACCATGTTCCGCTGTAAAAATACATATACCTTAACTTAAGAGAGGGTTATGCTTAGATGGTGTTTCTCGTTTCAATGAATTAGGACCTCTGGTGCTTATTAAAATGGTGCTTGTATAAAAAAGCGTGTAGTAACCATAGAAACGCCGTTCCTTTTTAAAACATGGAAAACGTGGAAATATTTGCTTTTTATCTTCCAGCGTTACTCTTTTTTAAGCACTGAATTTTGAATCTTACAAATCAAATATGTGCTGGTGGTTTATTATTGCAAACAGTATTTGTCGATATGATCAAAAGTTAATCCAAAAGTATATAGTTCTTACCACAGTATTTCTCAATGCAGTTGAAGGTACTGAAGTGATCCTGTCATAGTTGAAAAACAGATATGTGGTAGTCAGATCACACGCAAATGCCACTTGAAAGATGGCTGTTGTCTGGAAACAAAATAAGACTTTTTGAAGGAAGAAAACTCGTAAATTTCAACAACTTGGTGCCCAGTGTTTTTTGTCGAAATTACGTACCTGTTCGTTTTCATAAATAGACGGGTTAAACCACGTGACTACAAGCACAAAATTTGGTTCAAAATCGTCGTTCTTTGTATTTTTAATGGTTTCTTTAATACTTGTTAAGATGGTTCCATTTTCGTGAAGCTGGTACGAAAAAATCGAGCCCTCCTGATCAAACACAAAGTCATTCCACAAGACAGCAATGATTGGCGGGAAATATAGAGCTCCACGCGACTGTATCCGTACTGGAAATTTGAAAGGGAAAACACTCGAGTAGCGGGTTTCTCCAAAGACGATCTTGCCCTTGGTTGACAGCTAAGTAAAGAAAGAAATTCTTAAAACTCACACACTATTTTACTAAAACACCATGGATATCTTTTTTTAGTTTCATGTACTGACTCGGTTTACCATTCATTTAACGATCGCCAGGGTTCTACACTTTCAAACGTTGTTTACACTGCAACATGGTGCATGATTAAAAAAAAAAGGTAAAAACTTATGTATTGGTAAAACTGGCAAATTCTTCCCTAAGGACAAAATTTGGTACTAGTGGTGTGTTGATGACGTCATAAGTCACAATCGAATTTTCTGCAGAGGTGACTCCTTGAAACTTGAGCAGAAGAAGGAAGGTCGATGCTGCGTAGTACATACTTCACTGTGTAGTAAATTGGTCCATTTGAAACATTCATCGGTATGTATATGATCTATTGTGCAGTAGCAACCCTTATTCTAGTGCTCAACATTGATGGCAAGTATGAGCCACCGTGTCTCGGTACAAAATTTATTTTGCCGGGAACAATTAATGACAAAGGTCTTATACATGCATACCGACATGCATACCGACATGCATACATGCATACCGAGCTTCAGGACGTCAACCCTGCAGGAAATTAGGATTTCGAATGTGACCCACGACGTCATTAAGACGTTATCGGCGTCAACCTTTTTCATGGGGAAACAAAATTCTATGAAATTTCTGTACCTTCATGCCAAGTTTTTAGACTCAACTCCTTCGGGAAATAGGTGTTTTAAGTGTGTTCTTGGCAGAGTTGATTACAAAGTGTGGCATAACAGCATTAGTGCACAACATCACTGTTTGGTGAAGACGCGTTAAAGATTTTGATCAACAAAAGATGTATGTTGTTTTTTAGCTACTTTAGAATATTAGCAAACATATTTCCACCATAAGCGTGGATTTATATTCGCGAGTTATTTTTTCTACATTCATCTTTTGTTCGACGTCAATGAATCTATTGCATTGCGTACTAAGCAGAACGCGACATTCAAGGTCAAATATCTCGATATCCAATGGAGAGGGAATGCAGATGATAAACCTTGCCATACAATGATAAGAATGAATATACAAGAGGCCGTCACAACAGAACTACGCTGTCAGGTGACAAACACTGCTGAAAATCTGTTGAAAGGATTCCTTCTTCTCATAATAAATTACCTGGGCGACAGTATTATTTTGTCGGTGAAAAAACGGTATGTGTGGTGTTGTGATAACGTAATTATCATCTGTGTTGGAAGAGGTCAACTGAATCTTCTTCGCGGTGTCGATAATAACTATATCCCCATTCGCTTTGCCAAATGGGAAAAACTCCGACATCGGTAATGTTTGAACTGGATAGCAGTTCAGTAGAAAACATATCCAGAAGTAAATTAAACGAATCATCTTGATACGCTTTGTAATAAAATATACTTCTTTTACATTAAGGTTACACGAATACTGGAAACTTCAATAAAAATCATCATCATCTAAGTATTTGTAAAATGCACCGATACAGGTTTAATAACATTCCTAGAAAACGATATTTTAGTTAATTGCTCATAAACGAATACCTCAAGTGGTTTCGATCGGAGGTCGTTTAAATAAACGTGATTCATGACTATTTTCCTTGATGCACATTCGCAGATGCACATTCACGTCTATGACGTCATAATTTGGGACAAATAGAAAATAGCGATGAAAAGCGAATGTGTACTTGAAGATTTGGAGGTGGCTATCCCCAACTACAGACAACAGGAAAAAGCCCAAGGTGGAGAGTGTAATCGAAAAACAAGTTCCATAAACGCCATCTACCAACTAGAGGCTACAAGTCTGTCAATAAAATAATTCTGGATAATCGAGTCTATGACGTCATAATTTGGGACAAATAGATAATATTATAATCTTGAAATATCATATGAGGCAGATCAACAATATATTTATGGCCATCAGCGGGAAACATTTCGAAACATTTATGAACAACTGACGTCAGCCAGTTTTTCCCTACCTCCAATAGCTTCAGTGATCCCACTCTTACAGCAATTTCCTTATCTTTTTCACTTTATAACACTACTTTATCTACCATGTCTAATCAGTTACATTCCATTTCCCTTTGAACACTTCTGACTGTTTATTATCTGTATTCACATACATGAGGTTATATAATGTTTTTTGAAATTCCTTTCATTTAAAAACAACTCCCTTTTTACTTTTGATCATATTCGTATCAAATATTGTGACATCATCAATTCCGTGAAAAATATATGAAACGTAATGACTACAATCCACACTGTTGCCGCCGATTCTCGTTATTGCAGCCTTTAACTCATATTTCCTCGACGATCCACCAGTTTCATTCCAGTTTCATTTTATTGGCAGACTTATATCCTGTAGTTGGTGGATGGCGTTTATAGAAGTTGTTTTTTTGATTACCCTCTGCACTATTGGGGTTAATAGACTTAAACTGCGGCCGTATATTCCTTTTTCGCCGAGGTTTACTCTGTTTCTCCCAAATGTTCGACCAGACTATTTATTTCCAAGTAACACTTTTTGCGGTTTTGCCTGTTGTTTGTAGATGGCGTTTATGATCTTGGTTTTTGGTGGATCTCCGTTGTTGGGGATAGATGGCCTTTCAAATTTTCATATGCACATTCGATTTTTATCGCTATTTTCTTCCCGAATTATGACGTCATAGACTCGAGTATCCAGAATTATTTTATTGACAAACTTGGAGCCAGTTGTCTGTAGATGGCGTTTATGAACTTGGTTTTTGGTTGCTCTCCGCAAATGGGGATAGGTGGCCCTTCAAATGAAATCTAGTTGGTAGATAGCGTTAATGGAAGTTGTTTTCTCTATTTTAGTTGGTTGCTATGGAGAAATTTGATGTATATTGAATGTGCATCCAGAAAAATAGTCATACGAGATTCGTATAAAAAGTGAAAGTTTCATTTAGGTTCACATAAATGTTTCCTGATTGTTGTTCGCGGTTGCAACGTTAGTAGAAATCGTGTAGAAAGCTAAAAAATAATTTCAAAATTTAGAGTTTTCATCAGATTCTTGAAGTAGATAATAAGGTTATAGTTGGAAATAATGTTTCTGTGTACGTTTGCCGACAGATGATCCAAAGTTTTTCCACGGTTTATCGGGAGAGATTGGGTCTCTTTTTGAAATTCCTGAACCTTTGCCGTTTTTAATCTCTTTTTTTGAGAAAAACCTTTTTAGAGAAGATTTGTGTTTTTATTACCTGGCTTGAAAATTTCCCTACATACACCATTATGCATTTTAAATAGACAATCAGTTTCACTTTTTCTCTTTGAATAGAAAGTCTCCCCATATTTGACGTATATATATATGAACTTAATTAAAGAGGGCATTGTTTGTTACTCTGCTGAAGCATTTTGTTGTTTAGTCAGAATGGAACTTTGCAGAAACATAAAAACACTTCACATTTGGTGAAGCACCGTAATTTGGATGAAAAGGATATAATGTGGGTTTTAGGGAAAATCAGTACAAGCAGTAATTTGTTATAAATATTATGAAATGGAAAGAAGAACAACATCATTAATTTTGTTCGATTAATTACTACCAATAAATCTTAAAGTGATAATATTATTTATAAACTATTAATTTATTAATCATCTCTTCTTATCGATATTTGCAACAGTATTAGTGATAAATGTAACGATAAATAGAGTTTAATGATAAAATGATCATTTCGTTGATAATTATTGATAATTATTGATAATTATTGATCATGATTACTGCTTGTACTGATTTTCTCTGAAACCTCGTCGCATATAATACCGTTGCGAACATGAACTTTTGCGAATCAACCCACAAGTATATTTTTGCGTTACAGTAACTTGCTTCAATGGATCAGCCAAACATTCGTCAAGGTTGGCGAAACTTTGTGACAAATTATTGATGATCCTAAAGAAGCAAAAAAATCCCTGCTCCTGTTTATCTCTTGCAAAATTTAAAATTCCTGAACTTTCTGTATATTATAAAAAAGACACTTGGTACATAAACAACAGACACTACCAGCATATGGAAAATATTACATTCATTCAATATTATACAATGTTTGCTTGGATACGCAGAATCACAATACTGAAGTGGAAACAACCTCAAAATTCAAAGACGAATGAGGTAACCCGATTATTTTTGGCATTTTTTGCGTAAAGGTCCTTTACGTATTTTCTTGAATAGAAGCCGCCCTTGAATAGAATGGAATAACAACGCAAAGGTAATTAATTCCACATTGCTGTATTCTGCAATATTTTATTCCGTAATTTTACATGTATGAACTTATAAACTTTAACTTCCCAATCTCTAGGTACAACTTCAACCAAATCAGTTGTGATGTATATACTGGCAAGCCAATCTAATCAATTTCTATAGATGTACACGTTGGGAGATGGAATAACTTTACTTCACCATTTCTTATGTTGTTAAATTCATTTCTTTGAAACTGAAGTTGAAATAACAATTAATAGAGTATTGTTATGTAATTGTTGGCAATGACATGCTAACAAAAGGTTTACTGTAAGACTACCTCTATACCGTAAATCCTCTAATTAATCTTTTTAACGCCCTTACGCCTTACTCTATTAGAAATATCTTCTCCTGAAGGGGCCGTTTAATAGAAACATATTGAAAAAGTACCGCAAATCTTTTTATAAACGCCTCACTCTATATTGTTTGTTAATAATAAACACCATTCCTTTTTTGCAGTTGGGCAGTTTTTTTTAGATTTACTGCCAATACTTACTTGATAAAAAACAAAAATTTATGAGATCATTGAAAAACATCCCTCTTTTTAGCGCCTTCCTCTAATAAACGCCCTCCTAAAATCTCGGAAAATTAGACAAACGCCCGGGTGTTTATTAAAGGATTTACGGTATTGGCATGCTAAAAAGGAGCAAAATATCGAATTTTTGAAAAATCTCTTCCCTTCCAAACTACATGACGGAGGAATTAATAACATTATACAGTATGAGTATTTGTCCGACGAAAGAACCTTATCAATAGACATAATTTATCTGGCGATAAATATCAAGTGCAGTCCAACGTAAATAAAAATACGGTATCCTATATCCTAAGTTAATTTCACACAAAACTTAATTCGCGTATAAAGTATGCAAATTACTCTTTTATTTTTGTTCTAAAGAACAACAGAAATGATTGAACGATGTTGTTACACTACACTGTACTGGACTGCTGTGCTTCCAGTCATGTAGAAGCCTGAAACAAACAGAAAATGTTGCCAGAAAAATGTTGCAGTTTTTCAGATTCACCAAACATAATATTTTATAGATTTTTTGGAATAAAAACAAGTTTTAAAAATTGGAGTTGGTGGTGAAGCTGCTGTGCTACTTTCACTCTGAAACATCATTACAAAATATACACAAAAAACTTAGTTCTATAATGTATTAAAAACTAAATTAAAACTCTAAGAATACTTGCAAATTCATCAAAGCATTTAGTTTACCTTGTAAGTCTTCTAAGTCTTCGTCACCACGTTTAGATAGAAAGGAACTTTATCCACGAAACCAGGAACTTTAACGCCATTTTTAAAACACGTTTCTTAGCAAACCAATTAGAGATCGAATTGACGAGTTGGTGTTGAAAAAACCGGGCAATCAGGAACTCCCATACTAAGGAGGGTGTTATGAAAGGGCGGAATTAATTGCGACATTACACAGTGTCTGACTAACTGACTGACAGACACATGGAAATGAAAGATCACCTGCCCCGCAGCGCTGACCAATGAACGAATCAAGAAAAATTCAATTTCTACAAATTAAAAGGGTGTGTCACCAAACTTTCAAATTCGACAAATTGGATACGATGAATTTTATTCGAACAATTTGATCGTGTATATCACCCGCTTAAGGGGGAACTACCCTCAAGATTCAAAAATTACAAAAATTGCATTTTTTTCAGCTTTCATTGATGTGACTAAACAGAATAATTAATGAGCTCAAAGCTATGAATGTTTACGAAAAAGTCATACTTTTCTTGAAATAAAGGGCGTTGTTGAAGAAGTAAATGAAGCATAAGAGGCCGAAGCGTGAAATGAGCGACGAAAATTTGCCCATAAGTCCAATTTAAGGATACAGTATACGTTTTATACATCTAAAAAACTGAAAAAAAATTTTTTTAAAGCAATCTATCTAAAAAAAACCCTAAGCTTTTCAATGGTAAAGTTATTTTTTATTTTTTTCCCCAGAAATCATTATTTGATCGTGACTTTCTTAGATTGATCTTCAACACTTTTTGAATAAATATAATTTAAATGGACATGGTTTTTAGATATATTAATAATAATCACCTATCAAAATGTCACCTCTCATTATGAGCATGCTCTGTATTGTGATCTTTTGCAAAACTTTTAAAACGCTTTTTTATGATGTTATTTTTTAAGTGAAGAAGTTTTGGATTTCTTTTACAAAACTAAATAAGTTGAATTATACTCAAGATATTACGTGAAGTAAAAAATGCACTTTTCACGGGAAGTTATATAACTTGGAAACGAGGCTTTTAGAAGAAATAATTAAAAAAAATGTTTTACTTACATCTTTCGTGATTCTAAAAAGCCCGGAATTAGCACCGGAGACGAAGTAGTTTTGTAAAAGAGGTTGTTTTTGTGAAAAGAATATGTGGTTTCTAAAGTTTTCTAGACTTTCACTAATGAAAAATATCCAAATATCCTTTGATAGCCAATGAAAAATATTTTCCAATGATATAACTTTAAGCAAACGTTCATTTACTGTTGAAAAACAATCGAAATTTCAAAAAAATATGCTCGATACGTATACCGTATCCTTAAGAAAATTATGACCATTGGTCAATTATGGACATAATAGACGTTCAACTGTGCGGCTGGATGATCGGGCCAAAGAGAATATCCTCGCTCTTTTAATGGAGGTAAGTGGTGATGATATTTCTGCATAATGGCAGCTCAATTGTCTGCTAGGGAAATATCTACTACTGTAATGGTGTGCTTTAATAACTCATTGAATCTGTGTACATTTCCTGATGAGCTTAAACTGGCTGATACAATACCTGTTCATAAAAAGGGTTCAGTAACTGACAAGTTGAACTTCAGACCCATCAGCTTGCTTGTCTCAGTGTCAAAAGTATACGAAAGGCTAGTTAATTAGTTTTGTTAGCCTCGAAGTGATTGTGGTTTACAATGCACACAATAAATGAAACAAAGCCTGTATGCTTTACAGCTATCGATTATCCTCTAGATGGTTCCAGTCATAAAAGTTGTGACGGAACACTGAAAACAGAATAATGATATACATGATATTTCTGATATATTGTAAAAAAGAAACAAATTGTAAGCAGCCTTTAAATGTTAGGGCTTTTCTAAGAAAATATAGTTTTCCTGGTAAAATATAAAATGTCGAGGAATAAATTAGATTAAAATATATTTCATAATTTTCCTGTTAACCACATGTGAAGCTTTTCCAGGGAAACAAAATCAAACGCGTCAAACGCATTTATGGGACAAATGAATTGATATTCTTTTAGCGGTCAAATGAAAGCCTGCATGATAAGACTTGGTATTTGCATAGAGATATGAAAAGAAATACAGTAACAACCATATAATTTCATTTGTCCTATGGGTGTTGAAAAGCGTGAAAGTCAAGCATAAATTATCTTGCTTTATATAGAACTACATTGCTTCTTATGAGAGAAGTCATTAGTCCAAATCTCAAAACCTAATTATTACTAATGCAGTCTATTTTAAATAGGTGACTTCAGATTATGTCTTTTCGTCTACTATGCATAACAATACAATTTTTAAAAGACCAAGAAGTTTCGATTTTAATATTTCAAACACGGCATCCTCTAACAGTTAGCAACTGCGAAATTTATGTGAAAACGCTTATAGTTTGCGAGATATCAAAGCAAACGTCAAGGTATAACCGAAAATATACTTTGTCACATATTGAAAGAACGAAAGCTTTGATTCCTTTCAGGTTATTTTAAAATGGAAGCTTTTGGGGGTCCTTATATGAAGCACCTATCTTATGAAGATATCTGCGCGAAATACCTTGGTTTTTATTCTGAAATTGTCGGTATTTTACCGAGTATTCAAAATTGCATAAAAGAGAATGGTACGAATCAACACGCATCATTCGCCGTTGTTTTAACTTTGAATAGAAATTCGAATAGATCATTAACTTGATTTTAATCTATCTCTTTCCATATCTCAATGATACTTGTAAATAGGGGAGAGTGGGGCTTAATGAAACATGGCGTAAAATGAGAATTATTTTCCAAGGTCAAATCGCAGGTTAATATAACTTATAGGGGAGAGATAACAAGAAAAACAATTCTTTCGATACAACATACATACTTATTAATAAAAGTATTTGACGTCTAACGATGGGGCTAATTGAAACAGAGGATTTTTGTGTTAGATTGGAAAATGAAATCATCAGCAATATAGAATGCTACATGTCGTTTTCAATAAACAGTGTGAATTTAACCAAGAGCGTTCAAGAATATCTATTTTAATAAAAACAACACCAACAGAGAATGATTACAACTGCCTTTTTCTTTAAATTAGTTCTTCCATGTGTTTCATCTAGCCCCACAATTATTGATGTGGAGCAGAATGAAACACACTGTTTTATGTTCAGTTTACTCGCTTATTAAACACGAAAATCCGAAAATACACATTTAAAGAATGACCAAGTGACTATCGTTTGACATAAAAAAGGGTTTTCTTTGCCCATGTTCATTGTGCTACGGGTCATAAACTAAAATTGTTTCATTAAGCTCTTCCCTACTGCCTTTTACTCAAGATAATCTGGTAAAGTTCTATTATCAACGAAGGTCCTGCAAGGAAAGCAAAAATTCAATTCAATAATAAACACGAAATTCACTAAAAAGAAAGGATGAAAGGTTGACACAAGGAGGAATGTGAAAATAAACTTTTCTGATTTTTTCGTAAACACACCAAAATTTGATTTTAGTAACCATATTTCAAAGAAAATAATAGCTTAATGCTGAATAAAGTAACACAGTTGTCTTGCGGTTAACTTATATACCTGTCTGACCCTATTTGCAGTGGACTCCTTTTTATAAAAAATCCTCCACACACACTTATCCCACATTAACCACACTTTCCACCGAATGGAGTTTTCAATTTAATGGAGTGGAGAACTTAATTTAAAGAACAAAATTATCTTAATCATTCAAAGTTGCAATCAGTATTTAAAATAAATGTGAAAATTTTGGCCAAACGTGTTCCTAATCATTTCGATGTGTTAAATTTTTTTTTTCACTAAGGCGTTTGATGGAAAATCATTATAATGTGGTCATACAGTATTTCTTTTATTACAGTGGTGCACTGTACAGCATGTAAAAGGGTGGAATTGTATAAATCTGTGAAGTGTTTCATGCCCCTATTACGTAGAAAGATGAATAAAATCATAGAAACGAGACATAAAGATAACGTTTATTTACGACTGAAGATTACAGGATCACTGCATATACGTCTTGTTTCCTCATAACAGAAATCCATTACATTTCAGATGTAAGTAGATTGTGCAGCAGAGAAGTTTAACGTTTATACTTTCCTAAATTTCACAAATTAAGCTAATTTGTAGATAAGTAGCTTATTTAACCGTTTTACATTCTAAAGGAAATTATCTAGTTTGTTCCCCGTAACTTGTCTCTAGAAAACCAGGTGCCCACATTTATCAAAAACATGTCTCTTTTGTTTTCTTGATAATTCATGCAGAATTTATCAATAAATTCCTGTTAAACGTTATATATTGATAAATTTATCACTATTATTGATTAATTATTGGTATATATACTGATGAATTATCAATAATATTGCTAAAATCTATTGTCTTTTATCAGTATTTAGTGTTTTATTTTATTTTATTAAATTTCACAAACTAGTTGATCCTGAATTTCTTACAATAATTTGAGATTCTGACATCGTGATATCTTGGGAGATATGAATCTTTTTTGTTTTTGAAAAAGTTTTTAATCTTCTTCATATTTATTTAATGGTCCGTTTTGTAGAACTTTTCATACAAAAGCGCATACATTACAAATAACTTTTCTAAGTAAATTCATCATCAAACGTAGCGAACTTATAATTAGATTATTGAATAGTATAGGAATGAAGGACGGATTACGATGTTTAAGTAATTTCACCAAATAATCTTATTACTGTCGTAGAACAGCTTGTTACAAGCTGTTACCTGTACGTGGTGAAAATATATGCAATTTTCGCTTGCTGGCAGAATTCTTTATACTTGTACAGCTGTGACAGGAAAGCCAATTAACAGGTAATGGAATGGGTATGGTTTCTTGGAAACTGACATTCAATGAAAGAAGAGGTTAACAGGTTATTAAGATATTTCAAATTAATATTTTGCGCATTTCAGGTTCAAGCAATGCTTAAATTGTAATCAGATTTCGCTGTTATCGACATCAACTCTCTGTAAATGTACCCACAAATAAAAACTGCCTTAAAAAGCGGGGGGAAATCACGAGCCAAAACTAATGCTTGGCGATAAAGGACCTGGAACTTAGTTAATACGTTCGGAGCAGAATTATATTATTTTTTATAGAAGTAAGTAAATAAGGAACGGGGAGTTTTAAGTCCTTGGGCTTCCATCCGTAACCAGCTTGTTACTAGGAAGTGGACTTACCACCAGAGATACGTTTAACCATCAATCCATTCACTCATGGAAATTGGTGGAAATATCTAAGTCCTAGAAAACACTCTCTGTCGGACCCTATTTGCACTGGACTCCCTTTTTTTCGAGTGGGCAAAAAAAAATAAACGAACACAAAATTCAAGATCTGATCTGCTCTCAAGAAATCTAACCAAGAACCCATTTGTCACCAAGGACAATTGAAAAACATACCGGCATAAGTCGTTCCTCTATTCATAGAAATGTTAAATCTAAAGTTCTACGACAATTCAAACGTTTGAAAACACCAGTAACTGAAACGACTACGGAAAGAAGAACAAAAAGAGCTGGTCTTTCGGCAAAAAAAGAATAATCCGGGACTGATAGAAAAATGTGTTTGGAAAGACGAAAAAATTTCACACTTGATGTTCCGCTAAATCCCCAAAATTGTCGTGTATATACTTACGGAAAAAAATGGAAAAGTACAAGATGAACGTCTATTCCACCTGACAAACAAGCAATCAAAGAGAGTGGCGGCTTCCATGTGTAACATGGAATGGTGCAATCAAACCTTTCTTTGTAAATAATAAACGCATGAAAGTTAATTCTGCCTCGCACAAGAGACACTAAGAAAAAGAACTACTTCCGGATATTGATTGAGCAATATTTAGAAAAGATTGGATTCTCATTCAAGACGGAAAACCTCAAGAAAAGATTCGTAAAACACACTGAATGGCCACTTCCATCCCCTGACCGCAATCCCTATGACTATTTCATTTGGAATTATTGTGATAAATTTAATAAACATTTAAAGATGAAAATGAGTTAAAAAAGAAGATGAAAAAGGTTTGGAGAGAGTGAGGAAATTCGAAAGTCGATGAAACAGTTTTTTCAACGTTATTTTAATGATTTCAGTAATAAGTCTACATTTCATCCAATATTAACAATGTTGGTCTCAAAAAGGGTTGGGTTAGGGTGAGGGTTGGGTTAGGGTGAGGGTTAGGGTTAGGGTTAGAGTTAGAGTTAGGGTTTACAAAAGGGTTGCATATACATCAGGATTTTATACCTAAAATTTCAGCAGCAAACTCTAAAAACGAAATGAAATATAAAACTTTGGATTTTGGGTGCGTTCTTTTCGCCCCATCCGGTGTAAAGAAATCACTCACACCCTCTCGTCCAACAACGAGCACACCTCCCACCGAATGGAGCCCTAACTAAATTTAAAGAACCAAATTTCACGTCAAACTATAGGTTGCTTGAAAATAAACATGCAGCCTGGTCCGTAGTAGTTCACATTAGCCTTTACATCTTCTTAGAAGCGGCTTTTTGTTCTTAGGCCCGTACACTATATATAACCACAAAATAACGCATGTAAAGTTTATTTTTTTTATTTCCCAATTTATTTAATGTTGGTTTTACGTAGTTTACAAGATACATGATAAATATAAAATGAACTAATCAATACCAACTCGTCAAGCTAAAATTTATCACAAAACCCTACAAAGTTTGCAATTGCATTGCTTGATTAAGTTAATGGATTTAAGACAGAGTTTAAATGCATCTAATGAAGGTTTAGACTTGACACTATCTGGCAAGGCGTTCCACGAAAGACTTCCTCTAAATAAAAAAGACTGATTGCCAAAGCGACTTGAACTTGATGGAGGAAGAGAGAGAAGATTTGAGTTTCGCAGACCGTAACGGATGTTTTTGACCATGAATAGAGTCTTCATAAAAGAGGGATTCGGCCATGGAGGGTTTTGTATATCTCGCATAAAAGGTAGCGTAAATGGATCTCATGTATACGCTTAAATCCAGACAATTGTAACAGTTCTTCATAGCTTTTAGAGAAATCTTGATAAACCGCTCTAAGTGCGCGTTTATGGATACTGTCAAGTTTACTGCATGAAGATCTGCCACAAAACATCCATATAATAGGTGAATAATTAAATATAGACAAAATAAAGGAGTTAAATGAAAGTTTTAACTGGTCCTCTTCAAGAAAAGATCTAATCCTGTTGAGAGTTTTGATTCTATAACTAGCTTTATGACAGAGTGAGGAAATATGACTAGAAAAAGTTAGTTTGCTATCGATAGAAATACCAAGAAGCTCAACAATTTCAACAGAGGTAATTAAAACATTATCAGCATATAGACTAACTGGTAAATTGTACTTAGGCTCCCCTAAGACTAACATCTGGAATTTTGACGGATTCGCTTTATTACTTTATTTACTTTATTAAGGCTGTTTTCTCTTTAAGGACTTCACCAATCTTCGCCATCTGATGGACTGTTAACTAGTTAAGGAGGAATCTCAGGCAATAACAGCCCCTGAAATTCCGACATCGTGATCTTGGGAGATATGAATCTTAAACGGATTTTGGATTGACGTCTATGGAATTTTTAGATGATTCCCCAACACATTGCTCAGGTAATTCACTCTCTGGATTTTGCATCGTATTTGTTTATTCCAACTTTGGTTTGATACCAAATAAAGCAGCAATAGAGTGTCTAAAATGTTTGTACAAAAACGCGTATATGATTGGATTGTATATTACTGAGCGTTTTGCCATCATCGCACATGTATCCAACCAAGCACCGTTTCCATAACCAAAACTTATGATGAATACCAGTACAGCGTAAGGTGTCCATGAAATCAGAAATGCGGAGACCATTACAACAAGCAGAATACTTAGGCACTGTTCGTTTTTCAGTGTTCTTTGAGATGACTTCGATTTGTTACTGCTCAATGATTTCCTCAAATTAGCCATTCTGTTAAGTTCCATTTTGATTTTGACAAAACATACCAACATAACAGCGACAGGTATAATGTAACAGGCTATCAGAAGGGCGAAGAGGTAGGTAATTGTTCCTATCTCTTGATCATTCAGATTTATAGAGCAGCGATACACGCTGTCTAATTCTGGAGCATACTTACTCCAGCCAAATAGAGGAAACATTGACCAAATTAGGGCGTAACAGACACTTGGAACAATGAAATATAGGCTTGTTGATTTTTGTTTCAACCACGAGTACGCCCTTAAAGGGTAGCAGATGGATATCATGCGTGCGATTGACATTGCAGTAAGCAGCATAATGGATATTAGAGCCATGGCGGTTATGCAAAACGCTTTGACAATACAGGTGGTGTTGTTATCGGCCTTGCTGCTGACTTCACCGTAATAACCGATCACCGATTGAATGAAATTACAAATTGTGTTTACCAGTAACATTACGTCTTGACTGCAAAGTGTTTTCCACCTCTTTGCCAGTGCAGCAATAACCAAACCGTTCCAAAGTATGGATAAAACAGTGATTGCTAATAAAGTAATTTGAAGTTCATTCATATTCCCATTCATATTCTCAGAACGTTAAACGTTAGTCTTGTGGTTCGTAGATATTCACGTTGGAACAAGCGGAATAAAATTATATGGCCAAATAGTTGTCAAATAATTGTCCGAATAATCAGATTATTAAATAGTATAGGAATGAAGGACAGATTACGATGTTTACGTGATTTCACCAAATAGTTTTATTATTGTTGTAGAACAGCTTGTTACAAGCTGTTACCTGTACGTGAAAATATGTTAATTTTTAAGGAATTTGATAGACAACAGATGCTATTTCTTGTCAGAATTTACTGTTTGTCTTTCACTAAACTATTGCAAAACTCCAATAAATTGATGAGAAAGAAATAGAAAACGTATTTAAAGGAATAAATACAAATGCATCTGTGGGAGAAAATAAAATACCATCAAAACTCCCTTAACTTGCTGCCAAAACCTAATTGTTTCTTTGAAAAATGCAATAAACAGTAGTTTTCGAGCAAGTATTTTTCCAATGAAAGCTAAGCGTGCATTAATAACCCCTATTAATAAAGACAAAAACAATTTTAACAATTTTAGACCAGTCATTGTTCTAAATTTTTTGTCCAAGATTTACGAGAAACTTATCATGGAACAAATTGTATTTTTTATAGATACTAAATTTTCTTTGTTTTTGTCAGCTTATAGAAAGAATTACAGTTCAAACCACGTGCTTATGAGATTGTTACAGGAATGTATGAATAATCTAAATTTTAAATATGTGGTTGGCTCTGTATTAATGGACTTCTCAAAAGCATTTAACTGCGTTCCATCTGATTTGATTATTGCTAAGTTAGATGCGTATGGATTTGGTGTTACCTCTCGAGTATTTATGATAATATCTGACTAACCGAGAACAATCCACAAGGGTAAACACATTTTATAACCTGTTCGCAATCATTTTGTCAGGAGTCTCTCAAGGATCTATACTGGGACCAATAATGTTTAATATTTTTATCAATTATCTATTTTATTTTATTGTAAATAGCCATCTTTTTAAACACTCTATCGGCTTCTTTAAATACAATACAGAGATTGAAAAATTAACAAATTGCCCTTTCGTGGTTAAATGACAATAAGATGATTGCTAACCCTAACAAATTTCACGCAATAATTTTGAACAAAGATAAGCTGATAACTCTAGCCTTGGAATAAAACTTCAAAAAAGTTTAAGCCTCCTTTCATGAAAGAATTTTTTTGCTTTGAGGAAGCCGGTACTAAGCCTACTTGAAAACAATATGCGAATAATTTGAAAATCGTTAAGGTTAAAACATTTACTTTCGGAACAAATAGTCTGCGCTCCTTAGCACCAATAGTAAAGAATACACTTCCGTTTCATATCAAACTATAGGTTAATGTGACAAAATGGGATCTGCGCTACTTCAAGGTAAAAATCTTGTTATATCTCTCCAAGTTAAACGAGGTCATAGGTATGTAATGCCTCGTTCTACCAGTTTAATTTTCAAACGAAAAAGATACCAGTTTAATCAGTTTAATGATCGCATATTTTGTTACCATAGTGCTGATCGCATATGTTGTTAGATTAACACACACCAAAACATCAGAAAATCTTGCTAGTTTGAAAAGAATGATTTAGAAATGGCGTGGGTTAAATTAGTCCGCAATATTCTTCTCATTTGTACATTTCAGTTTTTGTTTCTTTGTTTTTGTTTTTGTTGTTTGGCGTTCTTGATTAGCTTTTCATAATTCTACCCACGTGAAATGAATTAAACCAACCAATAAAGAAGGAGACGTGACAAAATTAATATTTAAAATTATTTTGTGCCATTCATAATGCGCTGTATTGTTGGTAGTGTTAAATGCGAAATAAAATGAAATTGCTATCATTTCGTATAATATAAAAAAAATTGCTCTCTCAGGTTACCATCAGATTCTTATGAATCCTCTAACGTGATTAAGAATCGTTAAAATAAAGTACTTGGAATGTATAATCTGATATAAAACGAGGTTGCTAACTTTTTTGCATGTCAGCCGCATTATAGGCGGTTTGCACTGCGGAAGTTTTCATAATTCATGGAGAGTCTTCATATGCATAACTGGTCGTAAGGTATACACGTTTTTATAAGCAGCATGTTATAAGCAACATGAGGCTTTGAAAAAAACGATGCAACTACTAAGCAAAACTGGATTTGCCCAACAAAGGAAAAACAAATAAACTGAGAACAAAATCTAAAACACTAAAATAAAAAGGGATATATTTTTTGCTTGCTTATGAGAAACGTGTAATAAAAGTCTCATTGATGTAAAAAAACTGGTCAGTGTGAATAAACAAAGGCGCCAATTTGGTCTTCTCACGTAGATAGTCAACAACCAACAAGAAACCAACAAGACAGAAAGAACAACTGTAGCAACATTAAACCTCAGTCAACATTTTGTGTTGCTTATAACACAAACAGCGTGTATTCACCAACATTAGTTCATATAGTAGTCCTAGCGCATTTAGTCAAACTTGCAATACGTGAATGAAGTGATAAAATGATGAAGGTTACTGGGATAGGAGAAAAGTTTTGACGGATATTAGGAGTAATGGATACATTGTGCGTTAGCCTTTGAATTTTCATAATCAATAAATTTTAGACACAAAAATCGTATCCTTTATGTTAAAAACGGAAAATAAATACCGGATTCATTTAGCTAGTTGTTTTGCAGGGACCTCAATGAATATTTATGTACCAATTAAAATTCGTAAAAGAAATGAAAGAAAAAAAAACATATTTTAACAGAATCATTAAAAATTGGAACTATTTGGAACTGGTGTTCTTCATTCATTTAATATGCTTTTTTATATTTTTCAAAAAAAACCCGGCTGCCGACCTACAGTAAAAAACGTGGAGGGGTACAGCGTCATGATGAAATTTCTTTTGAATCTTAAGTTATTGAACGTTTTTCCTTTCTACCCTAAATAACTTATCTCTCCTCTATGAAATTTGCCTAACCTCAGATCCACTTATGACTAGCTAGGAAAGCTGTGACCATGACATGACACGTGGTCGTAATGGCTGAAAAAAGAATTAGCTAATCAGTATATCTTCCAAATCTGAAGTAAAATTACAGATAAGCTTATACCTATGTTTCAGTTTGTAGCTTCAGAAGCATCTAGTGTATTTAAAAGCTAACTGAAGCTATCTTACATTAACAAATCTTACTTAACCAAACAAGATAAAGCAGAAAATATATTTACAGCACTCACGAATACTCACGGTCAACCAGCCATCATAACGACTATCACGTCTTTCTAGAGCTATAGCATATTCTGGAGCTATATCTATTATCTCCCTAATAATGAAGGAAACTTACGCATTCTTTAGTGATAATGCTGTGACCATTGTTTAGTGAGATAATAAAAGCGGCTAGAACTTCTAGAATGTTCCACGGAATAAATGTTTGGACGAAAAATTAAACAAAAAATGGCAACCAATAGTCATCATACCATAATTGGTCGCTGACTAAAATGGATGCAAAGACAAATTGTATTTTTGACGGGGGTCTCGTATTTACTATTAAGAACGCACTATACTAGAAACTCTGGGAAATGGTTTGTTCAAATATACATGAACTATTTAGAACTAGTAATCGCATGGTTTCAAGTACAATTAACGATTAATCACGAGTAACAAGGATAAATTACACGATTTCCCAGTGGGCAAAGGAACGTCCCATGGACGTTCAGTTTGGACGTCCCGCAGACGACCCGGGGACGTCGAAAGTGAAGTCTAATCCGTCCGCTCAAATAAGATGTCCAACAGGGACTTGAAAAAAGGTTGTCCAAAGGACGTCCTTTTGGCCAAAGGACGTCTAGAGGGCGTCCCCAATGGTACGTAGACGAGAGGACGTCCATGGGACGTCTGAAGGACGGATGCGTGCCCACTGGGGTTACCTTGTGTTACCTGTGATTAATTGTGTTACCTGTGATTACGATATGTGGTACGAGTAAACATTGCGACTACTAGGTAATCATCAGAGAAAGTTTTTGAAGGAGACGTCAACAATATACAGAAAGAACTGCAATGTTTGCTTTTGATTGACACGGAGAAACTTAGCAATTTTAAAGACCAGAAGTCAGTGCATTGTGCTGTTATTATTAAAGAAGGAAAACCAAATCAGTAAGTCAGTAAAATATATCTAAGTTCAGATTGTTTTCAGAAACCTGGTCTGTATAATGTGTTTTTAGATGTAATTTGTAACTCTAATGATTACAATTAACGATTAGCTGTACTCTTTAGATCCCATCTAAGTCAATCAGATCCGTGCCATTTTGTTCAGTTGACGAATATACTCAAAATCTTCTTATACTACTACCCAAGCTTGCTTTGTTTGACCTAACTTTAAAGGAAAGAAAGTCACGAAAATTTCCTTCTATTCGATTATCATCTAGTTCTGTTGTTGGTAGTAGTGATTGTTTAACATCACCAGCCACCGTTAAACATTTTGCCAAAAATATTTATATTTGTAACAAAGTGAGCAATTGTTAATAGCGCAACACCCAATGGTCATGGTTGGATTAAAAGTGAAGGTGGCCTAGAAATGAAATGACTAGAAAATCCATTAACTCCCGAAAGTGTGCTACAATTTGTGTTTTTATGCGTTGTGTGTGAAAACGCTCCTAGTATTGAAATATATTCGTCTACTTTTTAAAAACGATTAAACGATTTAAGTTGCACGAACATTCGCTCCACTTCCTTATGTTTAAGTTCTTACTATTTCATAACTTAGTATTGAAACAGAATATAACAGTTTGTAAGCCGTAAACCAAGATAATAATCCGTTAATTAGGCGAAAATCGAGAGAAACCCGGTATTAAACGATACCGACTCGGTTTATAACACGAATGCCTTCTACAGGTTAAAGGAAGAGATGGTCCAAGTTAATAAACAATAACTATTTTCCTATTTCAGAGTTTGAAATTACAAAAATTACGGAAAAAAATCGATAAAATCGATAGCAAACAATATACACGATAATGGAATCTTTAATAATAAGTTTAGAAAAACTGAGGGTTCTCTACGTGGGAACTTTAGGGATTCGTGTCATGTCTAAACACAAATCTAACAACTGCACCAAAAAATTCATTTTATAAGCGTCTTTACATGTTTTGGCTCATGTTCTAAAAATGTTTGTTTACATTTTTTACGACAAAATAATAATAAGAAACATAGGGACTTAAAATTTACTTGCTAAATCTTTAAATCCAAGTTGTACAAGTTTCTATTCTCTGATCACGTTCAAATGGAGGTGATTTTTGAATCTGTGAAATTTTATGGTTATATTTTAATAACCTAACTTTAATTTCGTTTAGCTTATGTTTATATGCGTGTCAGGAGAATTGCCCCCCGGAAATCCGCCCCCCCCCGAATTCCCCCCAACAAATTGCCCCCCGGTGAATTGCCCCCCGGTGAATTGCCCCCCATGAAAATTGCCTCCCGGTGAAATGCCCCTAATGAATTATTCCTCGACAAATTGCTCTGAAAAATTACCGAAAATTGCCCCCGGTACTACACGAAATCATTGGATTATCGAAACTTAAGATAATTTGCACTAAACTAAACTCAACAATTAATTATCTTTCTTACTCTTTCCGGCAGTTTCTAAAAACTAATTTAACTTATAATGTTTACTGAAACAAAAAGTCAATGTTTTTTATCCACACTTAAAATGCCAAATTGTGCGCAATACTTCGAAGGTAGTCCAAAACTTGTCGGTTAGGGTAATCATCAATGATTATCAAAATGCGTGCATTGCAATCAGCATATCCTCTCCTCTGTGCTGGAACAGGATGACCGCCTTGATGCTGTAAAATAGATGCGCGAATACAGGCTTCTTCTTTTCTCAATACATTGATAAATTTCCAAAAGTTTGGGTGACATGCGGAAAGATGACCCTGAAAGCTTCTATGCCACCCCTCAATGCTGTTATTCGTTCTCGGCAGTTCTTGATCGGTTCTGTGGTACATATTCCATAGATTGATGGCAAATATGGGATTTCGACGAGGAGCATTTTGGCGAAATCGACCGATGTATGTGTCCTCAAAGTATTCTAGTAAATTGTCCGCGTCTCCATTAAAATTATTCCGTATCTCTTGGCATAATGCGACAAAACTATTGATTACGTCATTTGGTGGGACAAAAGCAAGTGCACAAATCATCCTCAGATGCAAAGCAAAATCAGGATCGGTATTGTATTGCACTTGTAAACCTAAACTCTGGATGTGTTTCCAACCTTTTATTTCAATTAGCGGACGGAGGTTGAAAACAGCGTTAATTGCAGACTTTTCAAAATCGACTAATATGTCGTCTGGATCATTACCATTTATAATGTTAAAAATCTCTTGAAAAAACCTTGTGTATGTGTCTTGTGTCTTGTTGGGAAGAAGTGCAAATACGCAAGGAAAGTTACGTCCATTTTGCTCTGCATGTATGGTATATACTTAAAAAAAAAAGAGGGGCATACCTTGAAAGTTCCATCTGCAAACCAGTGATTAGAATTTGATAGAAACCGTACTGCCTGCTGAGATGAAAATATCAATATTCTCTCTGGATCTCCAACTCCACTGTCATGTAATAAAAATTGGTCACCATTTTCAGTTAGTTGATATGCTTGTGGAAGAATTGGTATTGCAGCGAGATTGATTGGCTGAAGTGGTACATTTCGTTCTTGCCGTGCAGCACGTATATTTCTACGCATCGTACCAAAGGATGGTAAATTTACAGCTGCACTTTCAGTTATCCCGCTAAGTTCTGCAGCTAAAATTTGACGACTTGGGTCATTTGATGTTTGTGTTCGACGCTTAATTCCCGCATTGATTTTTGCGATTTTACAATTTACTTGCGATGGAGCGTGTGTGTGTTCATTAGTTTGTTCAACATATTGATGAAGGACTGTTAGCTTTATTTTGGCCATACAATGCCCCTTTCTTCTGTTGACGCATTCCCACGATGTTAAATCATTTGCAAGGTTTTTTTGAAATACATACACGTACCCATCTTTTAATAATTTTCGTGCACCTTTCTCCGTTGTTGTGAACTCCATCACCGATTACATCCAACTGAGGAAAAGCATCCTGTATATTTATTTATTATTATCTGTACAAGTGTTGACAAACGAAATCAATTGTTACTCTCCAGACGCAATTTCTTTTGAGCGGTGTCTAGACACGTGTTCACTTATCAAATCAATTGTTACATTTAGGAACGGTGTCTAGACATGTGTTTACATGTCACTCCATACACAAGACGAGTTCAACTGAACAATTTTGCAATCAATGTGTCTGT
Source organism: Turritopsis rubra (assembly GCA_039566895.2). NCBI lineage: Eukaryota > Metazoa > Cnidaria > Hydrozoa > Anthoathecata > Oceaniidae > Turritopsis > Turritopsis rubra. The sequence continues at coordinate 1,629,160 of CM077619.1, forward strand.
TTTCTCTTTTGACCTTGTTTTCGTTCAATTTTAGGCAATTTAAACCAAACATTTCAACAGTTTGAGACTCCCACCAAATGATAAAGGTTTGATCGCATAATCCAACCTTTTTATGAATTTTAGTCCATTTTTCGACCTCTAGAAGCCATTTTCCTCATGAACGCCAACCCGGATTGATCTCAGGGCTATTCACCGCGGGCAATCTCCCAGGGGGGCAATTTTTTTGGAAGGGGGGGGGGGGGGCATTTCACCGGGGCAATTTTTATGGGGGGCAATTCACCGGGGGGCAATTCGCCGGGGGGAAATTTTCATGGGGGGCAATTCACCGGGGGGCAATCTCCCAGGGGAAAATTTGTTGGGGGGCAATTCGCCGGGGGGCAATTTTCCGGGGGGCAATTCTCCTTGTACCGTTTATATGATCACTTCTATACTCGCCGTTTATAACAAAGATCTATTAAAACTTTGATTTTTTCGCAACAAAGTTTATGTAAAAATTCGAGTAATAACTTGCTGTTCTGAAAAAGAAAGAAAAAGAAAAAGAAACCCCGAATCTTTCATAAGAAATTGAAGCATAATTTCAAAGCTATTTGGGTTCTAGTAAGATGGAATGCATCGAATTATTTTTTGCTTTTTCAATGAGAAATAAGTGCAGGGTAAATCGCCCGACAGGTTTCAGGATTTTATAACATCAATTTGTTCTCGTTGTGTGTTTATTTGTAGGAGTTAGCTACGTTTCCAACTTTGCCAACCTTATGATCTAACCTCGTGTGCTGCCTTTCAAGGTTTCCAAAACACAATAATGAATATATAAATGCATTTCATTTCATGGAAGTGAAATGAAATAGTACTCGAATTCAGAAACAATAGGTTTCGCAATTTAGTTTTTTGTTGTGTTTTGGGGTTTTTCTTGTTTTTTCACAGTGGCTCCTGTACTCTAGGAGAATGAAGGGGAGGTGTTTTGATTCAATTTAATATGGAAAATCCCTGATATATCAAGAAAGATAAAGAAAATTTCCTGATTCTTTAACTAAAATAAGCGCAATAGTTGTATTTTACTTTCTGGAAAGTATCAACACGTAAACAACCGGGGTGAAGAACATTTTGTAAAACTTTCGTTTCTTCTAGTTTAGATTTGTTCTTATAATTTACGAAAGAATGTTATTCCACTCTGAAATATCTAAAATAAATAAAGTGACTTCGATAGATAAGCTCGGCTAAGGTAAATCATCAATGCTTTAAACTCGCTACTGTGACTTCGACATAAGATTAGTTAAACACATGAGAAAATATAGTTTATAATCTATGTCAAAAATATTTGCACTTATTATATAATTGAATGTCATTTCTGATCTACCAATCAGATTTTAGCAAATGAGGGATCAAGTTAAAGGTATTGTCGAGCACTTTAAAATGTTATAAAAACATTCAACTTCTTCTGTTATCCTGGTGCGCATAGGCAAATTTTGTTATTGGAAAAGATTTCAGACTTGGTACACTTTTAAGAAAGAAACAATTGAAATGGCAACACTAATGGTTACTAATCGATGAGCATATGGCATAGTTATTGCAGGAGGTTTTTTCTAGTTTTCATAACAGATGCTTTATGATATTGAAAAAGAAATGTCCTGCTTCTCAAGGAGAAAATATTGATTGAACTAATCTGAAAAACAATATCTTATACATTTAAACAAAAATCTTCATTGAGTATGATAATCAATATTCAAATGGCATTCATTGAGAAAATTCCTCTTCTTTGATTCAGCAGATGCATCTGTTGCTCATTTGCTGTCTATTGCGCATTGCTTGATTTGAAAGAAGCTTACAGTTCTACAAGGGGAGAGATTTAGCTAATGTAAAAGATGTTTTTTCAGGAAATATTTGATGCCGCAAATTGATTCGTGGAACAACTCATAAGATTAGAGAGTTGTTTTATTAATTTTACTAACAATATATAATAGAAGAAGAAGATGGAATACAAAATGTTAAGTAGTACACTTAAATGGATGTTTTTCATATCCATACTTGCTCACAGTGATACGTGGGAAACAGTCATGACCAATAACAAGGACTTGAATCTTGCCGAAGGATTTGACGCCTTTCTACACCAACAAGTGTCTGCAAATATGACGTGCGGTTCGCCAGCCGAACAATACTATAACACCAGAGAAGGTTACGTGGCTCCACGGCACCGTGTCTTATCCATCTGTGACGCTAACAACCCTCTCGTGGCACGTCCACCAAAGTATATGACGGATGGCAATGACAGCACATCCTGGCAGTCAACGAATAATGTTGATCGCGCCTATATCACTATCACACTAGATAAGGTCTGGTTGTTTTTTTGTTTGTCAATAGAATTTGCCTGCATTTTTTCGGTATATATTCCAAGTTGAACAAATAGTTATTCTAAACTCCGAACGCATGAAGTCGCCCAAGTTATCCCTAACGGGTAGCGTATATCGCCTGAAATATTATGAAAGCAGAGAATAGAATAAGATAGAATAAGATATATAGATAATATTTCTTCTGTTTATTTCATTCTATGTTATTTTGTTTTTGAACGGGTCCAGCTTTCCGTTAATGATGTTACATGCGATGAAGATTTGGTGAAGAAGTTAACCAACATCGTGTACATATCGTGTACATATCGTGTACATATCGTGTACATATCGTGTACATATCGTGTACATATCGTGTACATATCGTGTACATATGGCACAGGTGTTTTCATAAACTGTTTAATTCTAACAATTCTTCATTTTGATTTCATAGCCGGTGTTTGGAAAACAAATATTATTCAAATTCGGCAATTACCGACGACCTGGTCAAATAGCCATTTTCAAATCTTCCGATTACGGTAAAACCTACATGCCCTGGCATTACCTGGTTTCCGAACGTCAACAATGTACCAGTGTGTTTGGAATACCTGAAAGCCAGATTTTCAGCCTACCGGACGAGAAGATAAACCGTGTGCTTTGTCAAGAGTACACTGGTTATCCTTTTGAATACAACGAAGAGGTATGGTAGACATTTACTGCTTACACCTGATCAAAAATAGCAATGTGATACCCCGATGCAGTTTTCTTTAACGCTGAAAAAAGGACGATCAATATGTAAAAACGATTTGAAATCGAAAATCTCAGCCTGATACGTGAACATGTTTTTCTCTCCTATTTTCACGTCAGATTTCATTTGAATGGAAGGTGGAGTTTAATATCCAATTTCAAACCATAAAAAGGATTGCTGCCGATGTAAAAAATGTAATGCTTGTGAATACTTAGTAGGGTAGTTGTTAACTAAGACATGTGTTCTCATGGTCACTTGCACCGCCCCCTCCCCCCCCCCCCCCCCCCCCTCCTATTTGAAATACATTTATATTCGCCCCTCCGTCCTGTTGTCTTTTCAGTATCTGTTTAATGGTTTGTGCCATTGTTTCCATCTTTAAATGTTTGTTTTTTCCATTTGTTGCCTGTTTCAGATTCTGATTGAGCTAAACGGTGAAATACGAGGTGATGGATCAAATGTGTACGAATCACAACAGTTATTGGTAATTATGATGGATATTCTTCTCTGTTAGGTCTTTTTAGGTTTATTTGTTAACCTGAAGAAAAGAATGAAGAGGTATCAAGAAACAGAAGTTGATGTTATCATCATGTCCATTCAGTAGACAAATCCTTATACGTTCGCTGCTTCGTCAGTTATATTCTTCTTCTTTATAATTCTGACAAAAACCTTTAAACTTTGTAGGTGGATTAAGCATTTCCCTGAATAAATCACTATCAAGCAATAAGGTCAATTCATAGGCGGATTTAGAGCTAAGGCAGATTTAACGGAGAAGAGTTCTTTAAAGAAGAAACATAAAACGTACAATAAGCTTAATCAACACTTAAGATGGAAAAGAAATTTCTCTTTTTGACTAACGCTAGATCCGCCGCTGCAATTTTGGGAAAGGCAAAGCAAGTTCTTTAAAATATCTATTAGCTGTCTATAACTGACAAGCTACAGTAAAATCTCGATATTATCAACCTCTGATATAAACTAAATCTCGTTATAACGAACCCCCCGTTCTTATTCCCCTCCCTTAACAAATCCTTTTAAAATCTCTCGATTTAACGAACTCTCAATTTCTACGATTTCTACTCGTTTTTATCGAGATTACACTGTACTTCTTTCTAAGAGACCTTTTTAAATGGCATAGGATGGGTCCTGTTTTCTAATTTCCATGTTAATGACCCATTAGAATGAACACTACTCATTCCGTTTAGAAATGGATGAATGCAACGAACGTGCATATTCAATTTTCTGGTTTATATCGAAAGTTTGATTATATCGACACGAGATGGGTAAGTGAGTTTTGAGATGTTTTCATCAAAAACGCATCATTGTACAACAAGATAGTTTTGTTTTATATACGAGAACCTCGGAATTATGATGTCAGCGTGCAAAGAAACCGAAACGAAACAACTCGCAAACGAACATATTTTCAGGCCAATGGCATAGCGAATTATCCTAAAATCCACAACATCTTCGAATCATGGAAACCAATTGGGCACAATGAGATTTTAGATAATAATAGAGATATTATTTTGCCTATAAGTACCCAAAATCAAATGCGTTGATAAAATATTCAAAGATTTATGTCTCCCTTTTCAGCATACAGAAAATTCTCTTGTAAGAAGCCTTTGGATTCTCCTATTTCCAATTCTTTATTATAGCTAATTTCCCCACTGGTTATAGTGGCAAAAACCGGAATGGTGTAAAGCAAGCGTAACTAATGTTACGGAGTGAGCACCAAAGACTATAAATGGGAACTAGGCTTAAGAACCCCCTGAGAATTCGCAGTCGTGAACGCACGCTCGGAGTATACATGAAGTTTGTAAAGCAAATTTTAATTCGGCCCCCTGCAGTTACAGAGAATAAAAGTACGTTCTCAAATTGTAAAGGGCTATTCATAAGCGTATTCAGGGTCAGTCAAAAAAGTGGAGGAGTCCAACGTTATGATATTTCTTTTCAATCTTAAGTGTCGATTAGGTTACTTGCACGTTTTCATTTTCTACTTTAAATGACTAGTTTAGTTTATTGTGCACTTACTTTGATCACATGATCGTAAAATAATTACAGTATTTGTTGTAATTTGTCATGTGATCAATTGTACACGAGTAACCTATAGTGAGAAGCTCAAAGAAAATATGGACATTAGATTTTTATAATATGTTCCCAGGTCAAAGAAATTTCTTTATGTCACAACGTTGGTTTATAACCCTCTACCCCCATTTTTTTTGTAAATGGCACTTGATCTTTAGCATCATTATGTTGTAAATGGCATTTCAATGGTTGGACGATGTGATTGTAATGGACACGGGGATGGTATATTGTGCCCGCGAAACCCAAACAGCGGAAGGCGGACATGTAAATGTTACGACAACACGTGCGGTGACAATTGCCAAATCTGCTGCCCATTTTATAATCAATACCCATGGAAACGCGGCTCGAGATCGTCATGGATACCCGACAACACAACTCAATGCGAACGTAAGTGTATTACTGGGAATGGTGGCGCAATGCGTGTTGAAGTCGGCGAAGGGTTTTATTATTATTTTTATTGGAATGTTTACATTATTCTATCCACGAATATTTTTTGAAGTGTGCAATTTGCTATTCTCAAGTCATGGATGATTTGGGTTTTTGTTGTTGTTGTTGTTGTTGTTGTTGCTGTTGTTGTTGTTGTTGTTCGTAATTCAATTATTTTTCAATTATTTTGTTTCATTCCTGTAGAATGCAATTGTCACGGACATAGTCAGGTCTGTCGGTATGACGAGAACGTTGCATTACGAAAGCTCAGTTTGGATAAAGGAGGAGAATACAAGGGTGGAGGAGTGTGTGTGAATTGCCAGGTGAGTTTTCATCAAATTCGGTTTTTGTCAACCCTTTACGCTCCAATGATGTCAATTTTGGCCGAACAAAAGCCTGACACTAAGAACACTTCCACATTCACAGATATATTTCTCAGCCTTTTCTCTACCTTCATTTATGGTTCAGTGATTAAGAAGATTTCCAAGTCCCTTTAAAAATCTGGATTCATTTTAGCACAATACAGAGGGTGTCAACTGTGAGAAATGCAAAGACTTCTTTTATCGTCCGCTAAACGTCGAACCAACATCTGTGAATGCATGTCCAGGTAATCCAAAGATTGTTTTATTTTTATGGCATTTATCCTCAACTATCCATCTGTTGAGCCTTTTTGACGTCTTTTTAATTCAACAACAGGAAGACGTGTTTGTATGAACAACCAATAAAAAGTAGGTTTTAATAATATCCACCCAGAAAGTGTGTCATATTATGAAAACCAAAATTTAAAAAAGTTACGCAAAAATTGATTTTAATTGCATGAAATCAATGACAACGCATCCTTCTAAAAATCTTGATTCTTTCTCTGATTGGCTAACAAATGCTCATTCAACTATCACTAACCAATAAACTTTAGAGAAAAAACACTTTTCAAAACGGGTGAAATGAAACCTTTCATTTGTTATCCAGTGATCTAAGAAAACACTGGGATGGTGCAACCTATTGTTTCCAAATTAAATTTTCAAAACAAACAAGCGGCAGTAGAAGAGATTCAGATTTAAACAGTTGAATAATCTTTCCATAAACTACTAAATGGAATTTCATGCATTTATAGGCCATTGGAAACCTTGAAAGGCACATATGGTTAGATCATAGGATTGTCAGAGCCAGATACTATGGCAGTAGCTACGAAGCTGAAACATGTTTAAATGCTTAGCAAACCCCATAGCAAGCACAAAACGAAAAAAGTGTGTTGTGAATTTGAAATGCATGCTATGAAATCCTTAAACGCACACGATTAATTTTGCAATACTGTCCGGTGAGAAACCAGACTGTTTTCCCAAAATAAATTCTGCTTACTAAGGACCCCAACAGCTTGGCCATTATTTCTAATACATGCATGATCTACAGTGGCGGATCTAGCAGAAATTTAACCGGTGTAAGCCAATTTGGAGGAGAACTTTCTAAAATAGAATAGGCAATTAAATTGCAATTATCCTTTTGAAAACACTCTTCTCCATAATTTTTACACCAGTAAAATTGCTTCTCGATCCGCCGCTGATCTAGTATTTTACAGATCAGCGGTTGTATCTTGTATCGTATTTTTAGCTTGCGGATGCTCGTTAGCAGGAAGCCGGGCTACAGCAACTGGCATAAAATACCTTTCTTGTGTGAGAGACATTGAAATGGCAAAGCTGTTTCCAGGAAAGGTTCGCTATTATAGATGTTCATATTGTTTTGGTGGATTTTTCGACCTTTGTACATAGGAGCACATTATTTAGGGGCTGATGTAAAAATTGAGCCCGGTTGAAACTTTTATCGATCAAAAGGAGAGTTAACATGGCTTTTTCCTCCCGGGCTGAAATTATTGTGGGAGAATCAAATGTCCGTGTTCAATTACAATATCGTTGTGTGTTCATTTCTTATTTCAGACCGGACTGAAAAACTTTCAACTATTACATGGCAAATTTCAGTCCAATTTGAGAGAACGGAATATTCTTTTCGTGTTATTCCAAGTGGATTTTTACAGGAAAATTCTGTGTGATTGGTTCTTTAGTATACAAATTAGCTGTGGTTTAGCCACCTGTTATAACGGAAAATAAAAAATAAAACACCCAGGAGGAGAGATTTATGACATCTTGACTTAAGGTTTTCCTTCTTTATTGACATCAAGTATCCAATTTAAATATCCTTTCCCTGGTTTGTGCAGTGTTTCTTGATCTTGATTCTCTTATGTTTCATTATTATAGACTATAGGAGATTGTTTTTGTAAACAACATGTAATGGGAAGCAAATGTGAGACTTGTATGGATGGATTTTACCGTTTAGAGATGTCTAACTTGCACGGCTGCCGACGTAAGACATAACTGCAGTATTTTGAAGTGTAGCTTAAGAACTAAGGAAAATCAGATCCGTGGAAACTAACAATTTGAAAGTACTTTACACTCACGGCCACAACTTTGTGAAGCACGGGATATCTCTCCATATTTTACCTTTTAGCAAGGAAAATGAAGAGATTTTCCTACAAAAGAAAAACTGCTTTCAAATCATTAGTTGTATCTATAGCCACGTAGAATTCATGTAGAAAATGTCTTGAAAAAAAAAACATACTTCGCAATGTAGCTAAGAAAAAACATTCACAAAATATTGACAAGAATATGCCTAATACAGTAATTTAAAAAATGTAGAAATAGCTACTATAATAATAACAAGCAAGTATTGCTCTACCTGTAAGAAAATTATCGCATTTGCTTCTACCTATTCGGTTAAGTACTAAAGAGTTTCAGTTAAAAATGCGCGTGTATGACTTTTACAACAAATTCTTTATTTGATTTTTTTAGCGTGCTCCTGCTCCTTGGATGGGACAGTGCAACGCCTCAACATATGTCACAAGGTAAATCTTTATCGTTTTCTTGTTATCAATCTGTTTCTAAAAGCTACCCTTGGGATAGGTGGGTGCATTCATCGCATTTCTCTGTACCACAGGAGAATCGTGTCTACCATGCCAACCTTTGCTATCTTTTCTTCTCAAATCCTTTCATGGGTACATATCTCGGTCTCCTTCGCGTTATTCTTTTCAGTCTTTCAGGAAGTCTCTTAGTCTTCGCCAGTGGTTTCAAACCCTCAGCTACCAACATTTTCTGATATCCAAAATCGACGCGAAATTTCTTCCGAAAATATCTGATGTAGTCCACTTCAGTCATCAATACCTTCTCGCAGAGATACCGGTTGTACCGATCCACATTCGGATTCATGACTGACAATTCGATATCGGTGTCTATATGATAACCTTTCATCATTATTTGGCTTGGCGAACAGACAGCTTTAAACCTTTTGTTACGTTCCTTTAACTCTTCAACGTCATTCCAAAAAGATTTGCCTAACTTAGAGACTTTGTCCCAAAAGGTTTTGTTAAAATGCTGATAAAGCAACACATCAGCACGATTCCATTGTTTGATTCGATCAGTCGTTTCTACTGACAACTGTGATTGCTTTCGTATTCTCTGGTTATGTTTGATGTAGATTAGGTCATCCAGATCCAAACAAAATTCGTGTTTCAGTAGCACGAGACTTTCGTCAAAATATTCCATGATCATAACCAACTGAAGTTCTTTTTCTAACTTCCTCAGCGTCGACATGATGACGTCATCGTCCTCCAGGTCGATAAAGTCGTAACCCAAATCGTAGAACATCCCGTTCTGAATTAAGTTCAAATCATCCGGCAAATCGCCGAGTAAGAGTGTTCGGTTGTACAAGTGCTCGTCCGGGAAAGTTAAGAATTCTTGAATCGGATTGGCTGACTTTAATTTCAACAGTTTGTGAAATTGAAAATAGTAAAAGGAACTCTCGAACTGTGTGACGGGATCACGCAATATTGTTATATATTTTGTGTCGTGTTCCATGACCATGTCCATCTGCTCACGATCGTATCTGAAATTGAGAACGAAGAAAAAGTAAGCTGGAGAAGATCAGCAGTGTGTTTTTGATTGATTGATAAGTGGCCTGGTGGAGAAATTGTGGCCCTTCGAGTGGGTGGTGGAGGCGCACAACTTGCCTAAGTCACCCCACTTGGTCTTAAAGTGATGTCTAAATAGAATTATCTAGTTGAAATTGGCCTGTGACTTGTAACGCAAATGGGAGCATTTAATGGTCCAGGACCTCCTACTATGTATTGCATACTCCTGTTGAAAACAGTTTTATGACAAATAGCGAGGTTTTCATGGGTAAACATTAATCAATAAGAAAACTATATCACCACTATAGAGTTGGATATGTATCGATATGGGCTAGTGACGTATTTACTGTTATTCTTTATTAACCATAAAAATCTTTATGAGTAAACAAAGAATATATTGAGTCAAAAGTAATAATCCACTGGAAAGGTCGGACAACTTTCTTAATAATCAAATCAAATAACTCTACTTTGTTTCGAAAACACAGATTTACATAAGATTTTATTGAGAAAAACCTCTCACCTGGCGTGGTTGCACAAAATATTCGCTGGTTGTCCATCCAATCGCAAGAGGTCGACACTCGACCAATGAAATTTTCTCGGCCACATAAATCTGGTGTACCCCATAACTGGTAATACGACGAGAAGTTCCGACAGGTCGGCGTATCTGTTGAGGATGTTCGAGACAGTACTGCTTGCCGTCTTGTGCGTTTTGATGAACGCAATGTTACTCACTGGTTGACATCTTAAACAAAAAAAGTGAAAATAGGAGATACCTTCAAGTACAAAGACTTCTCATTTATCAATCAAGAAGCACAGTGAGGGGAAAAAGGCCTTTTTTTAGGGAACAGCCATTCTAGGCAAAAAATTGATTAAGAAAACATATAGTCGTTAAAAAATTCTCTGGTCTGGAAGTTTATTGTTAAGTTCTATGGTCTGTATTTTTAACTTGAACTATCTAACTGTAGTTTGTTTTGCATTCACTTTGATCACATGATCGAAAATAATTACTGTGTATTGGTTGTAATTTGTCATGTGATCAAAGTGAGTGCATGACAAAATATTGAAAAGATAAAAAAAAAAAAAATGAACAATAACTCCTCCCACACCAATAGCCTTCCAGACAATAGAATTTTCGAATGACGATGAAAAAATGTTCCACGAAAGCTTCTCCAGCACTAAAAGTTTGATTCGTTAACAAGAAAGTTTACCCAATTACCTTTCAAATTTGGTCGCTGTATATAAAGTTGTTGATTGTTTTGTTCCGGCTGCCGTGGTATTTGCTACAGTTTTTAGAGTAGATCTTACACCAAACCTTTTCTCGCTCATACTTTGATATCTGGACTGGTATCTATGGAAATAAAATATGCTACTTCCTTGTACATTTTGTGACTTTTTTTCCTTTTTCATTTCTGCTCTTAGTTGAATGAAAATGTAACAATGTATGTAACAAAACATTTATGTGCCCCCCAGTCTATTCCAGCTCTGAAAAAATACCTTTGCAACTCCTGAGTTATTTGCTCAAGGTCTTCGATTTCCTTGATAGGTAACAAATCCTGTATCACATATCTTCGAAGGTTTTCCATCTTCGTGAAAAGATAAATAGCAATGGCGAAAGACCCGCACCAAACGACAATGAAAAGAATGATGGTTTTCCAAATAACCATTTCATTCGTTTTCTTGATTTCTACGAGAGCAATCTTTGGCTCTGATTGGCCGCTTTCTAATTCCCCTCTTTCTGATTGGTGACACGATAACGGAATGACGTCCTCTTGATTGTTCTTGCAAGTTGCTTTCAGAACGTCCGATTGTTGGTTATCGAGTTGATTTGGCGAAACTCCAAGTTGATTTGGTGAAACTTCGAGTTGATTGGGCGAAATTTCGTTAACCATTGTCAATTAAGCCAACCAGACGCCTATACAGTTTCATATTCCCTCTGCTACATATCTAACTGTGTAGAATCTTTACCAATATGACGAATTTTCTTTCAACAGATTCTAAAATTTATTTTTTGTTGCTCTGTAGCATTTTAATTTCCGCGTGCAAATGTTGTATCTGCCTAAATCTTGATCATTACAAACATTACATACACTCGAAAGTCAGCCACACCTATCTGAAAAACGCAGGCAATCGAGGTTTCAGTAACAGTATTACTTTTCTTGCGTAGAAATACAGACATCCGATTGGTTAAATATTTACTAAAATTACATTGAGCATGGGTTTTGCACGCTCCACTGTTTTTAGAATATATTTTATTAAATTCTTTGCAATTCAAACAGCTCTCACTGAGATTTCAGTATGTGTGAATTCACGCATGAAGCAGCGCCCTTTTCAACATCATAACATCTGCTTCATTAAGAGGCTTGTGAACAACCGTTCTGTTTGTCACAAATGAACCAAGTTTTTACCGCATTCATTTATTAATCTCACCTCTTCGTAAACAGGAGGGCTGTTTAAACCCTGTCTAAACAAACATTATGAACATAAATATGTAAATATAATTATGTTAATATGAAAACGAAAATTCAAAATAAAAGTTAACTACACTTCAATCTCGTCCCCGGGGATTTCTGCTTTTCGAATGGCAACATTCCCGCCGCGACATTTTGATAAGCCAATCGGTTGCTCTAAACGTTTTCGCAGCTACATATTTCCGTCTGGTGGAGTTCCGGCTTTACAATGCATATACGTCACATTTCCTTATAATACATTCAGTACCGCCATCAGTTTTCACCCTAACATTACAATTATAGCGCCTCACCAAGTGTGCTTTACACCCCTTTTTGAATTTTAGAGGGATGTGTGTTCGGGGAGGGTGTTTAAAAGAGTGGAGGGGCGTTTATTCGAAGCATTACGGCATTTTAATTTGATTTTTTTTCAAAATTGTCCTTTCTATATTATAGGATTTCTTTGGGCAATGTCCTTGCAAAGCAAATGTGAAACTTCGGGACTGCTCCATATGCAAAGATGGTTACTACGATTTGCGAAACGATGACGTCAACGGTTGCAAATGTGAGATATTCCACTTTACTTTCTTTCCACGGCCTGCTTCCGTTCCTTTAATAAAATGATCAAAGATAATGCCCTGCTTTCTGGCTTATCACAAATAGCGCATTTCACGGACAGCTCTTAACTTGCGCAAGCTGATTTTTATCAAAAACACCACAGTACTATCTCAACTACGACATATGTTGCATATGGTTTGTCAACTAGCAACTATTCTCTGGCTTGCATACGTAATCCTTAATATATCATGATATCAATCACATGCTTCATGGACAATGTAGACCCCTAGTAACACGTCAGTTCATAAATGTAATTAATTCGGCACCAAAATCGAAGTAAGTAGTCGAAGGAGATTTTCCCACGACATTGTGGTGTTGTAATCGAGACGCTTCGGAGATTAACGATAGACTTTCCATTATAACGTCAATTATGACTACCGTAAAAAAGGGACCAGCATTAAATTTGGGCCGGCATAAAATAATTCAATTAAAAGGGTCCTTAAAGTTTGATTTCAAGTAAATAACTCACAAATAATGTGAGTCTGAATACACAAATCACGAAGTTTTAATAAGTGGAATGTGAGCAGCGGGAAATTTTGCGAAACACACGAATCAATATCTTAAACGAAGTCACTTCTACTAAAACGCCTGCTTTCGAATAATGAGTATTCATCCAAAGCGACTCGATGACTTTTAAATTTCGATTTCTGCAATGCCGACATCTGAGTCGATTAATGACGACACGAGTCAAACATGTAAAACGACATGACGACTTGGAGATTTTGGCGCCGAATTAACCTCACAAATAAGAATTAGGAAATGCATAATACTTTCTTCATCGTACGTTCGTTTTCTTGTTTATTTCCTTCAGGGTGCGATTGCGACGTTGGTGCATCAATTAGTCCGTATATTTGCGATAAGGTGACGGGAGAGTGCACTTGCCGTGCACACATAACGGGAAGAACATGTAGAACGTAAGTAAACAACTACCGCAAATGCTCTAATTAACGCCCGTTTCTGCAATAAACGCCCCTTAAAAAAAATCAAAAGTATTTTATAAACGCCTCCTCTTTTAAACTCCCCCCCCCCCCCCCACACACACACACACACTCCCAATAGTAGAAAGGTGGCGTTATTAGAAGTTAATTAGAAACATATTGAAAAAGTATCGCAATCTTCTAATAAACGCGTTCTTTCATATTGGAAACTGTAAATTTCAGACGAACAAAATAATGCTTTTTTGATTACCCTCCCTAAAGTTAAAATTCAAAAAGTAGTACCTCCATCCCACCCACCTATCATTAAGCAAAAGAGATTTTAAATAAACGGCGAAATGTTAGCTGATTTTGTCCCCACTAAAAAGTTATGCAATGAAAATGCGTCAGCCGGGAATCGAACCCGGATCTATTGCTTGGAAGGCAACAATGCTAGCCTTTACACCACCGACGCTTATAATTGTCTAGAAAAGAAATTCGTCTATAATCTATCATGTAGCTGAAAATGGCGCTGATTTCGCTTTCATTTTCAATGATAGATTATTATGTTTTCATTTACCATCAAATGGAGAGCGATTTTTTCGTTTCATTTGTAGGGTGATGGTTGGATATTACTTTCCACACATGCATTATATCTTTGGAAGGAGGAATGTGTATATGACTGCTAAGGTATTTTGAGAAGGTTCTTTAAGATCCACCTAGCTAGCTTTTATATTAAAAAAATTAAATTTTAATATAGCAAGAGTTTCTAAAGCCCATATCAGGATCTAAAAGTTAATTGCCACATGCTGTGTGTGTCGAACAATTTTGAAGAATCTTTACTAGTTATTTTGATAATGTATCTGCATCTTATATTATAATGAAAAAACTTTTCATTTCTATTTGATTGATTATATCATATTTTTTACTTCTTGTTTTCCAGTCAACACTACATACAACATTAAAAATCCCTCATAATGCATTCTACAGAATATACATTGGATATATTCTTTCTGAGGCTGACCGATCGGCAGTGTTGACACTTCAACTGAAGTTGTTGGGAACAACCGCAATACTGTTCCAACCAAATTACCCTATATCAAGAGTAGATAGCTGTACGGAAGAATGTTTTAAAGAGTTCAAGCAAGAAGAAGCTGTAACTTTTTTCTTGAATGCTGGTGTTTACAATGTTGAAATATTATCAAGCTACACAAGTAGTAACTTCTTGCTAGTAGGTGTTTTTCCATGTATGAAATGCAATATTATTTTCTAAGAAGCTTGGTTCTCACTATAAAATAACTTTGAGTTGAAATAATCCTTTTCTTTGGATTTTCTTTCTGTCTATACAGGACTTTTTAATGTTTTTACCAGATTAATTACATGATTATTCTTTAAGCACTATTCACTATTTTTCAAGTCGGCATCACATCGCTTTGGGGGAAAACAGAACATTCACATGAATTTATTTTCCATGATTTGCATAAAACATAGTTTTGGAACATTTGATCACACTGCTTATTTCCCCCCAAGAATACACCAATTTCATTTGCTAAAAGCCAAGTCGCATGACTTTCCAACTTGAAGGATATATATAACATCTAGTGAAAGAAATCTTAAATTATTGTCATTATGAGCCATTAAGGAAGCAAATAAATATAAACATTGTGTATTTAAGAGCATTAAATTTCCTGCACTATTAATATTAAGACATCCAAAATTATGGAGCATAGAATATGGACATTTGTAAAAGAAATCATAGGATAAACTTTTACATTTACCACAAAACTTCTTATTTTTATGGAATAAATCCAATATCCGATGTTGCCAAGTTGAATATCATGCTTTATCATGTACACTCTTAAACTCAACTGATTTTAGGCAAATAACCCAAAACAGGAGGGTCCTTCTTTTATTTAAAAAAAAATCGAATCTTTCGTTTTAAAAGTAATTCAAAATATTTTATGTTTAAAGTCTGTGTTTTGAAGCTGCCATAAAGAGAGAAATTTTTCTGTTGATCTATTTTCTAAATTTTTTAATATTAACTTCATATAACATAAGTCTGTTAACGAAGAACTTTTGTGTTTCCATGTAAAAATTCATTACTTTGCAAATGCATAAAGTTTCTTTCTGGCTGTACTTTACCTGGGCTTTTTAGAAAAAGAACTTATGAATAAAAAACCCTCTCTCTAAATGCCACTATATCGGGAATAAACCGATTAGTCTGTGTCATAGAGACAATAAATAATAAAACTGAAGCAAAAATATGATCATACCGCCTTGTGTATTGTAAGATACACCATATTTTCATACTTATAAAGTTACGTTTAACAACTTTCAACTAATTTAACATTACCATACATTTTTGTCAAGCTTTCTTTTCTTCTATCATCAGCAAATGGAAATGTGAACATTTGACGCAATGCATTGGAATCCCTAATACTAATACGCATACGGATACAGAAGCCATTGCCACATTAATCTCTTAAACAAATTTGACCTTTTTTTGCTTAGGACTCGTGACCAGGGCTTAAAATTCTTATCGTATTAATTATAGACTAGTATATCGTGTAAAATTTTTTTAAAGCTCCATTACGTATCACTAAGTTGTAGAGCTCGAAAAGCTGATCAAGAAAATGTATGGGATGGTGTGTGGATATCGAATCGTTATGAGATATCTAATGACATCACACCTGTCCCAAAAAAGTTTTAGACCCAAATTTTTTCATCACACTATCGCTAATAGCGTGAGCCCCAAGTGACATCAGTTATTCCCATTGGTTATCAAGATATTTTTCTTCAAATATCGCGTTCTATTTAGGGTGCAATGCAATGTACCCACTGACGTCGTGGAACTCCTATAATACTAATCACTTATATCTGGACAACTCAGTTATGCACGATCTAAAATGTCACTATTTTATTTTCCGTACAAACATTTTGTTCCCAATCCTCAATCAAGGTTATAGTATAATTGTTTGATTGATAGGTTTGATATTAGAAACGATTATATGTCTGAATGGGAAAGTACATGATGTGAATTATGTGAATTATTTTCAATAACTTCAAATTTGGATTAATACAAGCTCACAGTAATATTCTCACACTAACTTATCGTTAAGCCACATAATATAAAGTAAGTTACTCAAAATTAGACAGGTAAAAATAAAGAAATTAAGAAAAGCTTTTTTTGGGGCTGTAATGTAAATTGTACTGTTTCACTGAAAGTGTGTAGGGAGCCTTAGTCTGGTTGCTATCATTACTTTGTTTTGTTTTTATTTTAGGAAAGAGTTATTGCAATTCCTGTTGAATTTTTGACAGCTTCCATACTACATGTTGCAGATAAGGCTAAATTTTTGTCATCGTGTAATGTTGCTAACAATGATTTACAGTGAGTAATATTTTATATTGCAGCCAAAAACACTAACCCGGGCCCTGAACTTTGACCTAAATTCCATATGTCCTGACTATTCTTTGGAAGATGATGTATCATTTGATATTGTTTATGATGACTTATTTTTCAGGATTGGTATGGAATTTGAGTCAATATGCATGGCAGGGGCTTATAGTATGACAATTAAATTTGAGGATGGAGCATTGCGTAAGTCAAGTTACTTTTGAACCTACCCACTGCAATTTTAAAATACTTTTGCCATATATGAATTTCAAACATTTTCATGGATGATTAGATTGCCTATCATTTGGTACAGATTTGTGTACATAATAATTGGAAGATTGTTTAGATATATAGAACACAGATCGAAAGAGACTTCACACATTTACGAAAAAATGAGTTCTAACAAATAAATCTGTGCATTGTCCGAGCAAGTGCAGTAGCAAAAATCTTGAATATTTTCATGTCTGCACATACTCATTAAAAGACACCACTTTTGAATTTTCTGCCCAAGTAGGGAAAAACTATAAATTCAAAATAGCCTTTATGAGACTTCTTCAGGTGATATGATCGACTTTAATTTATCAGCATACCCAGATAGATTAGTGTCCACAATTACAAATAATGTCATGTCATTATTTTTTCAGCATGTAAATGTAATCCTACGGGTTCAGTGAACACAACATGTAATAAATTTGGAGGTCAGTGTCACTGTAAAGAAGGAGTTGGAGGAAGAGACTGCTCTTATTGTTTGCCTGGCTACTACGATTTCGATACAGAAGGATGTAAAGGTAATGTAGGAAGTAGAAGCAGTGATCATAAAATCTCCAGTATCTGCAGTTATACACCTTGTCAAAATTTACACTATAATACTAGAATATAATGGAATTTAGGGGAAAAGTTGAGTCCTTATGAAGAAATAAACTTTTTTGTTGTATTTTTTTAGCCTGTGGATGTAAAGGGGATAACAAAGTTTGTGATCCTGTTTCTGGCCAGTGCCAATGTCCAGGTAACACTCAAGGCCTCGTTTGTGATCCTTGTCGGTGCAATGGCAATAGCTTGGAATGTCAGCTAGATGGAATTTGTTTAAATTGCCAGTTTGACACTACTGGTGACCACTGTGAATTTTGTAAAGTTGGTTTCTATGGCAATGCACTTGTAAGCGAATGTTCAGGTAAGGACATCATGTATTGTGTTTTTTTAAATAAATGTTGAGTATTATGACTCCTGGCTTGCTAGTTAAGCTTTATTATCATGTGGTCTTATGTTGGCAAAGAGGTATTATTCAACATTACTGATTTGGAAAAATACAATTCTAACCAAAAACAGTGCTGATGTCACTCAGCAATCATGTGACAAATAAATCATACCAAGTTTGAAACTTCTTTACAGTTTGAAGAATTTTTTAACAGTCCCCATTTAAATGCTTTTTTAACTCCAATGTTTTTGTAATTGAAGCTTTATTAGGCTGTTCATATGCTTGAGTTAGGTGGAGCAATTTACTGAGGCTAATTTTCTAGGATTTTAATGCTATGAGGCTGCTGTTTTACTATCCATGTTTTTGTCTAGCTTGCAACTGCCATCCATTAGGAGCTTTTAACCAATCATGTAATCTTAATACTGGTCAATGTTACTGTCGACCTGGTGTTGTGGGTAAAACATGTAATGAATGCAAGGTTTGTTGAATTTCATGATAACCAACATGTTTTCATGAATTTATTGTGTTGTTGTTGTTGTTGTTGTTAATGATGTTGTTGTTGTTGTTGTTGTTGTTATCACTGCAAATATCTTTCTTTTAGACAAATTACTTTGGACTTGGCATCACAGGCTGTTCAATGTGTAATTGCAATATGTTTGGTTCCAAAGGAAAACAATGTGCTGAAACAGGACAGTGCCCTTGTTATGATTCTGCTCAAGGCTTAAAATGTGAAAAATGCCGAATGGGATACTTTGGTTTGCCTTCAAGCTCTTGTAAAGGTGAGGGATAATTTTGTGTTTTTGTTGTTTCAGAAAAACATTTTGAATCAGTTCTTTTTCAATGCATTGTTTACTAAGGTTCATAGTTGCTTTAGGTTGAGAAACCACTTAAACATAAAAGCCACTTCAATGCTATGGGGTGTTTACATGAGAGCTGAAATCAGATTCCATATTGCCACAAAAATTGCTTTACATGTGGTGTTTTCCGTGCTGTTATGATCTTTGATATCTTAATGTTGATGGTATATGTTTGGTAATTACCCATGTGATTCATACCAGTATGAGTTCCATTTTGCTGAAATCACGTAAATGCTAAAAAAACAGACCACAGACAAATTTCATACTGGCATGAACTTATAACAGTGTGACCCCCTATGATAGAAAATAATGAATGAATTGTTCCATGACGATTTCAGGGTGCGAAAAGTAGTGAAATCTGGATAGTCCCATCGGACCTCCTGTTTCAAATTCAGTCTGATCAAAAATATAGCCATCCTGTCATGTTGGAAATAAAACCTTGCCTTTTCAAGTGACTGTGATATCAAAAGACAAAGGGTTAGAGAACAACAACAAAAAATAATTTATATAATTTCTGTTATGAACCCTGCAAGGTTTACTTAAATTCTTGCTTGCAATGAAACGTGAATCAATTTTTTCAAAACTCGTAAAGGCACATTTACACTAGCGAAAACATTTTTGAATAACATATGAATTTATTTAGTGCTAATTTTTGAAAAATTAAAACTTTTTCAACATAATTTTTTGTTATTTTCATTTAAATAAGGACATTAAGAATTAAAAATAATTCATGTTTAAACAAAGTTTTAACGAACAGAGTTGAAACAGCTGCTACTGTGGATCAAAAGCTGGTGATATTTATTTATGAATACAAATTCGCAAGCCAAACTTCGCCTCTAAGAATTGCTCTTGATTAATGCTCGTGATCATAACGTAGGGGATGATCTTTCCAGTAGCTATCTAGACGGTTTTTAAAAGCATCGAATGGTACAGCATGAACAACTTCTTTCAGTAATTCATTCCATGTTTTGATAGTACGGAAGTAGAATGAGTTATATTGTACTCCCCTATATCCATCTTTAGCGAAATTTCTCTCCAGTTGGTAGTGTCTTCTTGACATTGCATAGCATAGACTTAACTGTGCATAACTGTGATTGATGTCTTTCCTGAGATATGGTGATCATACAGCTTGGCAGTACTCGAGATTGTAGTGAACAGCTTTCTGAAGAGGGTCTCATCTAGATATGAGAAACTTCTTCATATTAGGCCGGAAATGGAGTTAGCTTTCTTAATTTTTGTGTTGATGTGCTCTTCAAACTTGAGCACCGAATCTATTACTATACTAAGATCTTTCTCTTCAAACACATGCTCTAATTCTACATCATCTAGCCTGTATCGCTCTGTGTGGACAATGTTCTCGAGCTTACCAAGTGTGAGTATATGGCACTTGTCTGAGTGAAATTTAAGTAACCATTTATGTGACCATTGAGCGAATCTATATCAGCTTGTAGTATTTTTGTGTCTTCTTCACACAAGATCTTTCAAAATATCTTGGTGTCATCGGCGGAGAGGAACGAACTTTATGATACACATTCCGGGAGATCGTTCATGTACATAACGGTGAGCAAGGGACCCAGTACACTTCTTGAGGAACACCACTAAAAACACGAACAGAAAATGACTCTATGCCATTAACTCGAACAATCTGGGAACAATCGTTCAGGATTGCTTTGATTCAATTTAGAATCTCACCTTGGACTCCAAAGGATTCGATTTAGGAGTCTACGCTGAGATATATTAGTGCATAGTCATAGGAGATAAATGATTATGATTAATGTCTACATCAAAGATGTTATGCATTATACATTGAAAACTTTTCATTATATATAAGTAAGAAATTATGTTTGTGTTGATCATTCATGAAGTGGAAATCTCTGCGTTAACGTAATAGGCAAAATATCAATCGGTCCTATCAAACTTGCAGGAAAAAATTCAGTTTATTAAATTTACATACTTTTCGTACCCTGGATTTGATAAATAAAGGAGATTTAATAGATATAATCATGCAAAAGTCTAAAAACGAAATGAGCACCAGAAATTTCATGATGTTTGGATTGATTTGATAATGTTTATCTGAGTACTAGCCCGGGTTCCTGCAGTCTCCTATTCTCATCATGGAAAAATTGTAAAAATATGTGAGAGGAGAATGCCAGCTACAGCCTGTGCTCATTTACATTCATTTTTTGTTTTGATTCTAATCATTCCTTATCTTCCTTTTCGTAATAAGAGTGATCATAAAATTTTATTTCACCCAAAGTTTTATGATGGATTTTATTATTATTTTGATTTGAGACAAGGCTAGTGTTGCTAATAATAAAATGTAGTAAATTAATGAAACTTTATAATGATTTATAATGAAATTTTATAGATCAGAGGTAATGTTATTATGAGTGATTAAAACTTGCATAACCATGAAAATTAATGTATAAATGCAAAATTACATAATTTTGCTGGAAATTTGAATTTTGTTTTACTTTAAAAGTCATAAATTATTTGGAGGCTGTACCTGAATCTCTTTTCTCCCTGAAATGAGAAATATGCAGCAGGGGAAGAGTCAGGAGACCAGGCTATTTTAGTACCTACCAAAATAATATGTGTCTTAAATAGGGAATGAAACTGCTAGACAGTTAAGTAAGAGGGAAATTATACAGAGAAACTAATTTGTACAACAACAAATAACAATAAATAGCTGTATGATTAAGAAACTTTTGATTGATTAATTGATTGATTACTTTTAGAATGCTTATGTAACACCACTGGTACCATTCTCAATACAAATTGTGTCAATGATGAATTTGGACAATGTGATTGCAAGGGTGGTGTGGAGGGAAGAGCTTGTGACCGTTGTATGAAGCAATACGCAGGATTTGGAGTTAACGGCTGCAAACGTAATCAATCTCATTTCTATTGTTGTTGGTCCCCTTTCAACTTTGAAAAGAAGGGGAAAAAGAGAAAAACAATTCATTTTGTTTGATGCTACTTTTGATTGTTTTGATTGTTGTTAGAATGTCCACTATGCACAAGGCAGTTACAAGGCCATGCAGATGACGTAGCTGTAAGACTGGATGGAGTTAAGGAAGAACTGAATCTAACAAGAAGTTTAGTTCAAATTCAGCATGAGTTGAAGAAAACTGAAGATAGAGTCACAAAAGTAGAAGTAAGTTAAAGAAGTGACATGAAAGAAACTTTACACATTTGTGAAGGAATGAATTTTAACATGAAAAAACAAAAGATATTCTGTTACGGATTTATCTGTTACATGAAGTCAATAAAAATTTTTTTGAGTTCAACACTTGAACTGAACATGAAAGTTTGTGTCAAATAGACAAGACTTATAACTTTATAAAGATCTGACTCTCGTGTGAGCTAGGTATCTTATGATAACATGTAAAGTTTCTCGTGAGTTGTATGGTTTAATGTTATAAGTTTAAGTGATTGTCATGTATTTAATGAGGTTAGAATGTTCATCCTGAGTGTTACACTTCAATTATAACTGAATGGACTGTGAAGAATATTTGTTAATATTACAAAAGCAGTTAACAATTCGATGAACAAAACAAGTTTCATGTGACAAAACTTATTGTTATCCAGTTCCTAACAATTTTCATCAATTTCAACACCTAACATCAATTTTCAGGTTAATGCAGCCTTATTTAACTACCGGCTAGTGCAAGGACAAAATGATTATACAAGACTGCAGAACAGTTATCTTATGCCTCTCAACAATCGCTTAACAAGCCTTATTACACAGGTTAGCGTCTTTATTATGTTTTGTATCTGTATGCTAAAACCTTAGTTTGATGAGTAATTGCTCCTTTGAAACTTTACACATCCTAAATTATGTGCATTATAATTATTTTTCATTGAAACATGATACATAACTCACTTTATGTATTTGAAAACATAACTTTTTTTATGCAAAGTTCTCTTTTGATCTCTCCTTAATGCAAGTCCTGAAATTAAGAATAATGGAAATTTACTGAATTGTCTCTTTTAGCCAAACCTTTACATAATACAAGTGAGTTCTTATTATTATTATTTGTTTCTTCTTGCAGATAAATTCAGTAACATTTCAAGCATCGCAATTGTCTCCGATTGCTGCCAACTCTGGCAGTAACATGATATTGATCTATAAATCAGCTTTAGAGGCAGCTGCAATAAGTCGAGGTAAATGACCTTACTTGACTGCATGGTTTTATTCAATTTACATGAAATAACCTTACAAGGTATTATGTTAATCTGGTGGTGGAATATAATAATACTATAATTTTTTTTGTTTTAGTTTTTTTCGTTGTTGTTGTTTTATTTTTTCTTCTTGCTTATTCATCAAATTAAGGTGTACAATCAAATATCAATTTTTTTTGATATTTCAGGAAAAATAGGTGATTTGTATTATTTTTTAAGTTGGTTGCGTTTCCAGCTTTTTTTGCAGAAGTCACACAAACAAGTTGTTTATTTGTTGTTATTTTGTTCGTTACAGTCTTTGTACATGTATACTGATCCTGTCAGATTATTGGTATTATCAGAATATTTTGAAGTCACTATTTGGACTAAATTCCAAATGGAAAAACCTTTTATAATAAAAAATCATCATGAAATAAATAAATTAAAATGTCCATCATTAAAAAATGTTATGTTATCTTTATTTATTTTCTACTTGGTTCATAGAATCTGATACACTGGCAACAACAACATTTTCGCATCTGGTGGATTTAAATTCTCGTGCGACAAATATCATTGGGTTGGCATACCAGTATGTGCAAACTTCGCCAACATTTAATTTTGAAGGATATGAAGGAACTATTGATCAGGATTTGGCCCTATCAAATTTCATTCTTGGTAATATTACTAATATACGTCAGCAGGTAAGTAATAAACATGTTTCAATAACATTATCTGCCATTTATGAAACCATTTTTCTTCTTAACTTAACATTTAATGCAATTTTAAAAGTATTGTTTAAAACATTTCAATGGCTGAATAAGATGAATCCTGTAGGGGAAAGAGTAACCAAAGGCTTTTCCAAGTATTAACCATTAATTTTGATTAACAAAAACATATTTAGTAAACCTGGGAAGTTTTGCATCAAGTAATATCATGTGAATCCAAGAGTAACTATTATAGTATTTTGCTTTGTTTTAGGTCATGTATCAAAAAGAACTATCTGTGGCATATTTGAATGCCTTGAACAAGAGTGAGAAATATTTCAAAAACAAGGAAAAACAATGGGAAGGTTCTAAAGCGGCATTCCTTCAAAACATTCAAAACGTTTACGCCAAAGGAAAAGATGTAGAGATTTTACTCAATCAAACAAGGGTAATTTGAAAATTCGAAATCTTTTGAAGAGATGATATCAATGATGTATCATTTGGAGAGTAAAACATAACAAACATGTTTTTCTTTAAACAGGACCTTATTGATTCACAAAAACAATTCATTGTATCAACAGAAAATCAACAAGAAAAAATCAAAACGTTACTGTCACAAACAAATACACTTTGTAAAGAAACACTTGGTGTTTACGAGGTATGCACATGAATAAAAAGTCAAACTTTTTACAATTTTCTTGTTGATAATTATTTATTTTTTTTGGAAATTTTCATTCTTTATGTTGCAGCCTTCTTCCTTATGATGATGGTTTTTATTCTAGAAAATTCGAATGCATACTCAAAAAATAACAGGTGGTGTGGAAGTCCTTTTCTTGCAATACAACCCACAGAATAGTATTGTTCGAGTTAATGTTTTACGAGGTTACCATCTAGTTCCTCGTGATTACCCATCTTTAAAGTCTGATCCATATTTCAAACTTTCAATCTCACCAAAACTTTTCAATCAAGGACCATTAGAAGCTGCCCCACAATTTGGTAACACTTTGTTATTATTGCTTGTGTTGATAAATAAAAGTGACTTTGGTCCAGGACAAGGTAAGGTATTGTTTGTTTATCCATAGCTACATTGGATCCAACTTGGGAATGGCCGATTGGTGGTACATACACATTTTTCATTACATCCGAGCAGATGAAAACTACCAAGCTGATCATCTCAGTGTATGATTATGATAGTGGCAGTGAAGATGATTTCATGGGTGAAGTTGTGATTGATTTAAACCAGATCACACCAATAATAACAAAGTCCGCAACACAAAAAAGCTACAGCCTTGAACCACAGGTAAAGAATGTTTCTATAATTGAGATAAAATGATGAAGGAAGGCAACTGCTCGAAATGTACTCTCTCCCTTATGAAGCTCCTGGGAAGCAGATTTTAGGTTCTGACTGACACCATGTTGCTACTGATTTCATTATTGAATAAATGGATCAGTTGGATACTTCCATTCTCATTAATTCTGTTACATACAAATCATTTAAACTTTTAATACCTGATTTCCATAATCATAAAAAATTACACTCAAAACTTCTACTATGCTATAATGACAATTATCGATGCTTGTTCTGCATGAATACTGAAACTTCTATGAAAAAAATTGTCATTCGTTTTTAGGGCTATGCATCCATTTGGACACAAACTGTCCCCGTTCTCGCTGTGAACGGATTGTTGGATTTGCAAACCATGCTAAGTGAACAACTTGTGTTAGTGGAATCACTATTGCTTCGAGCAGAACAATCGTATTCCAAGGCTGAAACGAAAGCCAACAGTTTACAAGCAGATGCACTGGCACTTTCCAGGTTGGCCAAGAAATCTATTTAATATTTTACATCAACACTAACTCTAGCTAAAAGTCATTTTGGAAATACTTGCGTTTCTATTATTCTTCTCGTAATTTTATAGTAATAATACCAAAAAATAGTTTTTTTATATCAATGGCAAAATATGAATTTCCACAATAAAAACAATTTCCAGGAATAGAAACAAAGGGAACAAAATTATTGCTTTAATAGTTGATATCAATTCTAGTACCTTTCAACAAGCCAAAAAATTTGCATCAAGAGCTGTGAATGCAGTGAATACTTACAACGAGATCTACCGTCTAATAAACTCCTCATTGGATGCTGCAGTAGCTGCTAACAAATCTGTCCAGTCAATTACCAACATCGTGAGTTTTGACTTAAAGTTTGAAAATATCATTAACATAAACTAGGTTGCTTTGTTTTGTGTCCTCCTCAAGTAAAACTCGCCTTTCATGGTGCTTCTCTAGTAATATTATCAAAATTATATGAGATTGTTCAACCTGTAGTAAACTATGTGTCTCTTTATTTTTGTTTGCTTTTTGTTTAGTAGTTCATGAGGGTTAGAGGAACAAGCATTAAAAAAATGTTGTCCTATATACTTTCACCTAATTCAAGATATTAAACCCGGCCCTTCAAGACACTATTTATTTACTTAACTTTTTCTTTTTCAGCTAAATGGAATATCTGTATCGTCATTCACTTCGAAAGCAAACGCTGAATTAATAGCCGCTCAACAATTTTTATCTCAAACAAGAAATCGAAACCTTTCATACCCATGTGAGTGGTTAGCTAATTTTAATGAATAATTTGGATTTATAATGATACTGTTATGTAATTTTTTTGCATTTTTTTGCATTTTGTCTTGTGCCACAGCTTTTGAGATATATCTACGTTCGGCAACATACGGAAGTCCTGGGGTTGAGTCGCCACCACAGTCAAGCATCAGAATCAAGGGTATTGAGTATCACCCCAAGATAAATGGACATACAGTTGTTATTGTTGATTATGCAACTGGCAATCTTGACCAAGTTCGAACATATAGAACAGACATTGATCAGACAGCAGGCACAAGATATGAACAGTTTCTACGTCAAATACCAAGTATGTGAAATTTTTAGATTATTGGATGTAACCCATAAATTCTTATTTTGATTTGAGTTAGCCCCTTTAACCTCAGCACCAACCATTTTCTTTTGATATCATGTTAAAACTTTGACTGGATTCTTCAGTTCAATTAATCAATTATGTGCAAGTACTTATTACTTATGACAAGCATCTCTGTCACCCAACTAATTCTTTAGAAAGTTGCATAGATATGTTATAAAAGGAATACTATTCATTCCTCAGAGCCCTAACTCTTAAGTTGATAAATCAGGGATCAGACATTTGGTAGGAGTTTTCTATAGAAAGTAATGTCTATTTAAGGCTGACAACCACTCATATTGCATAATTTTGCTATTCTTTTTTATCAAGCTGGGAAAGTAGTTATCATTGTGAAGCAAGGAGAAGGTAGCATCAATGCTCAGTATCAAAGCAGTGTTATGAATCAGTTACTAGAACTGGGTGGACAATCACCGTTTTTTAGTGGCCATCGTGGATCTTACATTCTTCTTGGTTACAGGCGAAAAGTGGGTGATGTGATACCATGGATTACTCAAGTTGCAAAAGCAGAAACGAAAGGTGTTAGCGAACTTAGAAGAATAATTTATTTAAAGGGTAAAGTTGTTGACATGTTAATTTTGTATCTTGGTTCACATGGTGTTTCTACCTGTCTTATTAATTGTGAATATGATTATTATTTTGATTACAATACTGCATTGTATATATCAGTATGTGTCATTAACCAGTTTATTCGTACATAAAAAGCTGTCTTTTTATCTTTTATTTTTATATTTTTATAACGTTTTTAGTTTACATATTAGTTTGTATATATTAACTTCTTTGTTCAAGCTTTTATTTATTCTGTGCTCAAGATGGAGATACATAACACACCATCCCTCTTTTCCCTGTTTTGCGGTTGGAAAAACCTGCTAAATGTTTAGGTTTATCATTTCGAACAAAATAAATTCTACCAACAACAATACGCTGTAAAATCTTGGAAAATAAAATAGACACTGGATATAAAAAATATTTTATTTTTATTTTATTATTTTATTTTTTTATTATTATTTTATTTATTTTTATTTAGTCACTCTACAAGAATTATTGACAACTGCCAACCAAACCTTCTATTCAGCTTTGCCACAGTGGAATGAAATAAACCAACTATTCCCTTCACTCAAAAACAGTGTTAAAATGCTTATACAAGAATCTAGCACAGGTAAAGTTTGCATGTGTTTTTTCCATGCTACCTGGGAAGTTTTTGATTACCTGAGAAGTTTTTATCATCGAGCGTAGGTAATGCTTTCTTCATAATCGGTCATTTTTTTGCTGTCAGTTTTTTTTTTTTTTATTCGTAACTGTTTTGTAGCTCCAGTGGTCCAAGCTGCACTAGAAGCAGCCAATGTTGTCATTTCGCAAGCTGTATCATCTGCAACATCAGTGTATCAACAAACACAGATACTATTAACAAATGTTAACGAACTCATTGATAAATACAATTATCTCAAGTCAGCCTCTGCAAACGTCACCAGTGTAATAAACAATGGAAAGAGCCTCGGTAAGCTGCTTTTATGTAGTTCTCAAAAACATCATTGGTGTTTTTATGAAGTCAGCTTATCTACTATTAAAACTTGGCAAGTTATCATGAATCACCAAGTAGACGAGCCACGAGGATTCGCATTGGTTTTTAATCTAATAAATACATCCCTTCCAGAAGTCAGGATTTTTCGCATGTATTAGCTCTAGAATTACCACAGGTATCCATGTAGTAAAAGGTACAATCAAATAAATGATGAGGGAATCCAACACTTGGTGAATTAGGCAAATAGGCAAGACCCTTGTTTATAAGTAGAATTATAATGATTTATTATTATTAGACGTTTTGTTACTTCAGTTGTTCAAGCAGAGAACAAGCTTCAACTTCAAAAAAACTATCTTCTCCAAACATCAAATTTACAAGTACAGTTCACCACCATCAGCAACACTATCAGAAATGTTCAATCACGAATGGATTCGAAGTTGATGCAGTTACAAACACTGTCATCACAAATGCCGTTCACAATTGAATACCAGCAAGGTGGACAGTCTGTATTCAACTTTGGTGTTTCTAGTCTAACCCAACATATGTATACAGTGGTTCAATTTGATGTGAAAGTTAAAACAACTGATGGTATTCTGTGGTATCTCTTTTCGAAAACAACAAGTACAGTACGTATTAAAGCAGAAATAAATTTCTTGCATCTTTTTATCTACTTGTATTCAGTTACCCAAACGTCCTTTCAAATAGTTGCACGAAGTATATTTTGTCAACCTCAATTCTGTTTAATATCAAAAAGCATTAAATTGTTTTTTCTTTCAGACTGGATCCATGGGTTTATACATGCAAGGTGGCTACCTTTATTTGGTCTATAACTTGGGTTATGGTAACATTGTAGGAAAAACTGCAACAATACTGCAAATCAATCGCTGGTACACAGTTTTCGCATCTCGAACTGGACACTCAGCTGTTCTCCTACTGAGAGATGATATAGGTATAGCAGTTGAATATTTTAATTGTATCTTTGCGACACATCAAATTCTTATGGGGAGAAAATTGGTTATGTTTTAATTTAATTTTAATTTAATTTAATTTAGTTTTAATTTAATTCATCATACAGATTATTAAAACATTACCTGATTATGATTTGTAAAATATGGAGAATTTATTTATTATGTGATGGCTTAGTCTTAATACAACATTTGCACAATGTTTCATCAAATGATTCCTTGTTATAATGTTCTGTATTTGTAGGTGTAACAACGGTCAAACATTTGAAATCACCTTATGCAAGTGATCCTAACTATTTCAACATTGATGGTAACAGTCGATGGTATTTGAATGGTTTTCCGGCTGGTTTTATGGTATGCAACTGATAATTACCTAAGACGTATTCAACCAACTTTTTTGTTCAGAAAATCCTAAGTTTTTTCATTATTACGAATGAAAACTATGATGACATTATGTGATTCTGTTTCTATTCTGTTTCTGTAGTCACAGCTAACAACTTTATATGGAAGATTCTATGGTGCTTATGACAACTTTATTTTCAATGGTGTTCTATACAATCTTTGGAATAGTCATGGTTTTTCGGGTTCATTATCGTATGCTAACTACCGATATGCTCTACCAAAGAAAACGGATGGCTCAGCAGTGACGTTTTTTGGCAACGGCTACATAAGACATAATGTTGGTACATTTTCAACGTCCAATGAATTTTCATCTTTGGAATTGGAATTCCGTTCGCTTAGAAATAACGTGGTGGTATTCGGTGTTACCGGTCAAACCGGTTCCTTCATTTACGGTTTATACATTTATGGCGGGAAGTTGATGTTCCAATTTGCAACCAGTTTGGGAAACAATATTGCTATTGTGTCAAACAAGTAAGATTATTGTCCATCAACTTTTTGTTTGCGAAAGGGTCAAGCAAGAAAGATTGAGGTTATGTATGTTATGTATCGCAAGTTCTTGATTTTTTCAGAGGAATGTTTAGTATTGCTTCTCCTACTTATAAGTAATTAGCACAATCAGCCAATTAACGTATTTCTTCTTTAAAAGTCTTGAATTAACGAGTGCCGTTTTTCTGTGGAATTTACCGCTTCTTTCCTCTATCATGGTCTATTATAAATATATTTGCTGTATTTTAACATTTTTGGCTAAAATTGGGGAATCGTTTTAGCCCATGGTCTTAAATCTGGGTCATTTTTTGAAATTTCAAAAATTCTTTGTCATTAGGAAATTTTTAAGGCCGGCTTCTGTCAGGATTTGTGAGCTTTATTTTCTTTCCCTTAAAGAACCCAGTAATATTGTTTGTGTTGAATTATATACTGAATTTGTACTATCAATGCTTGACAACAGAGGCGTAGCTAGAAGTCAGTCAAAATTTGTGGAGGAGAGTTTAGTCATTTATAGTAGAAAAGGAAAACGTGCAAGTCACCTATCTACACTTAAGAAATATCATTGAATTGGACTCCTCCACTTTTTTTGACTGACCCTGAATATGCCTATGGACAATTACTGTTTCGAGAATGGAATCCTGTGTTCTTAATGACCCAAAAGTGTTTTCTAGTTTTCTAGTCCCCATTATATTGCCTAAATTTTCATCAGAAAAGAAAACATATACTTGATAATATGCTCTATACGTTTTGTTTTATTTATTAGCAACTTTTATAACAATGGAGATTGGTACAAAGTGACAGTATCACGCAGCAGTGTCAATGCAACGCTTCATGTTATCCCGTTAAACCCCATCAACGCCCATCTGGTCGAACGTAAAACTGATTACATTGGTGTGACTAGTTTGCGGAATGGTATGGTCATTATATTTGGCGCAGCATCTTCAGATAGGTACAAAAGTCTTTTTGATGTTGTTTTGTAATCTTGAGTTTGTTTCCTATGATGTGTTCAGTATCTAGCCATTGGATCCAAGACAAGATGTCAAGTGATTTTTCCTTTTTCATATCTTTCCCTTTATTGTCCATGAAGAAGCTTCCTTCCCTTTTACCCCTGTTGTTCGTATTTGGAAACAAACCCTGGACAGGAAGTACAAAGGAAGAAAGAAAACAATATCCTGGTAACGTATCTTTCAAACAGTGATCGGTCTGTCTTGATTCGATGCAACCATTTTTCTTCTATAATATCGAAATCCAACCTGCTTTATACTGGTAAATGGTCGAAATAGATGTCATGCTCACTCGACACGTGCTACCTGGATTCCTCTTTTCTATTTAACTGATTATCTTTCCATTTAGCATCATCCCTCCTCCAGTCAGTGGCACGTTTGCAGGTGACATGAGGTCTTTACTTATGAGTGACAGCGTGACGGGTGAATTGAGAAAAAGAAGCTTTTCGTCCGCCTTGTTGGTTCAACAAAAAGATACCAGTTACTACGGGATGATAACAGGCCAGGTATAGATAATGTACAGACTCTATTTTTTTTTTTTTTTTAGGAGCGACGTTTCTTTCTGTTGAATTGGACCTTCCAAAAATATGTAAACGTCACAAACATTCGTGTTTAAGGAAACATTTAAGGACAGCAGACTTAAACTCATTTAAATCTGTTATAGTTTTCACGTAAGCTGGCATGTTATTCCAAGCTACCCCGAAAACAAAAACAGTTTAGTGCAATGTTGTTTTTCACTGGTGCGACCTTCAACGTATTACCACTTCTTAAAGAATAGGAGTTAGTTTCAGATTGGAAAATGTGCCACATAAATTCGGGGTTTAGCTGTTGGAGTGATTGGAACATTGATTGTTTAACTTTACATTTTGCCTCGGCAATCTCAAAACTCAATTTTTTTCCTATCCCTTATCATTTTCATTTCCCCCAGGTTGCAATCGTCGTATACAATACGGCAACATCATTTTCTTTGTATAGATTGTCCAGGGCATACGTTTCTATGGTTACATGTGGTGGCTAAAACAAGGCTCATATGCTATGCTGATGAATTATCAAAATGTGCCCGTCAACTCCATTTTCATCAGTTTTAAAACGACACAGCTCAGTGGATTGCTTATTTACAAAGAAGGCAGTGTAAGTATATTCCATCAGGACGTCACTGATGTTTATAAGGTGACGTAACATATGGCAGCTTTTGTACTGATTGTTTGTTGAATACGAGATGAGTCACCAATATTGACGCGTTTTGATTGGTGTTCTTAGTTTTGAATTTATTAATTTAGTCTTCGCAGCCTTATTTTTATGTCGGCTTACTTGCTGGCAACATTATTGTGTTATTGCAACAGAAAGGCAACCCCATGCAACCGTATGTTACTACTGATCTTATGGTCAGTAATGGACAATGGCATAATATGAGTTTAGCTGTTACCAACTCAGGGTAAATTCAATTTTTCTGTTTATTTCGTCTTACATCGATCTTATTTGTCTGTTTTCAAGACCACTAAAAAATGCAACGCTAACACAAACACAAACACAAACACAAACACTAACAACAACAAAAACAAAAACAAACGCTTTTAGTGACACGTTATGTTGATCATATCGCCATCTTGCTTACCATATGGAGCGCGCATGGTAACAACAACTTCTTTAGTAACAATTTTGTTTATCATTGTAGGTACCAATTACAGGTTGACAACAAAGTTGTTTATCTTGGCTGGTATGGGACAAGCATTGGTTCCAGTATCGGTGTTGGTCTCGTCTATGTTGGTGGTACACCGGTAGATGCAAACCTTCAATTGGCAGTGCCTACGATGCAATCACTTGCTATCGATTTTGACAGTTTCCTTATCAATCGAGTGTAAGGCTCTTTTTTTGTTGTTCCTCCTTTACTTCAGTTTCAATTTCATTTTCAATTTACCTCAGGGAAGAAATTTTTGCCGATCAAGGTACCAAAAACTTGGAGATTTGTTATTGCCGATCTCCCTCTTTCAGAATCACTTCCTAGTTGGATCACTTCATAGTTGCTGGATTAGTTTTTGAGAAGGACAGATAGAAGTGAAATTTGAGTTTGTAAATAAGGAAAGAAAAATATATAATAATAATCATGGATATCATAATGAATTTCATTGAATTTTGTGGAACTGATATCGACGGATTATTTGTACCTACCAAAAGGCTACACTCTTCCAGAAACAGTATAAAATGTTCTCCTACCTTATTGATTCAGCCTTAGTGCTGGCCTTCTCTACTGAAGTAGTAATGAGGTTTTCTAAATCTCAAATTTACTTAATATCTTTAAACCTTTTAACATCTTCTAACATCTTTTAACGAATTCGTGGATTAGGTAAGGTCGGTAGGAAATGAAAACTTTTGAGAACGGTTTTGTTTTAAATGCTGTTTTCTTTTGGTAACACCCATTTCTGAATTCTAATGTTTTTTAGGGATGTGAACTTTTTCGAGGGCGCTTACATTGGTGTGTCGTATGCTGGTATTAAACCGGGATCCAATCAAGCTAGTCCGCCGCCATCTTGTGCAGCCTCGTTTCCAGACCTGATATATGCACCAGATCCACTGCAAGTACGATTTGGAAAAGTTCCCTGGGCTAGCATACAAAGTTATATCGGTTACCGGTTGACTGATAATATAGCGGACAAATATTTCAGAACAAGGTGAGTGTTGATATATTTTTCTGTTTTTTTTTACGTTCATTACCATTAGCAGCAAAAGAAAATAAATCAGCATGAACGGTTTGCCACTTGGAAAGGTAAAAGCACTGTTTCACTTGTCCTGTATATAACACCAATAACACATCCTTGAATGCTTGAATCTGAATCTGAGTGTAATTTTCTCTTTTCATGTCTTGCGCTTCGTATGTAACAGGAACGGGATATCGAAACAAAAGAATGATTTAAAAAATAATATGGTTCATATATTACTTTTTTCAGAAGCACGAATATTTGTTATATTCCTGCCCCTATACAAAATGAACAAGTGGAAACAATAAGAAAAAGTTGAAAAATTCCAATCCTCACCCTTTTCACGTGCAACACGTCTTAAAAAGTCTTTATGGGGTCAATGCTTTCCATCTTGTTAATCTTTTTTAAAAAAACTCATTGAAAAAACATGACGGTGAGAAAGAACTTCTGCTGTATATTTGTAGTTTGGCAACGCCACCAAAAAAGAAAAACAATTTGTTATAAGGTTGCTTGACATGATGCTTGACTCCTCTGATACTATGAATAAACCGCCATTTTGAATATCCACATCCAGTATTTGAAGGAGTATTTGAAACCATTTCACTTATCACAATTTTGTATATCCACAACGACACTTTTTTTTAAATAAGAAACCGGTTTATAAGAAATAGCAATCGGCCAAAAACCTATAAGAAAAAGGAAAAGTTGTTTGTAATAAAAAAAACAGTGTAATAATTGATACTTGAAAGGGTGTTTGACCATTTACTGACAGGTCCTGCTGTAAAAGTTTAAATGAGGAAACACGTGTAAGGAGAATGTGATACATGAAACTATGCTAATGTACACAGGACGTTAGAAAGTATGATTGCATGACCGGGTGACTCTTTGGTGGTGTCAAGTAGACCCAGGGTTTCAGTCCATTTACCTTAAAACTAAAACTAACATGGAAGATCTGAAGAAACAAATCCTGTTACAAAGTTTTTAAATTTAACAAATGTATTTATTTTTTTACAGTTATGTGGTTACTATGAGTTTCCGTGCTGTGTCTGGTGACGGGGTAATATTTTACATTGCTGACAGCATCTCCAATCCAAAACAATACGTTTCGCTTGAACTGATAAATGGTCGGATTAGGTACGAGTTCAATAATGGCGAGCAAAAGGTCACCATAGAAACAGCAAACACTACAAATTATGCCGGCACTGGGAAATGGTACAAGGTAAGAGACCTGGGAAAGATAATGATCATTGAGTGTTTCTGTCTGAAAGGACCATTAAAGGGAAGGAGATGATGGGGAAAATGATGTGACTCTGCGTTTTTGATTACATAAATTTCCAAGCAATAGACAGTAATTATTTTCTATCATGTGATCTAAAAGTGTTCAAAAGAAACTACAGTTAGATAGTTAAAGACAATAGGGCTTCGTAATAGACTTCCAGACTAGGTAATTTTCTAATCAAATGTTAGATCGACTACCTATTAAATCTAGGTATATCTCCTTCGCATTTATCAATTTGGCGCTGTTTTGGTACCTGACACAATGGAATATAAAAATTCTCGCCACGACCAAGCAGCCAAGCCTATACAGCTCAGGACGCCATTATACATCGGCGCTTTACCAGATCACGTGGCAGCACCACACTTCCATAACAAAAATAAAGGATTCAATGGCTGTTTAAGGAAATTCGAAGTTTCTTCTGGGTTCGAAACGTATGCGTTCGACTTTTCGAAACCTGACCTTGGTGGAACTCAAACAGGAACAACTTCGTGTTACTCAAACACGGAACCGGGTGTATATTTCAATGGTATCGACGCCTGGGTTAATTACGGTAAGCAGAGGCTCATTCATTTTATATGAGAGACACAGAAAGGAGCCAAAATATTATTATATATATAGTATTTGGCATTGCAGAGTTTCGGGGCACTTCACTTGTTAGCCTGTGTTCAAGGTTAAGCTGTTTATTTTGTCTTTCAAACAGATTACCAAAACAGCCAGAGTATACTGTTGGCGAAGTGATAATGTTTGTGATTATAATACTTTCTATATAATTAGAGTTTATCATGTCATAGACCGGTTGTTTTTATTTGCGAGGTTTCGACAGTTACTACTGTGATCATCGGGCGTTTGTAAATGAATGATGTAAAGTTTATATATGTTTTCAGTAGGATCGAAATTAGGATCGAAATTATTTCGGACCTGGAAGGAAGCAATGTCAATATTTCGGACCTGGAAGGAAGCAATGTCAATAATTTGTTTTGCGTAGAGCTGGAAACCATATCGCAGGAACATTATACGATGTACTATTAATACTGGAATTGTTTTTGACACTGTATATAGTCTCTTTGACATTTCGAGCAGTCCATCCTTTTTCCTTGTCAAGGATCTTTCTATTCTCCCAATCAAACTTGTTAGTCCAACAGTGGACAAATTATTGACATTGCTTCCTTCCAGGTCCGAAATATTGACATTGCTTCCTTCCAGGTCCGAAATAATTTCGATCCTAATTTCGATCCTACTGAAAACATATATAAACTTTACATCATTCATTTACAAACGCCCGATGATGACAGTAGTAACTGTCGAAACCTCGCAAACAAAAACAACCGGTCTATGACATGATAAACTCTAATTATATATTATGAATACTAGACTGACAAACAATATAAATATATAATACTTTCTGTTGCATTTCTCAACCTACCAATTATCACGAAGCTTCAGCTTTCTTACTTGCATATATACACCTTTCCCGAATTTCTGTTTAGCTACCTTGCAAAACATAGTCACTGTTTCACTAATTTTTTGAAATTATTTCTTTGTAATTATTGTTATTATTAAA
Source organism: Turritopsis rubra (assembly GCA_039566895.2). Taxonomy (NCBI): domain Eukaryota; kingdom Metazoa; phylum Cnidaria; class Hydrozoa; order Anthoathecata; family Oceaniidae; genus Turritopsis; species Turritopsis rubra. The sequence continues at coordinate 1,665,868 of CM077619.1, forward strand.
TCTCACCGTAGTATTATTTGTGTTAAAACAGAAATTTGGGAAAGAGGTATTGTGTCTATATTGCATAGATCTATTCGCTTACTCTATGAATTGTTTTAGCCACTCAATTCCAGTTGAAAACCGATTTTGATCTGGAAATTCGGTTTCGTACGTATAAACGTTCGGGAGTCTTGTTGTATCTGTTTGGAAGAGACTCGCAAACTGGAGTGGGTAAGTGTTCCATTCAATTTCAGGGTTTTTTGGTGCAATGGTGCAGAACAACTTGGTTCTGTTTTTTTTTTTCATGAAACACACGAGCAATTGCTACTGTAGTGCAAATACAGGTTCCTCTGTAACAGACAATTCGGAGATCCGGCTACCATTATGGATCCAATACATCAGTGGGGCATGTTGAAATCCGGTTTCGTCTGAGAACATTAGAAGATATGAAAAATTCATTATAAACATTACTGTTAAACTTCCCAAAATAAATCCCATAAATTGCGGCAAATCATCCTAAACAGTAGTTTTAAATAATGAAAATGCTGCCTGAAGCTGCGAACTCAGCGACAATACCGGCAAAATTAGTGGTGGAAAAGATGGGGGAAATGGTGGTGGCCATGGCCATGGTAAAATTTATGATGGTGACAAGTTTTCTTGATGGACACAGATGGTGGCAAAAAATTCCTTTTATAACATGATATGAAAAGTTCATTCAAAACTTTATGTTGCAAAATTTTACTGGTTTCGTTTCTGCTCCCAAAAGATTTTATTTAATTCACAAACACAGCACGCAACCACCACTCCTTCCTCTGAGTTTCTTCTGTACAAACACAGCACGCAACCACCACTCCTTCCTCTGAGTTTCTTCTGTACAAAAACAGCACGCAACCACCACTCCTTTCTCTGAGTTTCTTCTGTACAAACACAGTACGCAACCACCACTCCTTTCTCTGAGTTTCTTCTGTTCTACAGCTGCTATTGAAATGACATCAGCATTAAGTTACAAACCTAAAAGATATGACATGAATATGTTATCTTTATGTTTTAATTTCATCTATTGAACAAACTGTGATAAAAGAATCACTCACCCTCTTATCTTTGGAGGTTGAACATTCCAATTTTTAATTCATACTGCATTTTATGCCGGAAACAAGTCTAGAGGAATACTGGCCTTTCGTCGGAGCTGGATAACAAGAAAAATGGGCTATTTTAATGCTCAGCACCGTAACACTGTCACTGAGTAATAGAAAATGAAAAGATGAAACCTTTCGAAGATAGTAGAAATTGAAGTAGACAATCCTTCTCAACGAAATCCACATGGAAAACAAGTCTTTTGTTTCACTCACGTGTCTGTCGTCGTTGTCCTCGTAGTTGCTAAAACTCTCTACTGTTTGCCACCGATCGTAAAACAATATATCGTGCATTTTAATTCCCTTTTAATTTTAAAAGTGCGCGCATTAAAAAATCAAGACAAAACATAAAGTTGTTGTTGTTGTTGTTTTTGTTCTCCAGAAAAAAATCTATTGAGTTTTCTTAAATTTGATTCTTTGATATTGAATGGCGGAAAAACGAGATCAAAATTTTTAGATCTGCATATGCGTTGATTTCTCCAACTGCATCCGCCAGTTCTAACACAATTCGATAATTCACTAGAGTTGCTTTTTCCAAGCGAGCGCGAATTGAAACTGACGATGATGAATGAAATTTTACCTTTAGAATCGATCACCTCATTCGGTTCTTACATATTGCTTGAATTAAAAGAGGGAAAGGTGAACAGCATTTTCATTTGTTCTTGTGTTTTGTGTGGGATGACCAAACGAATGACCGAACGAATGAATGAAACATGACTTTTTGAATTTCTCTTCATAGATCTATTTTCATTATAAACCTGTCAATCTTCTGCCTGGACAAACATTTCAATGGAGTGATCCTAAATCTGACGTGTCATATTACTTGTGTGATCAGAAATGGCACACCATTCGCGTGATCAAGAACGGGCGTAACCTCAGCATAAAAGTTGACACCATTGATACTCTGGGTGGAGGTGTAATTAATGAAAATCTCAGTGGTATCGTGTCTGGGCACATGTATATTGGCGGTGTTGGAAGTAAGTTTATCTGTAACTGTCATTGGTCATCCTGTTTTTTATGGTGTTTCACGACTCGATAACAATGATTAAAACTGAGCCATTTCGAGATAAACCCTATTAACAATTCCCTCTGTGGAAAATGTTAATTGGCCATGCTAATTATTTTCGATCCCGCCTCTAGTTGGACCTACAAAATTACTCCTTCAACAAGTGGAATCAAGAGCCCTCGAAGTGATATTTTCACTTGCCCGATAGTAATATTTCTTTAAATTGATATTATAATTTTGTTTATTTGCTCAAACTAAATCACTAAACCTCCAGTTTTCATGGTTTTTATTTGGTTACCTCGAGCAATCGGATGAAAGCATTTAGTTGTGCCTCCATTAATTTTAACATTTTTCGTTATGGATAACTGGTTTTATTTTCAATCACCATGTGCTTTTCTTTTGTTTAGAGAATATTTTCGTGCCAACAATTTCACCCAAACATTTCCACGGCTGTATGGAGTTGATGTCACTAGGTGACCAGACGGAAAGAATAACGTCGAGCGAGAATGGAAACAACGTTGTATTTGGTTGTCCAACATTTTAGAAGATTATAACATTTTTCTTTCTTTTTTTTATATGTATATAGTTTATTATTGCCTCTCAATATCATGGTATAGTATCTATGCAGTGTTTTCTGGCTTGGAACTCACACAGAAAATATTAAACATCGGGTTATTTGAAAACTAAATTTTTTACAACTTTTTAAAAAAATCGTTTATAGTTATTTGTTTTTTCGCCAGAGGCAAGTGCTGCTCGATTATGCAACCCACATTGCACAGGATATTTGCATATTTAGATAGAAGAAGAACTACATGCTAGTGCTGCTTGATGACTTGATCTCAAAGTCCAAATCCAATGTTCAGCGTTTTCACAATATTGCTTTGAAACATGACAACATCAATGTTTGGCCTCCTTTCACTTCATTATTAAACCGCGACGATCCTATTGTGATGTACATGGCTGGTCGATTCTGTAAATTATAGTTATGTAGTTATGTTACTAAATTAAATAATTAAATCTATGGAGAAGTGTGTTAAGTCTAAATACACCCCGAATTAAATGTTAAAACACCGTGTTTGGACTAATTAATACAGCCACCCTCCGATTAATTAACCCACCGATTAATCGAATGATATCAATCCTGATTTATATAAAAGTTGTAGAGCATAAAAAAATGGCTACCAAATGGTTGATTGTATTATCTTTACACACACTGCAGTTACAAACACTGTCATCACAAATGCCGTTCACAATTGACTACCAGCAAGGTGGACAATCCGTATTCAACTTTGGTGTTTCTGGTCTAACCCAACATATGTATACAATGGTTCAATTTGATGTGAAAGTTAAAACAACTGATGGTATTCTGTGGTATCTCTTTTCGAAAACAACAAGTACAGTACGTATTAAAGCAGAAATGAATTCCTTGCATCTTTCTATCTACGGGTATTCAGTTACGCAAACGTCCTTTCAAATAATTTCATGAACTTTATTTGTCAACCTCAATTCTGTTTAATATAAAAAAAGCACTGAATTGTTTTTCTTTCACATTGGATCCATGGGTTTATACATGCAAGGTTACCTTTATTTGGTCTATAACTTGGGTTACGGTAACATTGTAGGAAAAACTGCAACAAAACTGAAAATCAATCGCTAACACAGTTTTCGCATCTCGAACTGGACACTCAGCTGTTCTCCTACTGAGAGATGATATAGGTATAGCAGGTGAATATTTTAACTGTATCTTTGCCACTCATGAAATTCTATTGTGAAGAAAATTTGTCATGTTTGAGCTAAGTATTTTATTCATCATACAGATTATTAAAACATTACCTCATTAAGTTCTGACCCTGTAATTTAATGTTACTCTGTACAGTGCAGAAGTTTCGATTAGATTTCCTCTTTTCATGGTTTATCTACTATAATTTAACATTTTTCGCCAAAATTTGGGAATTGTGTTAGCCCAATGTCTTAAATCTGGGTCACTTTAAAGTTTCAGAAAGGCTTTGACATTAAAAATCCGTTTTTAAAGCCATTGACTTTGAAACAGCTGAATAGGGGTACATCGGATACCGCAAAGATCTATCAGTTTTATTTTCTTTTCTTTACGGAACCCAGTGACTACCAGGCCAATAATATTGTTTGTGTCGAAATGTATAGACTAAACAAGAACCTTAACAGCATGAAACGGGAGAGCGAACAGTAAATAAAAATGCATTTAGGAAGCTAAGTGAGGTTTAAAATTTCTGGCAAAAACAGAATTATTCATTGATGTTTCCTACCAAAATATTTGCAATTGACGTTTCGCGAAGGAGGAACACAAGCTGGTTTTAATACGGGACGCTCTAGCTCTCCCGTAATTATTACTATCCATGATTATTAAAGATTGACAATGACTGTTTTGAGAATGGAATCCTGTTTTGTGAGCAACTTGAGACGTATTGAAATATAAAAGGTCTTTGTTAAATAGAAAGCTTCTTTTGCAAGAAATCAAAAGAGAAAAAGTGTTATTTATCAGTTTTCTATTCCCTATATTGCCTAAATTTTCATCAGAAGAGAGAACATGTGCTCTTTTCGTTTACTTTTATTTCTTAACAATTTCTACAACAATGGATTGGTAAGAGACAGTATCAAGGAGCAGTGTCAATGCAACGCTTTATGTTATGACATTAAATCCCGTCAACGCCCATCTGGTCGAACGTGTGACTTACAATGGTGTGACTAGTTTGCCGAACGGTATGGTCATTATATTCGGCGCCGCATCTTCAGATAGGTACGAAAGTCTTTTTGATGTTGTTCTGTAATCTTGAGTTTTTTTTCCTGTAACGTGATAAGTATCTGACCATTAGATCAAAGACAAGCAAGATGTCAAGCGATTTTCCATTTTTCATATCTTTCTCTTTATTGTCCATGAAGAAGCTTTTACCCTTTTACCCCTATTGTTCGTGTTTGGACACAAACCCCGAACAAGAAGTACAAAGGAAGAAAGAAAACAATATCCTGGTAACGTATCTTTCAAACAGTGATCGGTCTGTCTTGGGTCGATGCAACCATTTTTCTTTTGTAATATCGAAATCCAACCTGTTTCTACAGCTAAATGGTCAAAATAGATGTCATGCTCACACAACGCGTCCTAGCTGGATTGTTCTTTTCCATTTAACTAACAAATTATTTTTACCTTCAGCATCTTCCCTCCAGTCAGTGGCACATTAGCAGGTGACATGGGGTCTTCACTTATGAGTGATAGCGTGACGGGTGAATCGAAAAAGCTTTTCGTCCGCCTCGTTGATTTAACTGAAAGATACCAGTTACTACGTGGTGATAACAGGCAAGGTAGAGATAATGTACAGACTCTATTTTTTTTGTTTTTTTAGGAGCGGCGTTTCTTCCTGTTGAATTGAATCTTCCAAACATAGTTTTATAAAATGTACACGACGCATATTTCCGTATCGTGTTTATTTTCATTTCCCCTAGGTTGCTTAATTTTAAACTACACTTCACCAACCATCGTATCCATTACGGATACATCATTTTCTTTCTATTGATTTTCCAGGAGATGCGTTTCTATGGCTACATATATTTTGGCTTAAACAAGGCTCATATTCGATGCTAGTGAATTTTCAGAATGTGCCCATCAACTCCATTTTCATCAGTTTTAAAACGACACAGCTTATTTATTATTTGTGGATTGCTTATTTACAAAGTGTATTCATCAGGACTTCACTGAGGTATTCCACGTGATGTAACTAATGGAAGTATCTGTACTGATGGTTCAATAACAGATTAGTCAGCAATCTTGATGCATTTAGATTGGTGTTCTTATTTTTGAAATTATTAATTAAGTCTTCGCAGCTTTATTTTTAAGTCGGCTTACTTGCTGACAACATTATTGTGTTATTGCAACAGAAAGGAAACCCAATGGAACCGTATGTTACTACTGATCTGAAGCTCAGTAATGGACAATGGTACAATATGGGTTTAGCTGTTCACAATTCAGGGTAAATTCAATTTTTCTGTTTATTTCGTCTAAAGTCGATCTTATTTTTCTATTTTCAAGACTACTGCCACACCAACAACATAAACTGTTTTTTTTTCTTAGTAGAAAAAGACGTGTATGTGTATGGGTTTAGTTTGGCCAACCAAAAAAATTTATGATTTTTCGGAAGGGCTTTCCAAATAAGGGCTAGTTTCGACCAGATCATTTTGGTGACGATATATTTATACACATTAAAGATTTAAACACTACATCTGAAAATCATTTATGCTTCATATATATGGTGATTCGGAGAAAAAAAGCAAAAAAGTCTATTATGCTGATGACCTCCGCCCCTGAATGGAGAAAAGAAATGTTCATGAAAATTTTTCAAATTTTTGATTAACTCTTTTGTATATATTCGTAGGTACAAAGTACAGGTTGACAACAAAGTTGTTTATCTTGGCTGGTATGGGACAAACATTGGTTCCAGTATCGGTGTTGGTCTCATCTATGTTGGTGGTACACCGGTAGATGCAAACCTTCAATTGACAGTGCCTACGATGCAATCACTTGCTATCGATTTTGACAGTTTCCTTATTAATCGAGTGTAAGGCTCTTTTTTTGTTGTTCCTTCTTTACTTCAGTTTCAATTTCATTTCAATTTACCTCAGGGAAGAAATATTCGCCGATGAAGGTGCCAAAAACTTGAAGATTTGTTATCGCCGATCTCCCTCTTTCAGAATCACTTCCTAGTTGCATCACTTCATAGTTGCTGGATTAGTTTTTGAGAAGGACAGATAGAAGTGAAATTTGAGTTTGTAAATAAGGAAAGAAAAATATATAATAATAATCATGGATATGATAGTGAATTTCATTGAATTTTGTGGAACTGATATCGACGAATTACTTGTACCTACCAAAAGGCTACACTCTTCCAGAAACAGTATAAAATGTTATAAATCTCAAATTTACGTAATTTCTTTACACCTTTACACCTTTTTAAACATAATTACATACGGTTCACATAAGTTTTTTTTAAGGAACACGAATATTTGAATTTCTTTACACCTTTTAACATTTTTAAACATAATTACATACGGTTCACATAAGTTTTTTTTAAGGAACACGAATATTTGTTATATTCCTGTTCACGATACAAAACGAACAAGTGGAAACAAGCCTTTAGAAAAAGTTTAAAAATTTCTATTCCCACGCATTTCACGCATAAAATGACTCTGGTGTTTTCGAAACCAGTTGCAAACACGTGTCATAAAACGCCATTACAGGGTTAAGGCTTTCCATCTTGTTAATCTTCATTAAAAAATTTAATTGAAAAAACATGACGGTGAGAAAGAACTTCTGTTGTATATTTGTAGTTTAGCAACACCCACCAAAAAAAGTAAAACAATTTGTTATAAGGTTGTTTGACATGATGCTTGACTCCTCTGATACTATGAATAAACCGCCATTTTGAATATCCACATCCAGTATTTGAAGGAGTATTTGAAACCATTTCACTTATCACAATTTTGTATATCCACAACGACACTTTTTTTAAATAAGAAACCGGTTTATAAGAAATAGCGATCGGCTAGCAAAAAACGAAAAAGGAAAAGGGCTGTCCCTTCCAGTTAGTTTGTAATAAAAAAGCAAGTGTAATATTTGATACTTGAAAGGGCGTTTGATCCTACTGTAAAAGTACAAGTCTAAATGAGGAAATACGTGGAGCTCTATGAGGAATGCAAGGGGAATGTGATACATGAAATTCAAAAGATGTGAAATCATACATGCAACTAAGCTATTGTACACAGGACGTGGGAAAAGATACTAGCATGATCGGGTGTCTCTTTGGTCGTGTCAAGTAGACACAGAGTTTCTGTCCATTTCGTTTAAAACTGAGACCAATAAATAATTTTTTTTTAAATTTAACCATAGAAATACGAGAAGAGAAAGAATAACATCGACGAATATGTCTCTTGAATTTTTTATTGTTATCTTAGAACAATTGTTTCCTCGCGTGTCACTAGATTCCATGCTTTTTTCGCGTTTGTTGGCATTTGGAACAACTCATGCAATCAAAACGAAATATTTGCTAACAATTCACATGACTTTCCCTACCAAATAATTAGGGTTAGGCGTAACTCTGTGTTGATTCGCTTAGGATACATATTGAACATCTGTCTGATTGATTTAGAAAAAAATTGGCGAGTTTTCTATTCAGTTTGGAGAAGAAAGTGTAGTCAAGAGGTATCCACCATATTTGTTTATATAATACGAAGCATATTAATCAACAACCGTTATTTTAATAACTAACCATCCTGTTACAAATCCTCGTTTTTTGGTAAGTTTCTTATATATATTTTAAAGTCTGAGGCGAAAAAAGAAGTAGTTTAGTATTAGTAATATTTCGGTTGTTTTCGAGTCGAATTTTCGTATATTGATGTCTTGGTATATTTTTATTGTTGAAAAGTTAAACATGGCGAAAATTGGGTAAAAAGATCGTGTAAAAAGTAATGTTTATTGATTTTAGGATAGAACAAGAAATACATAATCACTGCCAAAAATTATCAAAAGAATGACTGGTTATACCAATCCTAAATCTAAGGCAGACTATGCTAACATAATTAATAAATTTCACATTTCACTTGATGAAGATTCAGAGGCACAATTGCTTTTTTTTATTAGTTTTAATTTTTGATTATAATATACTGTAAGATATCTTTTGTAAACAAAACAATACAAATGTTATTAAAACTTAGATAAAGGGGTATTGTCTAAAAACAATCCTATTTCCAATTGTTAAGTTTTCATAGTGTACATGGAGTATTATTTGAGTAACTGTTCATATATATTGAAGTTTTTAGTAATTATTGAGCCACAAACTTTTATAATCAACACGACACATGTCATGATGATTGATATGGTTGGTGCATTAGCCCTCCCTTCCATCATTAGTACTTGTAAAAAATTTGATGTTTATTTACATGTTCATTAAAGTAATTTTTAACTTTAGATTTATTTATATATTTTTATAAAGTATATTCTCTATCTTCGAAAGGCATCTCATTGCTTTCTTCGATAGTGAAATTGTCAGAAATTTCTATTTCACAGTTCTCGTATGAGTTAAAAAACACCAAACTTCCTTTATCCACTTCGTCTTTCTGATCACTACAAAATCATTACAAAATACGTCCCCCATGTTTATTTTCACAAGAGAACAAAAGATGAATTGTCGGTTCTCAGTAAAACCGTGGACTTATTCCAGGTGAAAGTTAAAATATTTATTACATAAATTAATTATAAATTAATTATAAATTAATTATTTATCACTCCGATGATGACCTTTGGAATATGAGGTCGAATATATAGGTTTTAAACAACCATGAAGCTTATTTTATCCTTTTTCTCATTAAATTATTTGCCCGAACTGATATTTTAAAATTATTTATCCAATTTCACAAATTATAAATATTTTTCACGACCAATCAAAGTTTCACCTGATTGTTTTAGAAAAACAATCAAACTCCCTCGAGATAACATCATTTGAGGCAAAAAATAATTATATCACCCACACTTGTGACGCGCGTAGTTTGGATAGATCAAAGAACGTTGTTATTCTTTCTCTTCCCGTACTTCAACAATTTAAGAAATTTATTTATTTTACAGTTATGTGGTTACTATGAGTTTCCGCACAGTATCTGGTGACGGGATGATATGTTACATCGCTGACAAAATCTCCAATCCAAAACAATACGTTTCGTTTGAACTGGTAAATGGTCGGATTAGGTACGAATTCAATAATGGCGAACAAAAGGTCAAAATAGAAACAGTAAACGACAGTAATTATATTCTGTCATGTGATCAAAAAGTGTAGAAAACAAATTTCTGTTAGGTAGTTCAAGTTAAGAATGCCGGCAATAGAGCTTCGTAATAGACTTCCAGACTAGGGAATTTTGTAATGAAATGTTAGATCGACTATTTAATGAACTAGTACATCTAGGTTTATCTCTTTCGCATTTATCAATTTGTTGCCGTTTTGGTACCTGAGACTATGGAATACCAAAATTCCAGACACGACGAAGCAGCCAAGCCTATAAAGCTCAGGGCGCCATTATACATTGGCTTTTTACCAGATCACTCTTTCAGCCATTCAATTCCTTTTGAAAACCGATTTTGATTTGGAAATTCGGTTTCGTACGTATATACGTTCAGGAGTGTTGTTGTATCTGTTCGGAAGCGACTCGCAAACTGAAGTGGGTAAGTGTTCCATTCAATTTCAGTTTTTTTTTGTACAATGGTGCAGAATATCTTGGTTTTGTTTCTTTGTTTTTTCTGTAAAACACGTGAGCAATTATTGCAATTACAGACGATTCGGAGATCCGGCTACCATTATGGATCTAATATGTCAGTGGGGCATGTTGAAATCCGGTTTCGTCTGAGAACATAAGAAGAAATGAAAAATTCATTTCATGCCAAATATCAGTTCCTGTTCGGCAAAATATTGTTATTATTACAATTTCAAAAAGGTTTGCCTAAGGAGAATGTTTTCCTGGATCTGCCCCTGACTTTTTAGAATCACAAAAAGTGGGTATATATGTAAATTTTATTGTCCGCAAAATTTATGCTCTGTCATTAAAAGTTTGGAAAGGGTAAACATTATAATTAACAAAACAGCTGTAAACAGTGAACAGTTAGACTGCTGTGAAAATATGCTATAAAATGAAGCTTTGGAATTCAGTGCACTTTTTGTTACATATGTTTTGAATAAAAAAATTAAAATAGCATTAATAAATCTGAGTCTCCGTGTAGAGATTGATCAAAGAAATCTATTTTAAAACAGTAGAAAATGAAGAGTTAAGCTATATTTTCCACCTTTTAGAGATTCAGAGTAACAATCTTGTAAATTCCCAATCCGCGAAAATAAATTTTTCTCGAACTACCTATGCGCACAAACAAATTCCACCATATTACAGTACAGTCCGAAAGAAACGTTACATTTCCACAAAGGAATGTATTTTTAAATGAAAACCCAAAAGATTAAAGTTTTATTTGTTACATGAAGTCATCATGTTTTTAACACGATTTTCTTGAAATCTTACGTTAGATATACATATGACCGTGAATTTCTAACGATAATAACGATAATAGTGGCCACTATTATCGAAAGTAATTTTATCTTACATGAAACTGTAAAGTTTCTTTCGGACTGCACTGTAGCGATTTCATGGCCCTCAAACTAAATTCCGCAATAATTAATATAAAACTGATAATAGGCATATACAGTACAAAAAGATCAAATTAGCTTTGATATGTCGCCATCTTCAGAAATTAATGATCTTTCTTTATCTAAGATTTCACAAAAATCGATTATATTAAAGAAGGATTACATTAATCATGCGTTGAAACATAATATAGGTATTCCTATGCAACCTATATGTATGTATTTTTATGTATTGTCTTTTCATCGGAACATAGTTCCAACGTTTCTTCAACCGGTTGAACCAGAAACTTGATTAAGTCCTCAATCTATCATTTAAACAAACAGACCATTGCATGCCAAAAGCCATTTGTACGATAAGACTTAAATTGCGACATGGTGCCAAGTTTTCTTGATGCGCACAGAGGGATTCCTGCTCTTGAGTTTCTTCTGTTTTACAGCTGTATGTTGAAATAACATCACCATTGAGCATCTGATGATCAATCAAATGATTTACCCTGCACATCTTTGGAGGTTGGAACATTCCAATTTTTTGTCGCGCGGTTGCAGCTAATTTGTACTTTATTATGTGCCGGAAACGAAACTAGAGGAACCCAAGCATTTCCAGGGATCGCGGAGATGGGGGCAGCCTCCCCCCCGCCACCCCCCACACACACACACTTTTTTGCTAAGTAAAAAATTATTTTTTCATTACTACTTAAAAAAAGGCAAAAAACGAAATTAACATTTTTTTCACGGCCATACAATACAAAAAGAAACTACCCTCTTAACCAAATGGCTATATCTAATTAAACTCGCAAGCAAGTAAGCAAATATTGATTTCCCATTGCATTGTTAAAAAGGATGGCATTGCATTGTTTTCTTTTTTCTGATGTTTTTGAATAATGTTGTTAGTTTAAAACGTGTTGGAAATGAGAAGTGTGGAGCACAGAAAAAAGATGAGTTAAATGAAGTGAGCAATGAGTGAAAACAACCAGAAGTCGATAACTCAGTTTTTTAAATCAAATCAAAAGTGCTGGAACAACCATCGTCGCAGCAGAAATCACTAAATTCACAAGAATCCACGCATAATATCAAAATAAATGATGATAAGCCGTTCCATCCCCTAGTAGACTACGTTTTTCCGAAATCGAAGAGTTGAGATAAGCTACGCTCGTGCCCAGCACATTGGTTTACAAAGTTTCCATGGCTTCATTATGATGAAAAGTATGTTTTTCGTATTGTATATTATTTCCTTCAAGGGATAATTTTGCAGCGTTTATTTAGTTATTTTTGAGTAAGTTAAGAATTTTTACTCTTTTGATTTAGGAACGACTGCGTATTATGCTTTTATTGAAATTCACAAGAAATGCACGGCAACTTCAAAGACCGGAAAACAAGGAAGCAACATATATATGCAAAGGTTTTCGGCTTGAAAAAGGCACCCAAATGTTTTTACAACCATCAAGATTCTGCTTGTCATCAGGCCTCTTCGGCTTATCACTTGGTTGTTCCTCAATGCAGTGACGTTGGAGAAATGATTGATGATCAGATCACTCAGCGGAGACAAGTTGAACGAAAATATTTACTAGACGTTATCAGATGCCTCAGATATTTTTCTCGGCAAAGAATACCATTGCAAGGTCTTGATAATAATGATAACCTGACACAACTCCTGCATCTCTTTGGGACAAAAGACGACAGTATTAGCAAACATTTGGAAGGACAGGTTGGACACAAGTATACTCATCACGACACTCAAAATGAATTGCCGTACATCATGGCATCCAAAGTTTTAAGAGTAAAAGTTTCCACCATTCGTGGACGAAAATTTTTTTCAATGAAGGCTGATGAAGGAACGGACGTCAGTAATACTGAACAATTATCCTTTTGTGTAAGGTCTGTAGATGATAATTAAGACGTGTCAGAAGATTTCATCTGATTTTACGAACTTGACAATATTAAAAGCGAGACCATCTTTAATGCAATAAAAGACATTCTGCTAAGGTGTCACTTAAATTTAGATGATTGCCGTGACCAGACATGTGACGGAGCAAGTAATATGATGGGGAAGCGATCCGGAGTCTTCGTACAAATTCTTGCTGAACAACCGAAAGCTATGGCAACTCATTGCCAGGGACACTCTGTAAGTCTGGCAATCGAATCACTCCCAAAAGATTGCAACATTCTCAGTGATGTAATGGGGACTACAGGTGAAATATGAATGTTGGTGAAATATTCACCCAGGCGAGAAAAGATGCTGGGAAGTATAGCGGAGAATATAGAAGGAGAATTTGAGGAATCATCAAGGTCCGATCACCAAAAGCTAAGTAAACTTTGCGTAACAAGATGGACAGTTAGGGCAAAGTGTTTCAAAAAGATCATAGATAACTACGAGTGCTTGTTAGAATTGTGGGACCAATCTTTGGTAGAAAATCTAGATTTTGAAACGAAGTCAAGAATTTGGGGCTGTAAAACCCAAATGAAATTGTTCAAATTTTATTTTGGTCTTATTTTGAGCCAGCGTTTGTATGCAATCACAGAAAACTTCTCAACAACGTAACAACAGGAAAGGATATCCGCAGAACTTACTGATTTAACCGTCCAAACATTGGAGAACATATGGACATGAACATAAGCGTGATTTCAGCCTACTTTATGAAAAGATAAAATTGTCGGCTAGCAAAATAGAGGCAATTACTCAATACTTCATTTCGTGACAGGAAACAAACAGGCAACAGAGGCAGCGTATTATCCGGAAAATCGCTGCGACCATTACATTACTCTGACCATTACAAATCGATTTACCACAAAGCCCTTGATTGTATAGTCAACTCTATTAAGGACAGATTCAATCAACCAACATTTAAGCTATTTGCCCAAGTAGTGCAGTTGTTTTTGAAACCGATAGCAAACAGGATGTTACAGATGAGTTTAAAGTACTGGAGAGCCATTTCAAAGGTGACTATAATGCCGAATCTCTCACCGCGGAGCTTCAACTACTTCCAACAATCTTTGAATATGAGCCCATCAATTTGGAAGAAGTAGTCAAAGTGTTAAAGTCCTTGCCACGAGAAAAGTGCGTGTTGATTGGAAATTGCGTTACCATCATCAGAACTATTTTGACTGCAGGTGCCACTTCCGCTACACCTGAAAGATCATTCTCTTTGTTAAGAAGAATCAAGAATGGGACAAAAAAGACTTAATTCTTTATCGATCCTCTATGATAACAAGGCCATTCTTGACGAAATATCGCTAATTGATGTAGCAAATGAATTTGTTGGTCAACACCCAGATCGAAAGAACACATTTGTTTTTTTACCGCGAAGGACCTTTAGATTTAAAGATGTTTGTATACATTTTGCTTTTAAACTCATGTTATATGTTAGTTTTTTAATCATTCTAAAAGACATTACTTACAAGTATGTATCGCGATAATGTTCTTATTAAGGCATTTAAGTAAAGCATAAAAGTTAGGTTTAATGGTTATAAAATAGCTGTTTTAGGCCATTCAGAGAGCTATGATGCCTGAAATTTTCTCCGTCCCCCAACCATATGTGATATGTTCCAAAAATTTCCTTGCATATTGCTGGAATTAAAAGAGGGAAAGGTAAACAGCTTTTTCATTTGTTCTTGTGTTTTGTGTGGGATGACCAAACGAATGACCGAACGAATGAATGAATGAAGGAATGAAACATGACTTTTTGAATTTCTTTTGATAGATCTATTTTCATTATAAACCTGTCAATTTCTGCCTGGACAAATATTTCAATGGAGCGATCCTAAATCTGACGTGGCATATTACTTGTGTGAGCAGAAAAGGCACACCATTCGCGTGATCAGGAACGGGCGTAACCTCATAAAAGTTCATACATTTGATACTCTGGGTTGAGGCGTAATTAATGAAAATCTCAGTGGTACCTTGTCCGGGCACATGTACATTGGCGGTGTTAAAGTAAGTTTATCTGTAACTGTTATTGGCCATGCTTTTTTTATGGTGTTTCACGACTGAAACATTGATAACAATGATTCAAACTGCGCGCCTTTTCGAGATAAACCCTTATTAACAATTCCCTCCATGTGGAATATGTTAATCGCCTATCCTAATTATTTGCGCTCTCGCCTCTAGTTGGACCTACAAAATTACTCCTTCAACAAGTGGAATCAAGAGCCCTCGAAGTGATATTTTCACTTGCCCGATAGTAATATTTCTTTAAATTGACATTATAATTTTGTTTCTTCGCTCAAAATAAATCACTAAACCTCCAGTTTTCATGGTTTTTATTTGGTTGCCTCGAGCAATCGGACGAAAGCATTAAGTTGTGCCTCCATTAATTTTAACATGTATCGATATCTTTCGTTTGGGATAACTGGTTTTATTTTCAATCACCATGTGCTCTCTTGTTTAGAGAATATTTTCGTGCCAACAATTTCGCCCAAACATTTCTACGGCTGTATGGAATTGATGTTGCTATGTGACAAGACGGAAAGAATAACGTCGAGCGAGAATGGAAACAACGTTGTCCGACATTTTAAAACATTATAACATTTTTCATTCTTTTTTTGTATGTATGTGACTGTCTAAGCGAAACATCTAACGTGAAATATAGGTAAAAATTATAGGTAATCCTATCCAGAGAACTAAAGAATTCCCTATAAATAATACCTATAAGTTATCTATAATCTTTATTATAGATAAACTTAAAGGAAGACAGAATAAAGTTATAGGTAACTGTTTACCTATACTTACCTATAGATTTTATCTATAATATAGGTGATATCTATAATATCTATAATACCTATAATATTACCTATACTACCTATAATATGATATTCCAAAGTTTATAGATAAGTTACTATAGATTATAGGTCACATAGATATAATCTATAATTATAGATAATAAAATATGATCTATAATGTTTATTACTTTATAGATAAAACTTATGATAAAGATAAACGTTAGGTATCTCTTACCTAAAGATAGATTATAGGTAAAAATTATATGTAATATAGGTATATCTATGAATTTCATTTTAGTTTTTGCTCATGGACAGTCACGTATATAGTTTATTATTGTCTCTAAATATCCTGGTAGTTAGTATCTATGCAGTGTTTCCTGGCTTGGGAGAAACACAGGTAATATTATACATCGGAAACTCTTTTCATACTCAATGGAGAAGTGAATTAAGTTTTGTGAAAAAATGCCAATGCACCTCTTTCGAATTTCTGTTTAAACGCCGTGTTTTTGGACTCGTTAACACACCCACCATCGCTAAGAATTTTTGTACTTCTTCTACGAGAGTGTTAAGCTAATTAAGTGATAGGGATGTTAAGGGATAATTACAAAGTAATAAACTCAAAAAATTAGTGAAACAATAAACTAAAACGAAACGACGTTGTATGCACTGACTAGACCAAAACACTGTGTTCAAAATAAGATTTGGGGAAAATGTATTTAATGCTCGCTCACAAATTATGTTCTGCGCCCAAATAATCGATTAAAATGCGTTTACGCTATACGGAAAATCGAATTATGTAAACAGAGAATTTGATCAGTCAAAATTGGTTCAATTAATAAATCTTGATTTAAATAAAAATTGTAGAACATAAAAAAGAAATGGCTACCAAATGGTTGATTGTATTATCTTTACACACACTACAGTTACAAACAGTGTCATCACAAATGCCGCTAACAAATGCCGTTGAATTTCAGCAAGGTGGACAATCCGTATTCAACTTTGATGTTTCTGGTCTAACCCATCATATGTATACAATGGTTCAATTTGATGTGAAAGTTAAAACAACTGATGGTATTCTGTGGCATCTTTTCTCGAAAACAACAAGCACAGTACGTATTAAAGCAGAAATGAATTCGTTGCATCATTTTATTTACTTGTATTCAGTTACGCAAACGTCCTTTCAAATAATTTCATGAACTATATTTTGTCAACCTCAATTCTGTTTAATATAAAAAAGCACTGAATTGTTTCATCTTTCAGACGGGATCCATGGGTTTATACATGCAAGGCGGCTACCTTTATTTGGTCTATAACTTGGGTTACGGTAATATTGGAGGAAAAACTGTAACAAAACTGCAAATCAATCGCTGGTACACAGTTTTCGCATCTCGAACTGGACACTCTGCAGTTCTCCTACTGAGAGATGATATAGGTACAATTGAATATTTTAATTGTATCTTCGCCACTCATCAAATTCTATAGTGAAGAAAATTGATCATGTTAGAGCTAAGAATATAATTCATCATACAGATTGTTAAAAGTTTTGATTAAGGATTATTTTTCATTATTATTTGCTAGCTTACTCATAACACAACGTCTGCACAACATTTCATCAAATGATTCCTTGTTATAATGTTCTGTATTTGTAGGTGTAACAACGGTCAAACATTTGAAATCACCTTATGCAAGTGATCCTAACTATTTCAACATTGATGGTAACAGTCGATGGTATTTGAATGGTTTTCCGGCCGGTTTTATGGTATGCAACTGATAATTACCTAAGACATATTCAACCAACTTTTTTGTTCAGAAAATCCTAAGCTTTTTCATTATTACGAATGAAAACTATGATGACATTATGTGATTCTGTTTCTATTCTGTTTCTGTAGTCACAGCTAACAACTTTATATGGAAGATTCTATGGTGTTTATGACAACTTTATTTTCAATGGTGTTCTATACAATCTTTGGAATAGTCTTGATTTTTCGGGTTCAATATTATCGGCGGACTACCGATATCCTTTGCCGAAGAAAACGGATGGCTCAGCAGTGACGTTTTTTGGCAACGGCTACATAAGACATAATGTTGGTACATTTTCAACGGCCAATAAATTTTCATCTGTGGAATTGGAGTTCCGTACGCTAAGAAATAACGTGGTGGTATTCGGTGTGAGCAGTCAAACTGGCTCTTGCATTTATGGTTTATTCATTTATGGCGGGAAGTTGATGTTCAAGTTTTCAATGCGTTTGGGACACAGTATTGCTATTGTGTCAAAAAAGTAAGACTATTATAGGTGTCCATCAATTTTTTTTTGCAAACGGGTCAAGCAAGAAAGATTGAGGTTATGTATGTCATCATCTCAAATTCTTGAATTTTTCAGTGGAATGTTTAGTATTACTTCTCCTATATACTATACATATTCTCCCGTTTTTAAGTGGGCCTATTTGAATGGGCCTATTTTCATTAAATCTATAGAGTTTTTGTCTCAAATAGTCCTGAATTAACGAATACTATTTTCCTGTGGAATATCACCGGCCTCTTCCAGGAATTTCAATTACATTTCCTCTTTTCATAGTTTATCTACTGTATTTTAACTTTGGGAATTGTTTTAGCCCAATGTCTTAAATCTTGGTCACTTTTTGAAGTGTCGAAAATATTCCAATAATATTGTTTCTGTCGAAATGCATACTATATTATTATTATCCAAGATTATTAAAGATTGACAATGACTGTTTTGAGAATGGAATCCTGTTTTGTGAACAACTTGAAATATAGAAGGTCTTTATTAAATAGAAAGCTTCTTCTTCTTTAGTTAACATCTTAAATTTTTATCAGAATAGAGAATGCTTTATAAGTTTTGTTTTATTTCTTAGCAACTTTTA
The DNA here is from genome assembly GCA_039566895.2 of Turritopsis rubra. Lineage (NCBI taxonomy): Eukaryota > Metazoa > Cnidaria > Hydrozoa > Anthoathecata > Oceaniidae > Turritopsis > Turritopsis rubra. The sequence goes on from CM077619.1 coordinate 1,684,781, forward strand.
TAACAATGGAGATTGGTACAAAGTGACAGTATCACGCAGCAGTGTCAATGCAACGCTTCATGTTATCCCATTAAACCCCGTCAACGCCCATCTGGTCGAACGTGTGACTTACAATGGTGTGACTAGTTTGCCGAACGGTATGGTCATTATGTTCGGCGCCGCATCTTCAGATAGGTATAAAAGCCTTTTGGATATCGTTTTGTAATTTCGAGTTTGTTTCCTGTAATGTGTTGAATATCTGGTCATTAGATCCAAGGCAACCAAGATGTCAATTTATTCATTCTATTAAGAAGGTTCCTCCCCTTTTACCCCTGTTGTTCGTGTTTGGGCACAAGCAATGAACATGAAGTACAAAGGAACAAAGAAAATAATATCCTGTCTTCGGTCGATGCTATCATTTTTCTTTAGTAATATTGAAATTCAACTTGCTCCTTAGAATTAAGTTGTCAAAAGAGACGTCATGCTCTCACAACGCATCCAAGCTGGATTTTTGTTCCCAGTTAATTAATAGATTATCTTTACCTTCAGCATCTTCCCTCCAGTCAGTGGCACGTTTGCAGGTGACATGAGGTCTTTACTTATGAGTGATAGCGTGACGGGTGAATCAAAAAAAAGAAGCTTTATGTCCGCCTTGTTAATTCAACAAAAAGATACCAGTTACTACGGGATGATAACAGGCCAGGTATAGATAATGTACAAACTTGTTTTCTTTGGGTTTTTTTAGGTGCAACATTTCTTTCTGTTGAATGCTGATTCTTTCAAACATAGTTTTATAAAATATAAACGTCCCATATTTTCTGTTTCGTGTTTAAAGCAAAAAGAGGACTCGATTTTTTTCCTATCCCTTATCATTTTCATTTCCCCCAGGTTGCAATCGTCGTATACAATACGCCAACATCATTTTCTTTGTATAGATTGTCCAAGGCATACGTTTCTATGGTTACATGTGGTGGCTAAAACAAGGCTCATATGCTATGCTGATGAATTATCAAAATGTGCCCGTCAACTCCATTTTCATCAGTTTTAAAACGACACAGCTCAGTGGATTGCTTATTTACAAAGAAGGCAGTGTAAGTATATTCCATCAGGACGTCACTGATGTTTATAAGGTGACGTAACATATGGCAGCTTTTGTACTGATTGTTTGTTGAATACGAAATGAGTCACCAATATTGACGCGTTTTGATTGGTGTTCTTAGTTTTGAATTTATTAATTTAGTCTTCGCAGCCTTATTTTTATGTCGGCTTACTTGCTGGCAACATTATTGTGTTATTGCAACAGAAAGGCAACCCCATGCAACCGTATGTTACTACTGATCTTATGGTCAGTAATGGACAATGGCATAATATGAGTTTAGCTGTTACCAACTCAGGGTAAATTCAATTCTTCTGTTTATTTCGTCTTACATCGATCTTATTTGTCTGTTTTCAAGACCACTAAAAAATCCAACGCTAACACAAACACAAACACAAACACAAACCCTAACAACAACAAAAACAAAAACAAACGCTTTTAGTGACACGTTATGTTGATCATATCGCCATCTTGCTTACCATATGGAGCGCGCATGGTAACAACAACTTCTTTAGTAACAATTTTGTTTATCATTGTAGGTACCAATTACAGGTTGACAACAAAGTTGTTTATCTTGGCTGGTATGGGACAAACATTGGTTCCAGTATCGGTGTTGGTCTCGTCTATGTTGGTGGTACACCGGTAGATGCAAACCTTCAATTGGCAGTGCCTACGATGCAATCACTTGCTATCGATTTTGACAGTTTCCTTATCAATCGAGTGTAAGGCTCTTTTTTTGTTGTTCCTCCTTTACTTCAGTTTCAATTTCATTTTCAATCTACCTCAGGAAAGAAATTTTTGCCGATAAAGCTACCAAAAACTTGGAGATTTGTTATTGCCGATCTGCCTCTTTCAGAATCACTTCATAGTTGGATAACTTCGTAGTTGCTGGATTAGTTTTTGAGAATGACAGATAGAAGTGAATTTTGAGTTTGTAAATAAGGAAAGAAAAATATATAATAATAATGGTGGATATTGGATATTGTTTAGGTTTACAGAATTTTGTGATATGTATATGTACGATATGTACGAATTACTTGTAACTACCAAAAAGCTACCCTCTGAAACAGTATAAAATATTCTCGGACTTATTGATTCAGCCTTAGTGCTGGCCTTCTCTACTGAATGAAGTAGTAATGAGGTTTTCTAAATCTCAAATTTACTTAATATCTTAAACCTTTTAACATCTTCTAACATCTTTTAACGAATTCGTGAATTAGGTAAGGTCGGTAGGAAATGAAAACTTTTGAGAACGGTTTTGTTTTAAATGCTGTTTTCTTTTGGTAACACGCATTTCTGAATTCTAATGTTTTTTAGGGATGTGAACTTTTTCGAGGGCGCTTACATTGGTGTGTCGTATGCTGGCATTAAGCCGGGATCCAATCAAGCTAGTTCGCCGCCATCTTGTGCAGCCTCGTTTCCAGACCTGATATATGCACCAGATCCACTGCAAGTACGATTTGGAAAAGTTCCCTGGGCTAGCATACAAAGTTATATCGGTTACCGGTTGACTGATAATATAGCGGACAAATATTTCAGAACAAGGTGATTGTTGATCAATTTTTCTGGGTTTTTTTCGTTCATTACCATTAGCAACAAAAGGAAATAAATCAACATGAACAGTTTGCCACTTTGAAAGGTAAAAGCCCTGTTTCCACTTGTCCTGTATATAACACCAATAACACATCCTTGAATGCTTGAATCTGAATCTGAGTGTAATTTTCTCTTTTCATGTCTTGCGCTTCGTATGTAACAGGAACGGGATATCGTAACAAAAGAATGATCTTAAAAATAATATGGTTCACATATTACTTTTTTCAGAACCACACCGGTTTCATGTCTTGCGCATCGTATGTAACAGGAACGGGATATCGAAACAAAAGAATGATTTAAAGAATAATATGGTTCACATATTACTTTTTTCAGAAACACGAATATTTGTTATATTCCTGCCCCTATACAAAATGAACAAGTGGAAACAATAAGAAAAAGTTGAAAAATTCCAATCCTCACCCTTTTCACGTGCAACACGTCATAAAAAGTCCTTATGGGGTCAATGCTTTCCATCTTGTTAATCTTTTTTAAAAAAACTCATTGAAAAAACATGACGGTGAGAAAGAACTTCTGCTGTATATTTGTAGTTTGGCAACGCCACCAAAAAAAGAAAAACAATTTGTTATAAAGTTGCTTGACATGATGTTTGACTCCTCTGATACTATGAATAAACCGCCATTTTGAATATCCACATCCAGTATTTGAAGGAGTATTTGAAACCATTTCACTTATCACAATTTTGAATATCCACAACGACACTTTTTTTTAAATAAGAAACCGGTTTATAAGAAATAGCAATCGGCCAAAAACCTATAAGAAAAAGGAAAAGTTGTTTGTAATAAAAAACCCAGTGTAATAATTGATACTTGAAAGGGTGTTTGACCATTTACTGACAGGTCCTGCTGTAAAAGTTTAAATGAGGAAACACGTGTAAGGAGAATGTGATACATGAAACTATGCTAATGTACACAGGACGTTAGAAAGTATGATTGCATGACCGGGTGACTCTTTGGTGGTGTCAAGTAGACCCAGGGTTTCAGTCCATTTACCTTAAAACTAAAACTAACATGGAAGATCTGAAGAAACAAATCCTGTTACAAAGTTTTTAAATTTAACAAATGTATTTATTTTTTTACAGTTATGTGGTTACTATGAGTTTCCGTGCTGTGTCTGGTGACGGGGTAATATTTTACATTGCTGACAGCATCTCCAATCCAAAACAATACGTTTCGCTTGAACTGATAAATGGTCGGATTAGGTACGAGTTCAATAATGGCGAGCAAAAGGTCACCATAGAAACAGCAAACACTACAAATTATGCCGGCACTGGGAAATGGTACAAGGTAAGAGACCTGGGAAAGATAATGATCATTGAGTGTTTCTGTCTGAAAGGACCATTAAAGGGAAGGAGATGATGGGGAAAATGATGTGACTCTGCGTTTTTGATTACATAAATTTCCAAGCAATAGACAGTAATTATTTTCTATCATGTGATCTAAAAGTGTTCAAAAGAAACTACAGTTAGATAGTTAAAGACAATAGGGCTTCGTAATAGACTTCCAGACTAGGTAATTTTCTAATCAAATGTTAGATCGACTACCTATTAAATCTAGGTATATCTCCTTCGCATTTATCAATTTGGCGCTGTTTTGGTACCTGACACAATGGAATATAAAAATTCTCGCCACGACCAAGCAGCCAAGCCTATACAGCTCAGGACGCCATTATACATCGGCGCTTTACCAGATCACGTGGCAGCACCACACTTCCATAACAAAAATAAAGGATTCAATGGCTGTTTAAGGAAATTCGAAGTTTCTTCTGGGTTCGAAACGTATGCGTTCGACTTTTCGAAACCTGACCTTGGTGGAACTCAAACAGGAACAACTTCGTGTTACTCAAACACGGAACCGGGTGTATATTTCAATGGTATCGACGCCTGGGTTAATTACGGTAAGCAGAGGCTCATTCATTTTATATGAGAGACACAGAAAGGAGCCAAAATATTATTATATATATAGTATTTGGCATTGCAGAGTTTCGGGGCACTTCACTTGTTAGCCTGTGTTCAAGGTTAAGCTGTTTATTTTGTCTTTCAAACAGATTACCAAAACAGCCAGAGTATACTGTTGGCGAAGTGATAATGTTTGTGATTATAATACTTTCTGTTGCATTTCTCAATCCAAGGATCTTTCTATTCTCCCAATCAAACTTGTTAGTCCAACAGTGGACAAATTATTGACATTGCTTCCTTCCAGGTCCGAAATATTGACATTGCTTCCTTCCAGGTCCGAAATAATTTCGATCCTAATTTCGATCCTACTGAAAACATATATAAACTTTACATCATTCATTTACAAACGCCCGATGATGACAGTAGTAACTGTCGAAACCTCGCAAACAAAAACAACCGGTCTATGACATGATAAACTCTAATTATATATTATGAATACTAGACTGACAAACAATATAAATATATAATACTTTCTGTTGCATTTCTCAACCTACCAATTATCACGAAGCTTCAGCTTTCTTACTTGCATATATACACCTTTCCCGAATTTCTGTTTAGCTACCTTGCAAAACATAGTCACTGTTTCACTAATTTTTTGAAATTATTTCTTTGTAATTATTGTTATTATTAAATCTCACCGTAGTATTATTTGTGTTAAAACAGAAATTTGGGAAAGAGGTATTGTGTCTATATTGCATAGATCTATTCGCTTACTCTATGAATTGTTTTAGCCACTCAATTCCAGTTGAAAACCGATTTTGATCTGGAAATTCGGTTTCGTACGTATAAACGTTCGGGAGTCTTGTTGTATCTGTTTGGAAGAGACTCGCAAACTGGAGTGGGTAAGTGTTCCATTCAATTTCAGGGTTTTTTGGTGCAATGGTGCAGAACAACTTGGTTCTGTTTTTTTTTTTCATGAAACACACGAGCAATTGCTACTGTAGTGCGAATACAGGTTCCTCTGTAACAGACAATTCGGAGATCCGGCTACCATTATGGATCCAATACATCAGTGGGGCATGTTGAAATCCGGTTTCGTCTGAGAACATTAGAAGATATGAAAAATTCATTATAAACACTACTGTGAAACTTCGGAAAATAAATCCCAAAAATTGCGGCAAAGCATCCTAAACAGTAGTTCTAAATAATGAAAATGCTGTCTGAAGCTGCGAACTCAGCGACAATACCGGCAAAATTGGCGGTGGAAAAGATGGTGGAAATGGTGGTGGCCATGGTAGTTGCCAAAATTTTGCTAAAATTTATGATGGTGACAAGTTTTCTTGATGGACACAGATGGTGGCAAAAAATTCCTTTTATAACATGATAGAAAAAGTTCATTCAAAACTTTATGTTGCAAAATTTTACTGGTGATTTCGTTTCTGCTCCCAAAAGATTTTATTTAATTCACAAACACAACCACCACTCCTTTCTCTGAGTTTCTTCTGTTCTACAGCTGCTATTGAAATGACATCAGCATTAAGTTACAAACCTAAATGATATGACATGAATATGTTATCTTTATGTTTTAATTTCATCTATTGAACAAACTGTGATAAAAGAATCACTCACCCTCTTATCTTTGGAGGTTGAACATTCCAATTTTTGATTCATGCTGCATTTTATGCCGGAAACAAGTCTAGAGGAATACTGGCCTTTCGTCGGAGCTGGATAACAAGAAAAATGGGCTATTTTAATGCTCAGCACCGTAACACTGTCACTGAGTAATAGAAAATGAAAAGATGAAACCTTTCGAAGATAGTAGAAATTGAAGTAGACAATCCTTCTCAACGAAATCCACATGGAAAATAAGTCTTTTGTTTCACTCACGTGTCTGTCGTCGTTGTCCTCGTAGTTGCTAAAACTCTCTACTGTTTGCCACCGATCGTAAAACAATATATCGTGCATTTTAATTCCCTTTTAATTTTAAAAGTGCGCGCATTAAAAAATCTTCCAAAATGTCTCCAAGACAAAACATAAAGTTGTTGTTGTTGTTGTTGTTGTTGTTGTTTTTGTTCTCCAGAAAAAAATCTATTGAGTTTTCTTAAATTTGATTGTTTAATATTGAATGGCGGAAAAACGAGATCAAAATTTTTAGATCTGCATATGCGTTGATTTCTCCAACTGCATCCGCCAGTTCTAACACAATTCGATAATTCACTAGAGTTGCTTTTTCCAAGCGAGCGCGAATTGAAACTGACGATGATGAATGAAATTTTACCTTTAGAATCGATCACCTCATTCGGTTCTTACATATTGCTAGAATTAAAAGAGGGAAAGGTGAACAGCATTTTCATTTGTTCTTGTGTTTTGTGTGAGATGACCAAACGAATGACCGAACGAATGAATGAAACATGACTTTTTGAATTTCTCTTCATAGATCTATTTTCATTATAAACCTGTCAATTTTCTGCCTGGACAAACATTTCAATGGAGTGATCCTAAATCTGACGTGTCATATTACTTGTGTGACCTGAAATGGCACACCATTCGAGTGATCAAGAACGGGCGTAACCTCAGCATAAAAGTTGACACTATTGATACTCTGGGTGGATGTGTAATTAATGAATATCTCAGTGGTATCGTGTCTGGGCACATGTATATTGGCGGTGTTGGAAGTAAGTTTATCTGTAACTGTCATTGGTCATCCTGTTTTTTATGGTGTTTCACGACTCGATAACAATGATTAAAACTGAGCCATTTCGAGATAAACCCTATTAACAATTCCCTCTTTGTGGAAAATGTTAATTGGCCATGCTAATTATTTTCGATCCCGCCTCTAGTTGGACCTACAAAATTACTCCTTCAACAAGTGGAATCAAGAGCCCTCGAAGTGATATTTTCACTTGCCCGATAGTAATATTTCTTTAAATTGATATTATAATTTTGTTTATTTGCTCAAACTAAATCACTAAACCTCCAGTTTTCATGGTTTTTATTTGGTTGCCTCGAGCAATCGGACGAAAGCATTTAGTTGTGCCTTCATTAATTTTAACATTTTTCGTTTTGGATAACTGGTTTTATTTTCAATCACCATGTGCTTTTCTTTTGTTTAGAGAATATTTTCGTGCCAACAATTTCACCCAAACATTTCCACGGCTGTATGGAGTTGATGTCGCTAGGTGACCAGACGGAAAGAATAACGTCGAGCGAGAATGGAAACAACGTTGTATTTGGTTGTCCAACATTTTAGAAGATTATAACATTTGTTTTCTTTTTTTTATATGTATATAGTTTATTATTGTCTCTCAATATCATGGTATAGTATCTATGCAGTGTTTTCTGGCTTGGAACTCACACAGAAAATATTAAACATCGGGTTATTTGAAAACTAAATTAAAATCTATGGAGAAGTGTGTTAAGTCTAAATACACTTCAAGACTGATTGGATGAAACGGAAAAAAGGCCAACTTCCTGTCCAACTAATTTGGCGGTGTATTTCAGTCTTCATTATTCTTGTGTAGTAACAATTGCTTTTGTAAATATAAACTTCAATAAAGTTCTTCAGAAAAAAAAACAATATAAGAAAGGAGATTTTTTTTTTCAAAGAATATTTTTAAGGTTTATTTTACCGTCAGTGTTCTAACCCAAATGCTTTCATAGAACCTTGGGGTACGCTGAAATTATTTCCTTGCACAAAATCTACCCCTTAATCTTATGTTCACGTTTTTAATATTTTATTTTTAGTTTGTAATGATATACCATATTGTATACTGCTATGTGATTATTTTGTCTATTAACACTTAGAAACAATGAGTCGAAACGCGTTTTCTGCTTCTTTCCAAGTTAAAGGCGGCCACGGAATTCTCTCATTATCGACTACATATTTGAAAAAACTGTTTAATTCTGGATCATCTTGACTCGTTATGTAATTGTATTCCGCATCCAGATACAAATTATGTGAAGCTAGAATATTGTCAATAACGTTTCCACTAATACAAATTCCACACTCCTGATACCCTGTTTCTTCGGATAGAGAAAAAAGTTCGTCGGGAGTACCAGCCACTGAATTTTCATTTGATTTACGTATAAAGTGAGTATTCCAAGATTACTTGATAAAGTCTGAATCTTTCTGGATTAAGTCTGCGAAACAAAACCAAGCACAATCCATATGAACATATGATCCTAACTGGAACACTCCCTCAGTAACCAGCTCCTTGAAAAACATGATGACCCAATTCGAATATCCTTTTCTGTATTGTGACCAATAACTTTCGATACGCTGATTTGTTATAGACTTACCGTATCTATGAGCATCAGCGTCCTGAAAAATGGCACATTGAATACCTGCCATTGTGCCATTCTCGTTACCACAATCAGTTTGGAAAAGGAGAGGAGCAATTCCAAGTTTCTTGACCGCTGTAGTGTAAAAAAAATGCAGGGATGAGAGGATTGTTATTACTTTTAGCAATTGACCACCGTAGTATACACTTAATCAATACATAAAAACAGATTTATAAGTATTTTCTTTGAATTGACAGAGAAAAAAAACATATTTGATAGAAATAAATATACATTTTGCCATTTTCCGCCATTTTCTTTAACGGCAAAGATTGTAACAGGTGCCAAATTGACCTAATTAGCATCTCATAAGTGAAAGCCAAATTTTTTTTCTGATGAAATAATGACATGCAAACACAAGGCTAACAAAAGAAATAATACGGTTTTTATAATTATTAATAATAATTATTAATACGCTTAAACTTAAATTTTTTTTTGTAATTTTTGTTGTTAAAAATGGAACGTCAAGAAATATTAAAAATATCAAAAAATAAAATTTGAATGGTCTTCAAAAGGCATATTAAGTATACGTATACGTTTACCTTTAAAACATCTACACCTTGGAAACACATTAGAATATTTTTAAGGCTTCCCCGTTCTGTCAGTATAACTTAGAATAATGTCAGAAAAGCAACAGATCAAAGTCGCATTAAAAGTTGAATTTCAAATACATGAAAAAAATAGGAATACAAAAGTTGAATGGTTTATAAAATAATAACACTCGGCGCAGTTAAAGCACGTTGCACGGTCTAACAATTAAATCTAAAAATCCTGACAAAATAGAGACCGAACCAAACCAAAAGCCAATAACAAAACCAAAAGTATAAATAGAACAAAGAACAAATTCAAACTCTATAAAATCCAAGTTGAAAAAGTCAATAAATAACAAAAAGTAACCAGCCCAGGTCTAGAGTGAAAGCTGCGCTATATTCCGCAGTCTCTAACTATATATAAATCATGTTATACCAACCACTGCCACGTAACAAAAATATCCACAAATTAAAATGACGCTAAAATTTCTGGTGGTTCAGGCACATTAGAATGAAGTTAAAATTGGAAATTCCCCTCTACTAATTTACAAAAGAATCTAGGACTTTGCACATTGGAGTTAAACTGCACGAACGATAAAGAAACTAACAAACTACATGTCATTAAATCCAGACCCGAGATGCAAGACAACAAACGCATTCTAACAGAATTGGTCCCACCTGTTCCCCTACATTTTCCCCGCATTCTGCATAATAGGGAAGGTATTGGGAAAACTAAAACAACGATAGGTAAAGAAAGTAATACTTATTGCACCACTGTGGCCAGCACAACCATGGTATCCAATAATGTTAAAAATTTCTATAGCATATATCCGCTACTTCTTCGAAACTCCAACCAGTTACTAGCAATCACTTAGGGGAACCAACTCTAATGATACGAAATAAGAAAATTTACGAAATTTACGCATTCCTTGTCTCGGGCGACAACTGCAAACAAAAGGAATATCAAAAAATGCTTTCGAAATCATGTTACAGTCAAAATGAGAAAGCACTACGAACACTTACACACCGTGTTGGGAAAAGTGGGTTTTGTAGTGTAAGTAGAAACAGTGAGGTCCCATTAACGCCCCTATAAATGACATTTTAAAGTTTCTAACTACTATGTTTCATGAAGGTCTGAAATACAGGACACAAGGAGTTTACAGATCAGTTATATCTGCATATCATAACCACTGTCAGGGGAAACCCATCGGCCAACATCCAGATATTTGTTCTTTTATGACAGGGGTTGATAACTTGATAACTTGAGGGTATTGTATTGTATGGGAGTAGAGGACGTACTAACGTACCTCAGGGGAAAAGAGCAAGACCACAATTTATCAGACAATGACCTCACCTTAAAAACTAACGTGCTTTTAGCATTTACAGCTGCTAAAAGAGCATCAGAACTGCATTTACTTGACACAAAATTCATGAGCATAGGGGAAACAAAAATTACTTTTCAATTGGAACACAAACCAAAACATTGCAGAACTAGGGGTGAAATAAGAGACCCTATAGTTTTCCAAACGTTCGGGGAGAGACTGTGTCCGGTGAACACCCTGAAAGTCTATCTAGAGAGAAGTCTGCCCTGGAGAGAGGAGAACAGATTCACAAAATTATTTCTGAGTTTTATAAAAAAAACAAAAAAAACAGTGACAACAAGTACCATTAGCAGATGGCTGAAATGTATACTGATCTCATTGGGAATAGACACTTCAGTATTTAAATGTCACTATACTATACTATACTAGAGCAGCGGCAACTTCTAGAGCCTTTAAAAAGGAGGCTTCAATTGATGAAGTCCTCAGGTGTGGCAATTGGAGCAGAAAATCTACCTGGCAGAAATTTTATAATTAGGAAATAAGCTCAACTGAGGAATTTCAAAGGAAATTGCTGGAGAAAACGCTTTGAAAGAAGGTCGACCCATGCCGTAAGAGACGAACCGAACCGATTCCGCACCATAAAATCCTAACTTCATTGCACACCGCGCTGATGAAATTTGTATACATAAGTAGCGTATAATAGTTTTCTTTATTCTTCCTATTAACGAAAATTCACTTTCGCTATTGAAACCTAACATTCCTCGAAATGGTCAACTTATTTTTACATCACAGCTGAAGCCATGCATTAGTCAAAAGTATCATTAATTATATTGCTAAATGTTTTATCAAATAGTTTCAAATGTATATTGTGTGTATATTGTGTGTATATTGTGTGTATATTGTGTGTATTTGCGAGTAGAATAAAAGCTTAAGCGAAATTTTAACGCATATTTTTACATAAAAAAACTAATCGGAAACTTGTGGTTTCTTTTTATTAAAGTTCAAAGAATAAATAACAGTTGTTACTTTAGATGATGATCGATGACGGATAAACATTCTTTATTTTCAACTATGTGTATAATCACGGAAAAGTTGCAATTTCCAATGAAGATAACGAATTAGTTATGCATTAAAGATGTAAAAAAATATCGAAAAGCTTTTGCTTATGAATTTTAACTTCGTTGTTTTTTCTGCACCTTGAAAATAAAAACCACATTTATCGAATTCAGTTCTTACTTTGGGAACTATCAGACTGTAGTTATTATTTCTTGTACATACACCATGATTCATTCTTGTTATCATGCTTACTATCACGGATGTTGATTATTTTAGTTGTGCAGCTTTGTTGTCAAACGATGTTCTCTTTCCTGATTTATGAACTGGCACTACCTCTGCATGTTTTCACTCGTTTGGACAAACTGATGTCTTCAGTGAAAGATTTATAATTTTACTCAAGGGGGAAGAGATTTTGGAGCGGCGTCCCTTAATAGACTTGCTGGTTAATCATCTATTCCTGATGCTTTCTGTCTCTTGAGAGATTTAATATGTTTCTCCGTTTCGATTTTAGACACGTAGGTGAAACGAAAAGTGCTATAGCGTTGTGATGTAATACCTTTAGTCCTTCTCCATGCGAAGTCGTAAATGTGGAATTCTTTTTCTTTCAACCTCCTAGCTATGTTGGAGAAAAAATGACAAAATCCATCCACTACCACTTTTGGGTTGTCTACTTTTTCGTTATCAACTTCGAAGATTTTACTCGATTGGTCTTGCTTTGATTTAGAGGGAGAACATGAGGTATTACGCACTGTTCTATAATAATTTACATATAGCTGTCTCTTTTACTCAACAACTCATGTTAAAAGTTATTATTTCAGTAAAAAATAAAATGAAACAGTGAGAAATTTCATCAGTTCTCAACTTTACTCTTTTAAACCTCTTATTACCTTTCTCGTTTGTTATTTAAACGTTTCGTTTACTTGTATTTGTACCTGTAAAGATCCACTTTAATTCGGATGGATTTTTCATTTATGAAATCATTATTTTTTCAAAGAAGACGTTAGACGTTATTCTCCTTAGAATATCATTTTTGTTAAGTATTAAATTGATTCCCTGGCTCATACTTATGTTTAAACTGACCATATTATATTGTGTCTCTGTAGCTATATTTCTTTGCATTTTTCCTTGAGTTGAGTTGGGAATTACATTTTTTTTTGTGATGTTTGGTGGTGCGGAGAGAGAGAGGGAGAGACCAGCACCACCATAGCACTGTTTTGCATTCTGTGTATTTAACAACAAGTTTTTAGAAAATTGTCAGTTTTTCAATAGCCTTGGTTAACGATCGATGTAAAAATCAGGGCAAAAGATGTTATTATTTATTTTACTTTCAGGAACATTTTTGCTGTTTTGTCGTCGTGTGATGACTGTGCACTTTTTTTCTAATATGATTCCTTTCTTTTTTTTAGATTAGAAAATTGGATTTAGTATTAAATGAAAATAATGATGAAAAGGAAAGTGTTAATCATGGTTTTATATCATGGAAGAATGAACTTCTATTTATAACCTGGGTAATAATACGTACCCACTTAAGTTATAATTGGCAGATCAGTGGAACTTCTATTATGAGCAGGTAAGATCTCTTATTTCGATTAATTTTATTAAAGGGAATTAAGCTATTAAATTGGGTTCCCGGGTAAAAACAACATAATTTTACGGTTACACTCAATAGTCGGAATGGAATAAAAAACGTTTTATTATTATTATTATTTATGTTTACCCAGGATAGCCTCTTCAGTTCTGGTAGAACTGTTATCAATGAGGGTCCTGCGAAGGAGGTCATAGAGCATTTAAAGCCCCCATTTGGGCTACGGAAGCCGCTTCAACCGCTCAACCAGACAACCCCCTTAAATATCAATCCCGCTCTCAAGCTGAGTGCTAAGCTGAGTGGATCGATTCACACTGATATAGTCGCTGGCGTGACTCGGCCAGGATTTGAACCCTGACCTCCCGCACTGAAGGCGAGCACTCTACCACAAGGCCACCAGTCGGTTTTAGGATGTGTTTTTAAATTTTAAATCAGTTATAACTGTGCAACCAGTAAAAAGTCTTGGTTAGCTTCGCTGAATTTACTTACTTATTTGTAAATGGAATCAAAATAGGAATATCATAAACTAATACTTGAAAATTTAGCTGACTAAATTTTTACGAATAACCTGAAAGTTTTCTTGTGCAACCTAATACTGATGGGCGGCGAGCGACGCCGCCTTGGCGTCTAGTTTTTTTTATTTAATTTAAAAAAAAATCGGTATCTATGGTTACGCATCTTTGTTCATGCATGTATATTTCTTTTGGTTTTTTACACAATATGTTTTTTCGTGTTGTTTTTTATTAAGCCTTGTTAACACTTTATATTTTTTAAATAAAATTGTGTCTTCTGTGTAACTTAGGCTTTGGAAGATGACGGTTTGATTTGGGTTTAAAGGGATCCTACCATCTAAAATGAAAATTTGTTATTTGTTTATAAACCAGGCAAAAACAAGACTGCCAAATTCTGACTTTTTTGACAGAAGTGAATCACTGCTGCAAAACTGCAACACTGCAACACTGCAAACACTGCAACACTGCAAAAATGTTCGCACAATACAACCGCCATTACAGCCTTTCGCTTCGCTCCTTCGATCCAAAATTCAGTTATAGCGTCCAGTCCCCACGCGCCGTGTGACGTATGAGTGGACTAACGAATATAGAAAGACTGTACTCACCCAGTGGAGATCCACTTGTTCTGACCTTTTTAAGGCTCGTTAAACACATTTATCTATACCAAATCAACCACAGGTATAAGAGAGGTAAAATAACAAAAAAGTGTAATGAAATTCAAATCCATTGAATTGAAATACGCACCACGCTTGTTTCTTTGTTATTCTCACCAAAGTGAACTCTCTGGTATGATAGATCAACTTGGCGTTTATCATTAGGGACTGGGGGCTACTCCGAAGTTTGTCTTGATGTGGAAGAAGCGAATTCTCGGAAAGACGGTACAATATTAAAAAATAATTTGGCTGATTATCGACTCTTGCGGGGTTTTTTATACCTTTTAAGATATGGGGATGTTTTATTTATGGTCTGAGGAACTGTTTTACAGAATATTGTTTTAGATGGTAGGATCCCTATAAAAGTTAACAGTCTTTTTTTTTATTTTACATATATTTTCATGTTTAGTTCGTGTTTGAAACTGCGTAGAATACAAAAGATTTTAATAATGACTTCATGTAACAAAAGTTTATCTTGTAAAATTTGGCAAATTTCTTAAATTGTGAAACCTTATCTCCAGAAATATCTTCAATTTTCCCAATGCGCAAAAGTATTCAAAACAATTCGCAATTTTTCTTCTTCACAATTGACAGAAATTCTTCCTTATTTGGCGAATAGACTCTCTCTCTATATATGTTTATATGTAATGGTACGCTAACCATGTACGCTAACCATGGATTTCCAGTTTGTAAAGCTTTTTGGTTCATTCGTTTGGTTCATTTCTGGTCAAGAAACATTAATTCCTGTTTTTTTCCTAATCAAATATCTTGATCAAGTTTTATCTAAGTAGAACCCCTTTAAAACTTTTTGCCGCCTTTGATGATTTTTTTTGTGATCGCTGACGTTGGGTAAATGTTTATAGAACAGTGGTGTAACAGAATGACTGGTGTGCATAGTATACTTCAATTTTAAGTGACGTCAAGTACGTCTCCTGCTACCGTCTTGCGCCATCTGCCTTGTTTCATATTGAATAACCTTTGTTGTGATCAGACTGAGTGGTTTTCGTAATAAATTGCTTAGAGTGTTCAATTATAAGTGATTGGAGGCTTTTGGAAATGTACAATAATAATTACGTAAAACTCACCAAATAAATATAGACTGTACGTACGCACTGTATGTGCTAGCACTTTACCGAAACAGAAAGAACTGAAAATCTATTGTTGATTCTGATTGTTTGAATGAAATCTAATAGCGTGTGTATTAGTGATACTTTCGGTATCCAATCAAGCAATAACGCCCAAATCAAGCAATAACGCCCAAAATTTAAAACGATTTATTTCATTCTGTTCTGTTTTTAAATATTAAATTATATAATACAAATTTTATAGCAAAAAAGTATATGTTTAATGGAATCTTCTTTCGAACATGTTATAACATGCGCATTATTTTGCTTTTTATCTGCATTAAAAGCAGCGTATTAGCCCATTTGGAGTCATCGACTAACTGCGCACTGGGCAAGTTAGAGCAATGCTATACGTATCTGTGGTGGTAAGTCAACTTCCTAGTTGCATGTCGGCTGGCATAATAGCCAACCATACGGATGGATGCCCAAGGACTTAATATCTGTCTGACTTCATACTCCGTCTCCGTTACGTAGGGATTTGGATTTCAATGAGAGAAGGCATCCGTTCCTGGAAAAAAGTGTCCGCTTTATGAAGGTATCACTGCATATATTTCATAATCATATTAAACCACGTATTAAAAAATCGATATTAAATAAATCGATTAAGTACCAGTAGTGTTTGACTATATGGTAGTGAATGTTCAAGTTACAGAGTATTTCAAATATAAACGAAAGGGAAGAAAATATTGGGGGTTTAAGTTGTCCGAGATTGTACAGTAATTAAAATAACACTAAAACTCATGTTAAGGTGAATCTGCAATATTAGAGATTTAACAAGTTCACCGCCTAAGAAAAATACAAAATGTACAAATTTAAAAAGGCCTTTCCATCAAACTCTCCCCCAACGTTATGAGAAAAATAGGTCCACATTTAAGACGTTAAAACTGATCCCTATTCAGTACATAAGAATTTTTCCCAAATGTCTCAAAATAACACCTGTAATTGTGATCTGAATCCAAATATGGTCATCAAAATGTTTTGAATCCTCGTTCTTTAAAATTAATATACCCCCACCGTTTTCTTGGATTAGCTATATTATAATGTTTTGGCCACTGCCGTTCATTTCATGGAATACACGCATTAGATGGTCCTGCTTCTTCCTTCCCATTAATTTGCATCGTCGTTGGTGCAACGCGGGTGGTTTGGTCTGAGTTACAAATGTTACGAAACAAACGCCTGAATTCCCTTTGAATATCTTTATTGAAGGAGAGATACACCCAACCGTTGATCGAACAGTTAATCGTATACGCCATTGTGACGAAATAGCCGAAGTAGAAGTGAGGGTTTTGTACATAGCCTATTGTAATAAAAGGTATTTCGAAGATAAGCAGCCACATGGTCGATATCAAGAACTGGAAGAACATTTTCTTCTCACGAATCATTTTTCTTTTGTTTTGAATCTGGGCTGATTTGATGTTATTGGAGGATGAATGAACTTTTCTGAAATAGAAATATACGGAATTAGATGGATTGATCCGTTTACTATTTCATATAGGAGTTTAACTTGGCTGCACGTCTTCACCGTTTTCAAAACAACCGCTCTACCTAACACTTTCTTATAAAGAGTGACCGTGACTTCTTTTCTCTATTCTATCGGAGAAACCAAGCAAATATTAACAAAAATTCTGTGTTTTGACTAGATCCTCTAGTTGTGACGAAACACCGAAACACAGAATAGATTCTCAATATCAGTTACAACGTACAAAATTTCATTCGTTAAAATCTTATTAAAAATTGTATTATCCAAATCTGAAATTTACTGTTTTCATTCTGCATATGAAAGAAAGAAGTGTAGACGGTACTATTCAAATCGGATAGAATTCACAGAAATTCTGACGTTTCCGGTGGATACATCAAAGGGGTCACAACGTCAGTTAGCGGTCAGTTAGGGACCAACATTGTTCAAACTATTGAGAGGTTTTTTCAAGGCTCCGAGTAGGCACCTGACGATCGTTTCAATGTAAAAAAAACGATGTAAAGACATTGTGTACCTGTCTCATACAACAAGCCAAACTCCCACTTTCCAATCACAATATTGCGTCGTTACCCTCTTGACGAATGTACAAAAGGAATGAAAAAAGCACCCGTTTTTAGAATGCTAAAAAATGAAGTACCTTAACACGAGTCCATTCAAGAAATAAGTTGCAAGAGTAACACTGATAACCATTGCTAATTCACAGTACGATAATGCTTGAGCACATCCTTTTGTTATGTCCCATTGCCACGTCATCACGCTCGGGTCAAAATACAATGAACAACGTGCAAAAAAGGATGGCAAGGAATACAAAGCGCCAAATACCCAACAACATATGCGTGAAACATTAACGACTTTTTTCGAATAATATTTAAAGAATCTTTTGGTGCAAATACAAATGTACCGATCGACAGCAATGCATAGAACAAGTGGTAGACCACTAAACCAGGCTACGTTTAGTAGGGCACCATACAGTTGGTGATAGTGGAGGTTGCTCTGAATGATAACCGACGGTCCGGCATATGCAAGCATGAGGACAAGACAGACGGAATCAGCGACACATAGTGTTCCGGCAAACTTATAATAAGGCTTGTTGAATACGATGTTCGTGAACACAAGAGCAACACAGAAAATGTTAGAGATAAGGCCAATTACGGAAATTGCTATGATGCTTGCTCCAAGTAGCTTAGCTTCGACGTCGGAAGGATGCATTTCCTGCATCTGTAAATTCTTCTTTATCTTTAATCAATCATCCTTTTTTCACTTTAAAACCTAAAATATAAAATATAACATCTACTCTGCGAAAATAATGTGATGTGATTACAGTAAACTCCCAATAACTCAAACCTCAATGGGACCAATGAACATTGTTCGAGTTACCGAATGTTTGAGTTGTCGAGAGTCTTTTATGAGAGAGCATCAGTTCATGGGAAATGTTAAAACAGTTGGAGTTACCAAACGTTTGAGTTATCAAGGGTTCCAGTCACCGGGATTCTACTGCATAATGAAAGTTGATTCACTCTGAAAACATATTTGCTGTGCCGTACGCGTCGAAATGGGAATTACGCAGAGCTTGTAAAATCATGGGCGAGTCTCAAGAAGACAGTCAATTTATTGAAGGCAAACCTTTTGTGTTCATTAGGTTTTGATTTAGTTTGATTGGCAATGCAGTATGCATTAATATTAATGTGGTTTTTATTTTACAGAATATATTTGTTTACGTTCGGAATAAGAAAGGCTGTTCGAAATTATAAAGATTGACCGTGCTGTAACTCATTGGTCTATGCTGATAGTGTGTATGGTTAGGCGGTTCCCGGAAATATTCTTGGTTCGCGTACTTTTATTCTTTTAAAATTGAGTCGGTCGGCTGGTCGGTTTCGAAATTATTTTCATTCTAACTCAACAGAGGTCAAGTTTTAGGTTTCGAACTCAACGGTTGTCAAACTTAAAGTTTTGAGATTTTATTGGATGATTGCACGAAGGTTGCATTTAAAAAGTCAACGTGTTTAAATATAAAATTTGAAATTGGACAAATCAAGGTTTACTGTGCTGTAGTAGAAATATTATATTTTCGTGATTTTACCGAATCGGCGAACGAGATTTACAGCAGTTGGTTGGAGGACACGAACCAAGAATATTTCCAGGAACCGCCTTATTAGTGGTTCACAAAATCAAATCCATGCAAAAATTGAACCACTAGCTTTGATGTTATGTAGCGGTAACATTATTTTAGCAGTTGCGCCATTTTTTGGTCAAATGATTCAGAGTTTCTCGTATTTTGCACATATTGTTTTTGTGGAATACCTTATTGGACGAAACAATGTGAGACAAACTGCTGGGACTATTGCCGGGATGGGACAAAATATGAGATCCGGCTTCACTTAACATTTTTACTAAAAATTACTTCTGTGTTTATATGAAGAATTTCTGTCCCGGGATGATTTCTAAAAAAACAATGAACATTTTCTAAACAATCAAAAGTTGAAAAATTGTTGTCCCGCCCGGCTGTATTTTTCATTTAAAGGAGAGATATAATCATCTCGTTTTTCATCCCGTCCCGGCAAACGTCCCGTCCCATATTTCTTCCATATAAACAGTCTCTAATTTGTTGTTGATCTAACTACATGTCAATGTAACAACTACTCATCGAATCATACAAACACCAGAGTTTATTCTGTGGACATTGTTAGGTTTTATAAACTTATTTAATTGTGTATGATTTAGAATCACTGCCATGTTGAAAATATAGTTTTTATAGAAATTAAATTGTACATCTATCTTTGCAATATCTCTATTGCTAGCTCAGATTCCCTGTACTTCCATTGGGTAAGTTTAGAATTCAACTACTGAATAATTATGTATTTGTTTTTACCGATTTCATTAATTATTCTTGCAATTTCCGGTGCAGTAGATAAAAGTAATTATAAAATACTGAAAACAAGGCAAAACTTCTTGATCAGTATGGTTTATTCATGCCTGTTTATAGAACAAGTATATGCTCTCAGTTTATCAAGCATAATAATGTCAGCACGGTCATTGTCATGTTTCTACTGCTGTTCAGTTTTTTCTAAAAAAGAGGATAAAAATGGGGAAATATAGTCCGTCTTATGCGAATCTTGTTTATTAAAGATATATAAAAATATTCATCATTTAGCTAAAATTGAACTCTTATTTCAGAATTCAAGCAACATCCAAGAAAAGCTACTGTATGAAAATGTGCGGATGATAGTGATAATGTTCTTTTTATATATAATATATAATATATATATATATATATATTATATAATAGTGATAACGGTATAAATCTACTAACCAACTATAATGATAATGACTTTGTATATGCTGTATTCAACATTCGGAAACAAAAATTTGAACAACGGTATAAATTTATTCGAACATAACTACAAACAAACGCGAATGAAAGACAATTTGATTTGAACTCGTATATAAAGGATTTCTCCCAGTTACCCTTAAATATCGCTTATGCACTGAATGATCCTAATGATCAAGTAGATGTTTTAAATCAACTGATAAAGATAGGTCCGTGGATAGGAAGTTTGAATATCACGAGCCTACAACGACATCGTGATTAACAAAGAAAACTTGCTCAACAAACTGATTTGGTAGAAGTTTGGAGTAAATTTGAAACCGAATTATCTAAGAATAAGAGCAGATCCAAAAGCCCTGAATGATAGATACAATTTGCAGACCACACCACATTTTACAATCGTTGTAAAATCAAAGATATTGCAACAACAGCTAGATCTTTAGAAGAGGACATTGACTCTATAAAACGCTGGTCTAAAGAAGCCAACCTTGTATTTAACGATGAAAAAATGGTCTTACTATTCTCTACTAACCAACTATCATTTCGACACAAATTAGATGATGATACGACGTTTCACATAAATATCGATAGAAAATCGTTAGAAAGAAAAAAACACATGGAAAGTTCTTGGAATACTTATAAACCAGCATCTGCACTGGAAAAAGCAGATATCCTCTGTCAACACTAGTAGCTACGCTTCTTTAAGAACAAGAAAAATGAGAAGATTCACAGGTCAACATCTGGATATGTTCTCAGAAGATATGCCAAACACATCAATGTAGTTAATCTAAACTGGTTGCCAATCCATTCCATAAACAAATCGACTTTTTGATCGTAAAATTGACTTTTAAATCACTTCACGATGAAAAATCCCCTGGCTATTTGCGACTATTAATAATAAATTTCGCTCTGCCACCAATAAAGATAACAACACAATTGAAGACAGTCGAGAGAAAAATACCTTTGAAAGTGACGCAGCAGGAATATTTAACGATCCTCCAAAAATCATTCATATAATTGATGATATGCTATCTTTTTTTAAGGAAACTTTCATTAGATCGGTTGGTTTCGAAACCAATATCGAGAAGGACCACAAACGTAAAGCTAAACTTTACGAAAATATGATTTCGAAATTAAACAAAAAATACAACACGATCTATGTAAATCTTAAGTATGGGTGCAATTGGAAAAATTGGAAAAAGAAGTCAAATTGACCTCGCTTTTTTAAAATTGGTATTGCTAAGGAAGTACTTCATTTTTTTTCTAAACTTTTAATGAATATTTGCATAAAAACGAAATATTATGTCTTTTGTAGGCGTAATGATTTATGGGAAAAACCCGAATTATTTTCGTGGTAAGTGTAAATTCAATGCTGTAAATCTTGTGAGTACCAGAAATGGTGCTCGCAAGATCAAACGTCTTCGGTGGCATGCCCTTTGGCAAGTGTCTCCTTAGAAGTTGATGAATATATTCTGTTGTACATATTGGTGATATTGTTATTCACAGAATAGAGTGTCTAATTTCTTGCCACCAAGGTGTAATGGCGAAGATGATGCTATTATCCAAAAACACATCGCCACTTTTCAAAATCAAAAAGCCTGACTGTTGGTCGAAGAAACTATGTACTCATGGACCTCCTAATGGAAAAAAATACCCAGAAAGGAGAAAAGCGTTAATTGACGAATGATGCGAAATCACAGATTTGTTAAACATGAACCCCTTCTAACTGAAGTTAAAGAGGTGTGTATAATGTTCTACTAATCTTTTTGAATGTCTTGTGCTCTAGTTCATTTATCTGAAAAGAAGTCTTAATTGAATTGTTAAGGTGTTCAAAGAATTCAAAAGAGTAAAAGATTACTTTGAGACATTAGCGTTCTATGGAACGCTGAGGAAAATTTCGAAAAACATTTTATCGTTGCAAACACCTAACATTGTAACGAAAATTTGGCAGGCAAAATTACTACCATTATTGTTGAACATGGAAAAGAATGTATGTATCTCTAAATTTCTTGCTTTGAAACATGATTTTGAAATTGTGATTGCTGGCAATTTAAAGTGGCCCAGATATTAATGAAAAAGGTTTTTCTTGGATGTCTGGAAATTTCTTTCAGGTTTTTTTCAAAATATTAACCCCATAAAGAAAACAAACTTGAAAACAAATTTGATTTTTCGTGGAATACTTACGATCATACGATCAACAAGTCAAAAGTTCAATAATAAATAATTTGTATAAATTTAATTTTAGATGTTTTACGTTTGCGCAGTTTTGATTGTGTTGACATTGCTGCTGAAAGAAGACGACCTAAAACTATTGAAGAAGAAGATCACTCCAGTAATAATCCCAAGTTGCTTAAATTACCGATGAAAATTCGTTCCTATTTGTCGACGAATCAACGTCGTTCTGGGAGTTGGCCGAAAACAAAGAAATCTGTCGCACCAACGACCTTGTGAAGGTGTTTAATTTAGCATACGACCCCAAACTTAGTGATTTATTGGCTTTAATTTAAAAGTTTGTTTCGAAAATTGGTGACGAAGTGAAAGTACCTCTGAAAGTCCTCAGTTTAATTAACAAGTTTTCGTAAAAGCAGCAACATAAAGCTGCTTGAATGAATGAGGCAAAGCATAATCCTAATCTTACTAACCCAAATGATGAACGATATGTCTTCATAGAAACTTCAGAATTTGCTTTACGAAAGCTTTATTATTATAAAATTTATTTTGGGAGAATTTGACATTTGGTTTACTTTCACCTTTTCTTTCATTACAGACAGCTTCAGTTCTAGCCGGAAAGAGAAAGAAAGAATTGGAGTCTAGAGTAATAAAAAGGCAGTGTTTTACTTAGGATGAAAACAATTTTGGAACACTGTTTGAGTTTTATTTCAGTATTTTTTATCGGTTCCGTCAGATTTTCGACACAGTATGTAGATATATTTCGATATATATGATAACATATTAATGTTTATAATTTATATAATTATAATTTATCATGTAAAATAAGATTAGCATCTTAAAATATTGCAGTTGATGGTTTCTTTTTGTCATCTGAAGAAAAAGAGATGACGTAGCCAAGACTTCATTTACCCAGCCAGAAATAACAAAGCTTTCTCCACACATAAAGTAGGGTGAACTATATTTATGTTTTAAAATGTTAAAAGTTTAAAGTTTTTTTAAAGAATTTGTTAACTAACTTTTTATTGAAAATTAAACTGATCTTTACTAAATGGTCGTTCTTTTTGTTGGCTTATATCCAATGACAATTTATCGAGAAACAAATTGTAAGAACTGCTGAGAAGAGATCCCAAATAAAAAGTCAAATTTAGAACACCCTAAGGTTGTCAAATTTTAAGGGTGCCTTGATTAGCACCTTTAAAGGTTCTACACATAACCTCTATAGGTGAGCAGTGGCACCATTTAGGTTGTTTTAAACTGGACTTTCATTTGGCACCCCTAGAAATGCTGAGTAACACCTCTAAAACTGTCAGCGAAGACATTTGTATTTGCTGTTACATATTTGTCCAGTAACCAGTGAGGAAATCTAGTTCTGATCTGAGCTGCCATTCTTCGTTGCAAGTATTTGCATTCGCCTTGATTAACCACATTAATAGAACGACAACATGACTAAAGAAGTCTAGAGACATGAGAAATATAAATAAAATAATTGATTAGTGAAAACCTTGTTCGATTTTCTGAACGACTGTGATGTTAGATAATTGCAACAAGCAAACCTAGGAGCATCCACTTTGCTGCACCAATTGTTTGACCGAAGGGTTCCCTGAAGTGAACTATCATCCCAAATTAAGGAATCCCATATAAAAAACATTCTCTTCGGTCAACATTTTCTATCTGCAGGAACAATCTCAATCATTGCTGTTTTGTTCACTTTTCATTCTACATCCGTTTCAATTCGCAACTGGTCACTTGAGTGTACCTTCTCTGGAGCTTCTACGAATTTATTCCATTTCACACAGCTGATGCAGATGGAAATAACAATTAAATGAAACTCTTTTATCTTTTCCAGCCAAGCAGTAGTCTCTACTCATAATAAAATGAGAGATCAAAAGAACAACACAATATTTAAACAACGAAAAGGAATGGCCAAATCGTGCTAAGTATCGGGTAACTATAAAGAACTATACTGTATCTTTATTATATAAGATATCAGTTCATTAACATTCGCTTGTAAAAACAAGTGTCTTAAAAGTGTCTTAAAGCAAAACTGCATTATATTATATATTCTATTGTGGCTGTTACTGGATAACTAAATATCTAAATATGTTTACTCTCTCAAAATAGAGTGCTCGATACACTAACAAGAAAGCAATGATATAGAGGTTAAGTAAATGAAAATAATTCTTTTTAAAAAATATAGTTGGCTTGAGTTTTAAAACTGTCGTTTTTATGAACTTTGGTCCATTCGTCCGTCGTTTAGATAAAAGCATCTTGAAACTTTCAAGAACCAACAACACAGTCAAAAAATCAAAAGTATATAATGTTTTTAGGTAATGTGTCAAATATTAAATAAAGACTTGTCGTGCATATTAAAGGCATACCGAACTACCCAGGGTCTAGTTTCAATTTAATTTAATTTAAACTAAAATTTAAGCGAGAGAATATACAAACAGAAAGTCCTAAACCTGTTTTCGTTATAAATTTCCTTCAGAAACATTACGTTAATGTTATAATTAATGTTAGATTAACCGTTTAAGCTAAGTGTCCACTTATAAGCGACAGAATTAATTCCTCGAAATAGGCGAAACGCAAATTTTTCTGTCGCCAAAAAAATTTCGCAAACACCTGTTGTAGTGTGTCCACTTAAATGGATTTATTTTTTGAAATCGTTTCTTTTACGTTTCGACCATGGATAGTGAGGACGAAATGTTACGTGCTCTTGCTTTGATACTCACGAGGAAAAGAAAAAGAAAACATAAAATTTGTGTTCAACAAATTTACAGAGAAAGGGCGAAAACGGTGTTCATAGACTTTCAGACTCAATGAGATTGTGAAATAGAGAAAGTTATTTCAAGTAAGTTTATGTTTATTTTTTTCATTTTGAGTAATAAAGTTTAGAAGATAGAAATAGTTTGTTGATTTCCTCTCTGTTTTCTTTTGACAACTTCTTCAGAATGTCCCCCGAAAGAATGGAAAATTTGCTGACACTAGTAGACCCATTGATCCAGAAAAAGGATAAAAGCTTCAGACAAGCAATCCCAGCTTCAGAGAGGTTGATGCTGACACTGCGGTTTTTGGCATCTGATGATTCTCAAAGGTCCTTGACCTACTTGTTCCGCATGGGGAAGAAAACCGTCTGTCGAATCGTGAGCGAGACCTGCGAAGCACTTGCAAGGTGCTTCAACCCATTTACATGTTTGCTCCGGAAAATTAAAAGCAGTGGAAAAAGATTGCTCAAGATTTCGAAGATATATGGCAATTCCCACACGTAATTGGTGCGATAGATGGGAAGCACGTCGTAATCGAGGCACCCGCAAAATCTGGTACTTTGTAACATAATTATAAAGGTACATTTAGTATCGTCCTCCTTGCTATTTGTGACGCAAAGTACAACTTTACACTCGTTGATGTTGGGCAGTATGGTTCAAACAACGATAGTAAGTACTAGCCCAATCTACAATTGGATATGCTTTGGAAAATAACACTTTGAACATTTCTACATCCGAAAAAGTACAAGGAACCGATCTGAAAATCCCATACTTCTTGGTTGGCGACTAAATCTTCCCCCTCAAACCCTGGTTAATGCGACCATATCCAGGTACTGGTACGGGGAAAATGTCAGAATCAGAAAAGGTATACAAATTACCGTCAATCGAGAGCTCGTCGTGTCATCGAAAATGCTTTTGGAATTTTAAGAGCCAGGTGGAGAATTTTCAGCCATACAATTAAAGCTTCTGTCACGGATACCGAGAAGTTTGTGATGGCTTGTTTGATTCATTTCCAAGCTCTTTGTCAACTTTTGCCCACGCATTTTCGACAATGGTTCTATCCTTATAATGCTTGGAAGTTTTGTCATATAAACAACGGTATTTCCAAACGCATTCGGCTAATTCTTCTTGTTCAGTTATATCGAATAAAACCTTCCTACCTATGCTTTCAGTTTAGATCATACACACATATACACACTACAACACACTTTAAATCTCTTTCGATCTTTACTTTAAAGTGAGCACAATTTTAAACAAAAGATCTTTTGAAACTTAATTTCATTTACGTCATAGTTTGTTCGGCATTCCTTTGAAGTTTGAAATTTTGGCGAAGTACTAATTTTTTTGATTAAGGATACAGTATACGTTTTGAGCATAGTTTTTTAAAATTCAAATTTTTTGCCAATTATGAATAAATATTTGCTATATTATATATCACCGAAAAGCATTTTTTATAAGCTATCGAATGATATTAATGTTATTTGAAAATTTTGTACTAGTAAAAATTTAGAAGGCTTGGAAATTTTACACCCCGCCTTCACAAAAGCAACTCCATTTACAAAACTACTTAGTTTCCAGTGCTCATTCCACTCTTGTCAGAATCACAAAAGATGTGGGTAAAAACGGTTTTTTTTTTATTTTTTGAAAAAGCCTCATTTTCAAGTTATTTCATTTTTCCTGAAAAGTGAATTTTTTCCGTCCAAACTTTAACTTTATTTACTAATAACTTGGGAATGGTTCACTTTTCGGGAAAAAACAAAAAAACGTTTTTAGAAAAATCTATATGCTTGAACATGGTGGCAGTCTCCTTAGCAGAGCTTTTTTAGTTTTGTAAATGGGACTCAAAATGTAGTAGGAACCGTGCTAAAAAACGAACACTGCGAAAAAGCGTTTTAAAAGTTTTGCAAAAGATCACACCTTCAACATGATCATAATATAGATTAACACCGTGACTGGTGATCCTATTATTAACAATATTTTAAACAGATGTCCATTTAAATTACGATGTTCATTCAAACAAAAAATTAAAAAACACGAGTAAAGATGTCGGACAAGAGAGCTGTCATGATACACGAAATGGAAAATCATGGGTTAGTAGTACGCAACTTTTATTATCTCCTACATTTTTAGGAGTTGCGAAATTTATTTAACAACTTTTCAATAATTCTTTAGTTTTGATGGATCAACATTTGCTGAAAACTTGATGGAATCTGTCACGTGGAGACAAAAAAGAGGCAAGGCGAACAAGCAAATTCGGTATATTCACTACTGTATTTGGGCGAGATGTTTATATAGGAAAGAAGTTGGGCCTGAAAACACGCAATACAGTTATCCTTCCACTGTGCTTTCTTATATCAGAGAACTAGCACCAGGAGATATTGTTGGCGAAATACGAGATGACAGTTATAAGGTGGAAATGAAGGAATTTTGTGAAGCATTGGACATTCCAGTTATTATTAGATAAAATAAAAAAGCGAACTCAACTTAAAAATACATACAAAAATATCAACACAAATTGTTTTAACGTAACCCAGAAAAGTGTTTTCTTATAAGATCGCCAATATGAAAAAAAAATCATTGTCTAGTTTCGTTTGTATGGAATCCTTGCGGTTTGTATTGAGTGCCTTCAATATGTTGGAAAGCGTCTTGCTGTTTTAATCGCGTTCGCTTTTTCATTTTTCTCTGCTGTTTACGATCTTCTCTCACAGAATAATCTCCGTGGTATATCCTTTCAATATCCATATCACGCCATTGCTGCTTTGAAATTTCCTTATATTCAAGTCCAGCACTTTCGAATAATTTTATCATAGTATATTCCGTACCCGAGTTATATAAACATACTGATAAGTTTATTGACAAAGATGTTTCTGTTGGTAAAGCGTACTGTTCTTTTGGACAAATAGACCACAATAAGCTGTTGAAAGCTTCATTTGCATTTTGGTTGCTAACGTTTTTGCAACCTTCCAAAAAGTGAATGTCAGCAAGTCTATTGAAAATGGGTGTCACGGCTTTTACAATGGCTTCAGTAAATGGATATTTGGGTGGCATGTACGTCTGTGAACCAGTGGCTATATCTCTCTGGTAACCACACCAACTTTTCTCACCTTTCGGACAATTTTCATGTTGTGGATTGGCTAAAGTACTTGAGTAGTGATAGAGTATTGCCCATGTTTCACTAGACATTCTGGTAGGGTTTCCCTTGTTATTGCGGATAGTGCGCCCGTAAAAATTTTGCATGGCGTCAATACGTGCAAGGGTTAGCCGCCCTTTTCCGCTTATTCCTTTGCCGTCCTCCAACTTTTTACCCTTTAATTCTTTAACCAACTTTCTTAAGTTTGTACCCATGCGTTTTGTGATGTGATTTACGCATTCTTCTTTTTTGACAAAAACCGCTGCTCCATATGGACGTTCTTTATCGATAGTTGAATACGCACTGCTATCACCATCTCCTATGAATGGGTTGTAGCGGACATTATGCTTTGCCACTGACCGATTATATAATTCTAAAACGCCTTCTGATTCCATTTTCTAAACATAAAAAATAATACAAAAACAACCACAATGACTTGCGTATTTTTGGTGATATTTTCTTTTTAAAAACCGGTCCACAACGCCTTACGTTATAACTTCAATATTTCTAAATTTAAGTTCGAGATAAAGAAACTACCTGAGGACTTCCGTCATGATTTTTAAAACAATTGATTTCATGCTTGATAAACCAATCAAGATACTCCACTGCAGATACTTCTCCATTTTCTTTTCTCTCTTTCATGGCTGTACATTGCGAACATGAACGACATTTAAATGAGATATCGATCACTTGCGAAGAAACTTCTGCAATTGCTGATACGATGCCGTTGTTTGCAGTCCACCCTCTAGAACTCCAAGAACCATCAAAACTTGTAGGAATATCAACCACAGTGTTAACCTCTGCATTAGCATCACGCGTTATTAATTTTTTTGCCCTTTCTGCGCACATTGTGAGGTTTTCTTCTCTGAGATTGAATGAAAGTTTTTCCCAAAATCTTGCATATTCTACAAAACGAGTTCTTGCTACAGGACTAGATAATCCTAGGCCACTGCAAATTTTCACAAGACCTTTACGCCCTTTACCAGCCAGGCGACATGCAAGCACACTTTGTCGGTTGATGTCAAAAGAATGCCCAGTCTTTTTTGAAGTGAAGAAACCTTCTACAATTGAACATTCCTTGTTAGTACAAGCTATTTCAAATTTTGTCGCTAATCCTGCACGGTAACACGTTACTTCCCGTAAAATCACTTCACTATGACATATTTTGCACGAGGAAGATGTTTTTAGGCAATCTTGCAATAGATCAATGTCTACAATCCAATAACACGGTGTAAGATGTTCATGCAGTTCATCATACTCTTCTTCCGAGGAAGATTCACTTGAGCTTGAACTTTGCGACTGCGTCAGTATTTTGCTGTGACTTGCTGATACAACAGAGAACGGAACAGAACTTGATGAATTTTTATTTTTATTCTTTTTATAGATTATTCTTCTTTTAACTGGTGAAGTAAAACTGGAACTTTTCTTTTTTCGTTTTTTACTTGATGCAAACGACATATGGCGATAGCTTGACATTTCGAGAAATGAAACATTTTAAAATCGAAAAATAACTTATTTCCAAGATTTATAAATATACTGATTTTTTTTGTCGGAAAACAACAATAGTTCCCGATTTCATTGAGCAGACGAGTACAACAAATTCCGGCTTATAACCATTAGCTT
Organism: Turritopsis rubra; assembly: GCA_039566895.2. Classification (NCBI taxonomy): domain Eukaryota; kingdom Metazoa; phylum Cnidaria; class Hydrozoa; order Anthoathecata; family Oceaniidae; genus Turritopsis; species Turritopsis rubra. Next base: position 1,714,976 of record CM077619.1, read on the forward strand.
GACCTTTTGAGAAAATTTCAAATTCGCAACAAATAACTTATTTGAATGACTTGAAAAAATACCGATTTTCTTGTCGGAGAGAAAGCAATAGTTCCCGATTTCATTTAAACGAGAAAAACAACTAGTGTTAAAAAACTCTGAATGTATCAAATATATTCTCAAAAGAGTAGTCAGTTTTAATTAACACATGTTTACAAAAAATGTGCGAAAGATCAAGCAAAGAAAATCACGATTAATGAATGAAAAAAACTTTTATTTGGAAATAAACAACTTTCCAGTAAAAAAATCATAAAACCAACTTTACCACTGAAAAATTCAGACTTTTTTAGGTAGATTGCTGAAAAAACATTTTTTTGTTTTTTTTGATGTATGGAACGTATACTGTATCCTTAAAAACGTTTTCAATTCATTTCGCAAAAAAATGGGCGACTTTTTTTAAAAAATAGCAAGTGTTTACTTTCGCAAATGTGTGTCCACCAGAGCAAGAATTTTTTTTTTTTCGAAAATAATTTGCGAAAAACTTATTTTGCTTAAGTGGACACTTAGCTTTAGCAGAAAAATATGATTTTCAATAGAAACTTCAAGTAAAAGTTTACCAGAGTGCCGGTGAGGATTGCTCATAAAAGATAGGTAGAACCAAGAAAAGTCTTGAAGAATTACATTAACATAACTAGGAATATTAAAACTTTAAATTTAAATTAAAAAGAAGTTTTATGTAGGATGAAAATAAAATTTGAGTTTTGTAAAAGATGTGAAGCTAAGGGTTTGGTTTAGACCCTATGACATGGTGTCCTCTCTCGGTGTCCCCTACCCCTGGTGTTATTGCTCGCTCAACGCAGCCTCTTCCTCCAGTCAGTTACCATTTAATTCGACATTTCTTTCACATTTTCAGTTAAAGAAAAATGTTTTTTTTTTATATTCTGTCGCTTTCAGATATTTATTGACAGCACCTTTTAAATGTGGAATATACTCGCCAAAAAAATCGCAAAACTATCTGTACACGATTTGTTTTTATAAGAACAAATGATATAAGAACATAGGCTTTGAGGTCTAAAAGTTAAGAACATGCTAAGGACATTCGAGGCTTAGGAATGTTTGTTAGAAAACGTCATTAAAATAGTCAAACACGAGAATATTATAATCATATTGCTTACAACAACAGTATCATCTGAACTCCATTCACATTGAAATGTTAACCAAGTCCGTTGAATAATAGTGTATATTTTAGAAACATATTGTGATCTTTTCGCATACAAATTTTCTAAAACTTACCAAGTACAAATTACAAAAAACATACTCCATTACCTGTTTTCACCATATTCTGGACTATTTTACTTTTTCGAATGTTCGCTTTAAAACAAAAACGTTTTCCTCCAGTTTTAAAATTATACTCTATTAACAATTAATAAGCTCTTTGAAATCGGAAGGACTTTATGTGTTATACATCTGCATACACCGGCTGCTTTGGGGGAAGAGGTGGTCGGTAGGTATAACAATTTGTTTTAGAATTTGTATCTTTTTTTTCAGTAACATTTTTACATTATCAGGAAAACACAGGCAACATATACTTCTTTCATAAATACAGGGTATTGCTAAGGATTCAAATTAAACGTTGAACATGACTTTGAACACTTGAAATTAGCCAAAAATAACATAGTGTGTAAGACAAATTGATTTTCATCTAAAGAACTTTTGCACCGCTGCAACTCTGGGGTATTATCATTTCCAACGTTTGAACGAAACTAAAAGAAATTATTCTTACTGACAATATTTGTGGTTTTTCGTTCTGGTATCAGTGATTTTACATTTACAACTTTGTTTTAGAGCAGATGTTTTTCAATTTTCGACTGCGAAGCGTAGGGAGTAAATTGTTTCAAATACGCGTGTATATGTCACAGTTTTTTTAATTTTCTCGGAAAGTCCAGATTTTCAGATTGAAAACCAAAGTGGAAACTTGATGACCAGAAATACTTAATTGAGTAGCATATTATTTCAATTATGAATTCGTTATCACCATCCATATAGTACAAAATAAGAATAACAATCAACATGGCTCAAGACGTTTGATACAAAGGCAGTGTTTTAGATTCTCATCACATAGAATTTAGGTCAGTATTTTAAAAGCCAACCAAATAAGTCAACGGTCATATTGTCTGCTACACCAGTTGATGTGTCGTTTGTTCTGCAAAGAATTGCCAATATTGCCGTTATTAGCTAATCGAAGAATTGTTAGCGGACGGTTGACCTGCTTATTCTTCTATTTTTCTATACTGCGAAAACACTATACCTACAAAAGATTATGTATTTAAGAGATTCCCATCTATAAAGTCAGACTTTAAGAGCCAATAATTTCTTGATGGACAATTTTATTAGATTTCAAAGGATTTAAATTTGTAAACTTTATTAAACATTTTATTGTCTTTGTTTGCATTCAGTGCTATTTATTTTTGGATGATAGATATCGATTTTTTAGTTCCTTTCTTTAAATTGACAAAAAACAAATATACAATTAGCGTTATTAAAAAGAATGCTCATCAGCCAAGTCATCTTCGGATTCTGCATCACTATCGTGATCCATTGTTTTAGATGTACCAACCTTTTTAGCGTTTAAATAATTTGCAAATAATAGGCTGTTGGATAAAACAGTGATTGGATTTCTGCGTAAGCATAGAAATCCATTACAACTGTCCGTGTTTTTCTTCTTCATTTTTTCTCTGTCCAAATTTAGCATGAAACGCCGAACTGTCAATTATGCTAATTAGGACAATTTGGCACGCCATTCAGATAACGTTTCTAAACGTAGGGTGGAAATGAAGAGAAGAAGACAGAAACTTACTTGAAGGTAATAAAATGTTTTGATTTAATTTATTTGCAAGTATTCTGATAGTGTTTGAGTATAGTTTTTAATGCATGATATAACCAAATTTTTTTGTGTAAACTTTGTGATGATGATTGACTGTCGATAAAAAATAAGTGAGAGGACCACAGCTTCACCACTTAGAAGAGAAGAGCAGTGTTAATGTGTGTGTTAATTTTATCATAATTTTTAATGGCATTAATTATTTATGTATTAATTTATTTTTATTGCAGTGAACCGTACGTTCTGTTAATTATTTATGTATTCATTTATTTATTTTAAACTTGCCTACTCACCGACATATTTTTTATGGTGACGTAATAAAAGGAAACATAATACAACATTCATCATCCGCCATGCCCCAAAAATTGCAAAAGTTTTCCTCAAAAATTGTCGCCATGGTTGGGCGACGAAGAAAATTTTGGGTTCTAGAAGCTCTTAAAACGACTCAGAGGCTTTCAAAAAACACATTTTATTTGTTTATTTGTTATCTTATACACTAATGTAACTAATGCAAAAAAGTGGGAGAGCCATGTCCCCCCTGCCCCCCCCCCCCTTCCCCCCGTCACCGTGGCCCTTGTCCGCTAAAATTAAATCTGCACAAAAATTCATCATCTGTGGATTTAAATTCTTCACACGGAAATTAAGCCACAGTAAATTAGTAGAGGGGAATTTCCAATTTTAACTTCATTCTAATGTGCCTGAACCACCAGAAATTTTAGTGTCATTTTAATTTGCGGATATTTTTGTTACGTGGCAGTGCTTGGTGTAACATGATTTATATATAGTTACAGACTTCGGAATATAGCGCAGCTTATATTGATTTATTATTTATTATATTATTTATATTGATATATTGATTTGGAGTATTCAATGCCTTTCGAACACTGTTTATCTATTGTAAAACACGACTTTCTTTTCAAAGTCTTTTTGCTAAATAAAAGCTGTTTTGAAGTTTTTATTTTGTTTTGTTAATTAACTGCAAATGTTGCAGAAATGATGTGCCTGGCATTTCATTTTATTTTACAAAAACATGGAGGAATCGTTGAGAGCTCCAACTAAGAAGAAGAGATCATGTCATTGAGAAGAAAATGAAACACAGATTCTGGTTTAAGATTTGGCAGAAGAAAATATTCAAGAGAGGCTTAAATCGTGCACTACAAAAAAGCTATTTGGTTAGCATGCATACGCTTACAACAGCTTACAGAAGTTATAAAGATGCTAGAACACGTAGCACTGGCATAGGTATAGAATGTATATATTTCTAATTTTTGAATGGATATCCTGTACATAAATATTCGTTTATATTTTTTTTTCTCCGTACCAATTATAGTGAGAAGAATTACCACTGACAATTTTTCCGAAATTTAAATTAATTGCCATTGACAGTGATAAAAAGGAACTAGTTGTATACGAAGGGCCGTTTTATGCTGATCAACTTTGGCATTTCGTAGCTGAACCAAAACATCCAGGATATTATTACATATTTAATGCAAATTTTCCGCAACGTCGTATTGCCAAGTACGGCAATGGTGGTTTCGAAATAAGTGCTTATGAGGGAAACTATTACGAAGATCAATTGTGGCGACTTCAGAAAGAAGGAGAATATTATCGAATCTACAAATAACTACAAATATGAAAATGCTAAACTAACCAAAAGTGGAAGAGACAGTGGGAAGTTGCAAACATATGATGGTCCAGATTATAACGATCAGTGGTGGAAACTTATACCACGCTTTGACGCTAAGGTGAAGAAAGATGTTCTTTGGAGGTGTGACAACAGACAGGGCACAAAACCGTTCGAGGAGACAGTAGAAATAACCAAAGGCGTTAAAATAACCAACAGTAATACGTTATCTACAAAAACAGGATTTAAACAATCTATCAAGTCCTCAGCATCAATTGGCTTGGAAGGTATTGGAAGTATGGGTTCTGAAATGACATCCGAATTTTATGCTGAGATCGACACATCAGTCACGAGCACTGAAGAAAAAAAGTGGGAAAAAAGAGAAGTATCAAATTTTCCGCACCAGCAGGGAAAAATTACCGTGTCATGCAGGATAAGTGTGATTTTACAAGTTTGTTAGCATCTGACGATTGCGTACTAAGCGCTAATTATCACATCAAAGAATCCGAAGGTACTTTCAGTTAACTGACACTGAAAAAGTACCATCTAAAATGTAGAAATTTGTTATTAGCAATATAAATAGATTGATAAATAAAATAAATAAAATACTGATTTTTCTTTCCGCAAATCTATCCAGCTAATGCAATTGTATAATAATTATTTGAAGTGTTCATTAGAAATGCAAATTCGGTCTGTCCACTATTTTGAAACAAAATATCTTACTTGTCGAAAACCACCTAAGAGGCTAAATATTTAGGTAAAACCTACGAACATTATCAAATATAGCATTGATATAAAAAAACACTTCAAAATTCTGCTTTACAAGTTTACCGACCTGGATTAGTATCTCAACATATCAACAATTTTTCACTGTGAAAGACCCGACTGTAATCTTCTCTGTCCCCACATTTTCTCTTAAAGTATGTTATGAACTGGTAACTATGAATAACCAAATAAAATACCGATTCTCTGCCAGGTATCAGTAATATAAGAAATATAACCTCTTTTGTTCCGTTGATCTATAAAACTGGCCAAATGAAAGACTGGCAGAAACATTTGCGTTTTACCAACCTCCTAAATATTTGATTTCTTTTCAATTCAAACGAAAACAATAAAAAGTGTGGTTTCTTCGTTTTAACTTGTGTCACATAACATTAGCATTAGTAATTTAAATATTCACTTGTGCTTTTAAATTTATTACCTAAGTTAATAAAATATTGCAGAACAAAAGATTATGGCATAGAAGAATGCGGAATTATTGTTGACGAATTGTCCACTTTTCTGCATTTTCCAGGTCATGACACAACCTTAATATCAACTATCAATAAAGCATATATTTTGTATTTTTTATATTAGTTATTTTAACAATATTTTTTAACGTAATTTTAACTTTATTTTATATTTTTATGTTGGTGTAAATTAGTACCGTTCAAAAAAATAAATATTAAATAAGATAAAATAACAACAAGTTTCCGGTTAGTATTTTTACTAGTATACGGTGTAAAAATTTTTTACATCTTTCTCAATAAAATGTTTTTACACGCTATGCTAATCGTTTTATAATAACTCTATGTAATACAAAAACGCAGTCCAAAACGCTGCTTAAAATCTTTCATCGACTCATCTGCCATACTAAGCATTTGATAATCTTTTCTAAAATAAATCCTAACCAATTCTTAATTCTTTCCACTTTCTAACTTTATAGTCAACCAAAAATACTTTCAGACTTTGTGGTGAACAGATTTATAATTATCACTACTAAATCTCAGATAAAAATATTCACAAATTGTGAAATATCTCACTCACACACTACACTGCCCATCACAAAACTAACTTTTGTAGTATATACAGATTTACATATATAAGATATAAGGTATTAACTAAATCTTAAAAAGAATCATACCTGAATAATGTTTCTTTCTTCGAAGCTGAGTTTTCTTTCTCTATAAATTCCAGGAACAGAGAGATCGCCAATTAGAAAAACGCCATCGGTAATTAATTTTACTCACTGCCAAAACCAACAGATTAATCAAATCTCTAATCTTTTATTACTTCTTGACTTTCTTCTTTCTATCATTGTATTAAAAAATACCATGCTCAACACTAAATTTTCTTTCTTTTATTTGGAAATCTAAGAAAACAAACCAAAACTGGATAAAATGCCGTTTGATACGTCTTAACCTTTAACATTACATATAAGTCGTAGATATGTAAAACTATTCTTCGTAAAAAAAAATTGTTTTTCTATGCATGTTTCTTATTAATACTCCGGTTTAAAGAATGTAAACAAACGCTTCTTTTTTCTTCAAACGACTACTTTTCATTTTGTCAATAGCTGCTCGTTCGATTGTAATTCGAAGTCTCCACCTGAGATGCTATATCATGTCTTCCCTAACGTATTTTATATCATAAAACAATTATAAGCACTAAGCCGGAGTGCCTTATTCTAATACGGAAAAAACATAAACAAATATCCAGTGACGAACTTCCCGAGAAATTTTACCTAACGTTCTTTCTTTAAAAGTTAGGTAAGAAAAAAGCAAGATTTAGTATTAGTATAAGAAGATGTAACAATGCGCGTGAAAAGTTTCCTTTGACCTTTAAGGCCATTTTCAACTAAGCGGAATTATCCGCGCGGATATGAATTGGCGGAATTCGCGCATGAGCTCTAATTGAATGATAAGCGTACGCAGAGCGGATTTCCACTAAGCGGAACTGTCCGCGCTGACGAAATGAAAATCAAAACCGAGAAGTTAGTTATACAGTGAGGATGTTTTTTATACGAAAAAAACGTATTTTACTGCTTAAAAAGAAAGCACTGATTTTAATGATGCTTAAAGATAACCAAGAAAGTATTAACATCAATTCAGTAAAAAAAATAAAGAGATGTAATCGAATGGAGTTCCCAGCAACCATGGTTGATGTATTGAAGTTTGTTGTTCATTAACATTAACATGCTCTGAATCTGGAATCTATAAAGCTATATTTTTAAGTAAGCAGTATTTTTGCTAACTGCAAGTAAAACAAAACTCCTTTTAAGCTACAGAAAGCTTGTGTAGTTCAAAAATATAATACCTCCTCTCTTCCTTTTGATTTTTGTAATTGAATTGCATTTAAAGTAGCCATGATCTCTGGATTCGAAGCCAAAGAAAAGAGAGAAGAAGAGAAGTTGAAGTTCTCCATGTTTCTTCGAGTCCATGCAATGTTTATTTTTACAAATCCGCATCTGTCAGCAAAATTTCGAAGAACATGATTGGTCAAACTGCGAATCCGCTCAAATGAAGTTGGAAGAGCTTCAACTTCAAGTGCGTACTGCAGATCGGTGGATGTCCGCCTGAAAATCATAATATTTGAGAAGAGCACATGCGCAAATGCCGTCCGCGCAGAGTCGCGCGGACAATTCCGCTTAGTGGAAAATGGCCTTTAGTTTAAAAAAGCAAGAAACAACTACACAAGTGGAAAATTCTTCAATGTATCTGAACCTACTGTACGTGACAAAAATACATCAAAAGTGACGTATGTAAAGAAAAGTTCTATTGGTGTTATTGATTAATTTAAAGGCTAGTTTACACTATTCGAATAATTGAAACAAATTGCTATCATCAATAGCTTTCAGTCTAAATTTTGTTATTACTGTCCGGATTAACAAGACATTCTTGTGTATTGCCTCGTTCTTTCAAACAATAATAAGAAACTTTCAACCAAAAGGTTTCATTATCACAAAATAGTATGTTAACAACCTCTTTAAGAAAATGGAATAATGTAGACAGAAAATTGGATCCATTTCCTTTATTTAAACATAACTTTGATTTCATATAGAAATGAAAATCACTTCAAATAATGTTAAATAATGCAAACGCAGCTTTATTCATCCATGTACAATGATTTTTACTAATATATTGAATATGAAGTTCTGCGTTAGTCTTAATAGGCAAGGTCTTTAAGGTTCTTAAAGGAAGCTTTCATTTATTCTATGAAAATTTTGAACATGATCAGGTAATGATACAGAAATCGTTCTGATTGGAAAGGCATTCATTTGTTCATTATGTATTGCGTGTGTTTCCTTCCTTAATCTAGTTATCCTCTTGTAGAGAGGGTTTTGGGGCTGCTTTTGAGGGTCATTGTGGTTTGTACTAAAGACAGTAGACCAATGCCATGTTTTTATGTCGCATTTCGGTCTTATTTATCAGTACTGATACTGACCTAGCTCATTTATGTGTCAAAAATCACTTTGTGGAATGTAAATGTGTAACAATAACAAATGTAATAAAAGCCTGGGCGTTTTTCTTGTTAACTGTTTAAATTATCAGTAGCAATGTTGAAGCAACTTCCTGTTTACATGTTTTGCCTATGGAACAAAAGATTGTGGAAAAAATGAATGCGGAATCAATGTTAGCAATTTTCCTCAAGTTCCGCTTTTTCTGGTCATAACATACAATTGTAATCTTTTGTTTGTATTTTTATTTTATTTTATTAGGTTGATTTATGCTTATCTGATAGGACCTGATTATCTAGTGTTAAAGCTTTTACTTTAAATTCATGTGAATTAAGACGTTTAACAGTTACACCCCAAATTGTCAGCTTGACAGCTTCCATTAACAACTTTAGAGACAACATAATTGTCGCACTTATATATACACATAAGACGCACTTATCAAAATACTAAAATAAAAACAAAAAATTACCATATTATAGTGAATATCTGAATTTAATATCTATATAAACAACGGAAACTTTATTTCTCATAACAAATTAATTATGTTGATACAATAATACCAATTGTTACTCATTTTAAGATGGAAATTAACAATCCACATGCCTTGTTAAAAATTTATCTCGCGTGTTAATAAATCTTTATATTTCGTTTTCTTGTCCTCTTAAAAATGATCTTTCACTTTTGTAAAAATCTTGCTTACTTCTTCACGATCATTGAGCAAAGGTAAACTTTAGGGACTAGATCAAGAATAATTAGAAACAACATTATCTCAATTATCTACATAGCTAACATTATTGTGTTATTGTATTCAATATTATTTTATTTGCTTTATCTTGATTACCTTATAATTATTCTAATTTCGCTCGCCCACAAGTACGTTGTTTAATGAGGGAGTTTACGCAAATACAACGACAGCGACGTGAGTGAAAGGTTCGGTTTCCTTGTGGATTTCGTTTAGAAAAAAGTCTCTTTTTACTCCATTGGGAGAATATAAATTCAGTTAATTACATTATTAATCATATGAGATGTACATTTGATTAATGATTCTGATTGATTCTGATTGGTTAACAATTGCAGTCCAAATGAACTCTGCACCCGCGAATATCTACTACAGAAAAAAAATACGAAAGCGTGATAACTTTTTTTATTTTCCTTTTATCAATCATCATTACCTTAAAAGTGGTAACGATCTCACTGAGTCTACATTGTTGAATATTTTATCTGTTGTATTTTTCGAATGGAATGAAAAAATGTGAACATCCGATTGTTGTTCGAAATATTCAGAAATATGAACCTGATAAAAGAGCAAAATCTAGGTAAGTAGATTTAGGTTTCAAACTTCTGGTAACGGCCGCTCCACCGGCCCTCCCATCATAAATCATTAGTTGGAACAGAAGCCTATGCTATCAAAAATTACAAAGAATCCTTTTTGATTTTAACTCTGCATCCACTGTTGCAATGGTATGTGGTGTTTGGATAACAAAAGGACAATCGGCATCTTTGCTCAGTAATCAAAATACTTGTCGGACTTCTTTAAGTACATTGGTTTCTATATTTTCAGCTTTGGCTTGTTTTCTCAAGCCTGTTTTTGAGGAGTTTTGTTTGATGGGTGAAAAAAGTCCCATCTACAAATCTTGCTTTTACAAATTCTTTAAACTCCAGGTCGCCGATAGATGAAGCTTGCATAACATCAACAAATTCTGCTTTCTCCAATTCTTTTCCAGTTGCAAAAACTGTTGTTGCACCATCGAAAGGGTCAGTTTCATATTTTACTAGTTTCGCTGCCAACGCTTTAACGTTGTGATCATCCATTATTTTCGCGCAAGGTGTCTCCTTGTGGTTAATTTCTGGTTGAAGACCTATTATGATCGTTCAAAGTTTCCTTCATCTTCGCATGAATGGGCAAAACCACAATCCAGTTATTTACTGCTTCTGTATTAGTACTGAACCATTATCTATGTGGACCAGCCTGCTTCTTTGTCTGTCCATTAAACATTTTAGTGATTAGATCACCATTAATAGCAGAGAAACTCGAGCCTGACAAACTTCCACCAAATCTTCGGGTTTGAAAATCATTGATAACCAAATGGTTATCTTGCTGTAACTTTCCCGAAAAACATGTTGACAAATACCGAGCATAGTTAGGGTGACCAAAGGCAAAGCAAAGATTGACCATTTCCCTCTGTGTCTCTAAGTGCATATCGAATTCACCAGTCAGTATGGCTCAAATAAGAGAAGTAAACACGATACGTCTCGTAAATAAGATACTCCTATTATTTCATATTGCATTCTCAATGATGTTGATACATTGATTGAAACAACTCATTGAATGAATGGTTCCCTAACATTTCGTTTATGATGGAATGACAAGGCTTTTCCAAAAGTTAATTAAATGATTGCAGCATTCAGAACTCATAGTTAAGTTGCTTTTCAGTGATACAACTCTGTGTTGTATTAAAGCGTTGAAGATTTATTTAACTCGCATGCATCGATAATAATGCCGACCTTCTACTGCCAAATCTGCCGATCTTTCAGCAATAATTTTTGCATCGACAAGTCAAGTCTTGAACCCAAGACATCAGTATCTCTTGTGTAGAATCTCAGTTGATGAAAGCCACCCGTTAGAATAACGACATTTTATATACATCTGGGTTTAGATTATATTTACAAGGTTTTGCAGAAACATTTCCGTCTGCGTGTCCTAACTCGAACTCCTTTATCACTTCCAAAACTTTATTGTTTCCAGAAGTTTTCACTGTTCAACATCAACAAGTTGATGAAATAATAAGGGGGCTATTGTTTTTCCAAGGCTGTGTTCTTTGACCAAATTATATTCTTTTTAAATGTCTTCTTCAGTCTCGGTGGTCGCAGAGCACTCCCTGTTTATTTGGAGGTCTCCTAAAGAATATAGTTCTTTCAGAACGTCGTTCTTTTACACAATGAAAGACCTTTAACAGAATATGGCCTGTAGTGATTCTAAAATGCGTCAAATATTCAGCACACTTAATCTTAATCTAAAGAAGAAGTGATTCAAAGAACTGTGAAACTTAAAGATTTGAATAACATTTCTTGAAGTAGTGGTTGAAAAACTGTTCTGTTAGTGGCATGTGTTGCTCCTTCCAGATACTGTCTCTTGACATACATCGTTATTGTTTAGTTGTTACATAAGTTGTTACACCTTTCATCAAAGAAACCATTGTTTTTGTCACCTCCTCTACACTGCATCAATTTTGAGTGAGTACATCCTCGTAGGAAATACCACGATTGATCTTGTGAAGAATGGAGGTCACCTCCTTACTGCCTGTCATTCGATGTGAGGTATTGCGTAGTAGCAACGATTGCCAATCCGATGCAAGGGTCCAAATCTTTGTAGCTAGCTGATGCAAATCTGTCTTGGCATAGCCAACCCCCGTTAAAGTAATATTTGGCTTAAGATTTGTATAAATAATGTTGCAGGGATCTTGCAGTAGTCTTGTTTTAAGTGCTACGTCTATTTCGTGGACCTTTAAAGGAAAGTTCAGTTCTGACGTATAGTCATCCATTTTCCTTCTGATCAGAATGTCAAACGCTTTGATGAATTCCATATCTCTCACACCATAACCTTTCAGTGTTGCCACAAGATATTGGCAAGGATTTGCGTCTGCAGAATGTACAACGAACTGGGATCCTGATTTGAAAATCCTGTTCTTTCGCCAAAACGTTCAATCTTCTCTTTAGCTCCTTTAATGACGTAAAACTAGCCTCGATCGACTGTTCTTCAAACATACTGATAAACTCCTTTAACAAATCGCTTAATAAATAAGCCGATTTTGTTGAAGAAAAAATGTTTCGGTCAAGTTTGATAAAAAAAAAACTCCCCAAGGATACTTGTGTAGACAAAATGATCATCGTAAAAAGTGGTTTGGTCTGTTTTTCTAGCTTTTAGCGCGAATTTTACTTACCATAAATACCATGCGCTCCACCGGACAACATATATAAACGATTAGCAGCTGTGTGCATGCGATATTGAGGCAAATTGAGAAATCTGGTCATTCTCTCTTTGATATTTTTCAAAGCCCTATCTTTACAACACCGAGTCAACCCTCCATTATTATATGGTCTTTCATCTGATGCTCTTGATTCGTTACAGATAAAACATTTCCCTTGAACTTCGATATTTCGTAAAATTTATATTCGATATATCCACTTGTTCTTCTTCATCGTTTGGTCCACTTACACTTTCTTTATTAAACCTGTCTTGATATTGTTTCAGCTTCGTTCTTAAAAAAGTTGGACAGTTACAGTGGTTTATTCCAGTCGGAAGATCAGGATCTTTCATTTTATTATGAAAGCAATATTCATCATTTACAACAGGGATATCAATTTTTATCAAAGAAACGACAGTTGTTTTAGGGATTCCCAAGCCGCAGGATCTCCACATCTTGAGCCTTCCTTATCAGTTTCCTCACTTTAAAATGACGCTTGATCTGACCAATATAGGAAGCATTGGAGCAACCACACTTAAACTTATAAGATAAGCCAGAAGCAACATCCTTGATGGGGCAGTCCTTAAATTTTGTAGTCTTCGCGACGTTTTAAAAATGATATTAATTTTACAACAATGTAAATTATTAAAAATAGTTTTATGTTAACTCCTTCTAATTTGATAAGAAATAACATTAACGGAAGTTCCTTGACAACTTGATATGGCAACTAAAGCTTCAAAGAAAATGTATACTTCGTATACAAGCAAGTGGTATACCTGTTTGTTCTTTCTACAGTTACGGTTGGTAAGCATTATATCGATGAGATTTCCCGGCTTTTAAACGCTTGGGTTCAAGAATCACCATTTTAAAAATATTGCCTTTAAAGCAATAATGATCATGCTCAGCCTTTTGCTACAAATGCTATCAAAAAAAAGTAAGGCGAAAGAACACCTTAACGCTCTTAAACGGAGGATGGAATTATGGCAAGCTGGAGAGATTCTAGATTTTTTCAAAAAAAGCCTGACAATACAAAGAAATTTGAAATTAGTCGATCGGCCCAAAACTATTGCAGAATTATCGAAAAAGTTAGCAAAGAACATGCGATGCAAACGATTTTTCATGAAACAAACATAGAGGCCGTTTTACTCGTAGATGCTTGCAATGCATTTAACTCTGTCAATCGCAACGTCTTCCTGCACAATATCAGTGGGTAGAAAAAATTCCGAAAAACAAGGAAAGGACCCTAGAATGTCTAAAATTGATTTTCAATACCACAACAGTCAGATTATATAAGGTCGATCTTAAAATCACCAAGTAGAACTAGTCCCTTGTGTTCGGTCTTTAGCTTATCATTAAGTACACAGACAAGGATTTGTTCATAATGGTCATTTGAAATTGAAAAGTTTCCTGGTGCAACAACAAAGAATCTTGATCATTACACCAAGCCTAACAATAATTATATACAAGTACTAAATTATTTTTTAAACCTCAGCGGGATCCCCAGCCGATGATATTAATGTTAACAAAGATTTTAACAATTCTTCTGATACGGATTGTAATTTCATTAAATCAGATTCTAATGTTGATATCAATAACCAATATGTGTCTCCGATTATTTCGTTTTCTCTGAAACTAAGTTAGATGAGTCTTTTCCAATAGTTCAATTTCATATTGATAGTGCAGGTCTTATAGAATACATTTAAAAAGGGATTGTCAGCAGACAGGCTAAAACTGTAAGGACATTTTCCATATCTTTAAACAAATCTTTAAAATTTGAAATTGTAGGTGGTCTGAAGGCACTGACAATGGCCATTTTTCATTTTTTATTCTTATTTCTGAAACATATAATTTCAAAATACCCTCACAACTGAAACAGGTTTAAGTGACCATCATCTGATGCTTACAATTATTTTAAAGTCTCAAGTTAAGGTACTAAAAATATATTATATCGAACTTATAAAAACTTCAATAAGATTTCTTTTTTGAATGATGTGAATGCCAAGTGTGTCTGCAATAAAAATAATAATAATGATAATCCTGATATTGGAAATGAGGCTCCTTTCATGAATAAAGACTTAAAAATAAGTACAACAGATAACTAGCAAAAAAAAAAGATTTGTCTGTATATGTACCTTCATCAACATCAGAATTAGCGTTAACACAATTGCATTCACAGCCATACACACAAACTCATTTCATTTCTAAGTGGATCTGTTCTGAGCATTATGCCACAAGTCAAAAATTCTCCAGTAAGGATAATCCATTAAAAAACGATAACTTTCGATCATTCACAGGGTTTATTACTTCAACGCCTTTCAAGTTCAACTCACCTCAACACTCATATCAAAAAGTTCCTTTGCAAGTCACATTTATGATGAAACCATCAAACGTTTTATTGACATCCGAACGCAACTTGGACATCAAGTTAGCTCTGTTTACACTCATGAGTACTTAAAATGTTATGTTTAATGCAGTGAGCATCATTTCTGCCAGCAGATTAGTTTCCCAATTTTAAAATCGAGGTATTCAGAACTAGATCCAGTATCACCGGCATATATTCCTCCGAGTGGTAATAAGGATTTGTTTGTGTATGTACCTTCATCCACATAAGAAATAGTTGATGTTGTGCTTTCGCAGTTGCATTCTTTGCTTGCAGATTGACAATTTCCTTTCACACCACAAGCACAGTATTTACCGGGGTTACCACCCGCCCAATATCCAATATGATTTGAATGGCGATCTGCCGCTCCAAAGCAAGTGTCTGTTCGACTTAAGTTAACATTTGTTTGAGAGTCTCGACATTTAACGTATGCACTTTGAGAACAGCCTTCCGATGAATTTACCAACGTTATCAAAGAAATTATCTTACTGACACCAATATAATTGATGCCTATTGGAAGTCCTGAACAATTCTCCCTTCCTGATATATGCTTAACTTCCCAATCGTGTGATACCTCTGTGAAGTAATCGTCTCCATCTTTCCTGCATGTGACGGGAAACGATTTGTAATTTTGGTCAGGTTGAATATAGTACTCTCCTTGCAAATTCTCATTGTTGAGTAACGTATCTTTGCAGTTGCGGTATACTCTCAACCCATTTGCAGTACAATTCACATTATACGGAAGAATACTTTCAACATCTTGTATGAAGTAAAGGCCAGCCTTGTCTCCGTTGCTACCAGCAGCAAGTTTGCAATTTGGGTATATTGGTGCTAGATGAATAAAAATAAACTATGAGACGATGTTTTTAATTTGTAAAAACAAAAGAGAGAACATCTTTAATATCAAAATAATTTTGTATAACGACACAAAATATTGTGTGATGTGCTTTCACTATTCTTTGTAGAACTTAAATAACCGTTCACAAATTTAATACAGAGACAGTTCATATAGTATCATGAGAAGTCTAGAAGAAAATATGGACTTACCCGCGTCGTAATACTTTGTTCCAGGTACACTTCCAAAGTTTATAGAGTCGAACCTATCTATAAACAACAAATCGCAGGTTATCGGTGAAAAATCCACCCAAAAGTTGAATGATTTGCAAGCAAGATTTCTTATGCAATGTCTAGCACACTCCACCGTTTGGTTGACATAGTGTCGTTCATATGAAGAAACGCTTAATATTTTATCATCATAAACCTTCATAAATGTAGCTTGTTTGTGTGTATCTGTGCGGATGATCTCCGTGTTAATTAAATTCACCCAAAGCTTTAACAATAGTACGATGCAGGATAATCGTATTGTGATATGGTGATATTTGATTGTCAAAACGTTTTTTTTCATTTCCATTTTCGAATATTATCAGGTTGTCCTAATACCAAAATCAAAGTACGTTTGCGACTGAAAAAATATTTTGTTTGAGGTTTGTTTTGATAAAATTCTGCTATGGAGAATCAATTAAATAATTTAGTTATTCTGTTACTAATTTGTTTCCTTTGGAAAGGCATTACGTATATTGGAGATGGTTTAATTAATTATTAATTGGGCGGTTGTATACCTGCAATATATTATGAATGTTTTATAATGAGGTTAATGGTGTTCTATCCAGACATCACCCTAGCAAAAATATTGATTTTCAAATGTAAACAACTCACTGAAACTTTTGTTTTTATTGAACGACAACGAAAACATTAGATAAAACAGACTTATTTTCAAATTGAATATATTTATATTGTTTGTCAGTCTAGTATTCATAATATATAATTAGAGTTTATCATGTCATAGACCGGTTGTTTTTTGTTTGCGACGTTTCGACAGTTATTACTGTCATCATCGGGCGTTTGTAAATGAATGATGTAAAGTTTATATATGTTTTCAGTAGGATCGAAATTATTTCGGACCTGGAAGGAAGCAATGTCAATATTTCGGACCTGGAAGGAAGCAATGTCAATAATTTGTTTTGCGTAGAGCTGGAAACCATATCGCAGGAACATTATACGATGTACTATTAATACTGGAATTGTTTTTGACACTGTATATAGTCTCTTTGACTTTTCGAGCAGTCCATCCTTTTTCCTTGTCAAGGATCTTTCTATTCTCCCAATCAAACTTGTGGTCATTAGTCCAACAGTGGTCAGCAATTTCGTTTTTGGTTACATCGCCATTCCGTACGGCTCGCATATGTTCTTTGATGCGTTGCTCAAATGTTCTTTTTGTTTCTCCTATATAAACTGATTCACAATCACTACATGGAATTTGGTATATCACGTTATTTGTGTCGTTCATTGAGATCTTGTCTTTCGGATGAGATAATATGTTACGAAGAGTTTCCGTTGATCGAAATCTGCATTTGATGTTGTGTGTACGGAATATTCTTTGTAAAGCATTACTGATACCAGATACATAAGGAATACTAATAGTGGTCACCGGTTCTTGTTCTGTTGATTCTTCGGTGTTTGAAGTTCGAGTATTGTTTATTCTATTTTCAACTCTTCTAACAATCGTCCTGTCATATCCATTTGCTTGAAGAACCGATTTGATATGTTTCATTTCTTCAACACGATCATCGTCATTACTAACAATATCTTTCGCCCGATTTATTAACGATGCAACAACACTTTCTTTGTAACTTTGTTGATGGTTTGAGTTACAGTTTAGATATTGGTCTGTATGTGTTGGTTTACGATATACGTTCACTGAAATGCTTCCGTCTTGATTTCTTTTTACAAGAGTATCCAAGAATGGGATGCAATTATTCGATTCCTGCTCGATTGTAAATTTTATTTTCGGGTGCAATCCATTTAGATGTTGATGAAAATTATTCAATGAATCTCGTGTCACTATAGCGTAAACATCGTCAACAAAACGTTTCCATACTTTTGGGGGTTTGTCAGCGGTTGTTGTGGCTGTGGACTCAAACGCTTGCATGAAGATTTCAGCAACTACAGAAGATGCCGGATCTCCCATTGCAACTCCATCTGTTTGAGTGTAATAAGTTTCATCGAATAGAAACCACGTTTTTGTTAATACAAGCGTTATCAATTCCAAAAATTCTGTTGGTGGAATTTTCGTTTTGGATGAAAAGTTTGAGTCATTAGAGATTAAATCTCTAATTATATTGATCGTGTCATTTATCGGTACATTTGTGTAAAGTGATGTAACATCGAATGATACCATTTCTTCATCAACATTGACAGTTTTTGTTCTAACAAAGTCGGAAAACTCTTTTGAATTCTTGCATCGGTTAGTTTGTGTATATGATGATAATATCTTTGCTACGTATTTTGATAAGTCGTACAACGGCGTACCGGTGCATGAGACTATTGGTCGTATAGGTATTCCAGTTTTGTGTATCTTCGGCAGACCATAGAATCGAGGTACATCGTATAATGTTCCTGCGATATGGTTTCCAGCTCTACGCAAAACAAATTATTGACATTGCTTCCTTCCAGGTCCGAAATATTGACATTGCTTCCTTCCAGGTCCGAAATAATTTCGATCCTACTGAAAACATATATAAACTTTACATCATTCATTTACAAACGCCCGATGATGACAGTAGTAACTGTCGAAACGTCGCAAACAAAAACAACCGGTCTATGACATGATAAACTCTAATTATAGACTTATTTTCCTCAGGAAATTCAGTTCTCTTATAACATAAGTCTTATAAGATAAGATAAGATAAAGGATTTATTTATTAAAGAATGTTATTTACAAAAACAGGAAAAACCGATGTGCACATAATTTCTGTATAATGATTTTATATTATCAATGGTAGCTCAAGAACCTTTAAATGGTTTCCAAAACGCTCAAGAAATATCAGGAAATTAAATCAGAAGGGGAGAATTGAGATTACTCAATACTAATCAAAAATATTTGGCTAAGGTCGGTCATAAAATGAAAAATGCCATCTGATCTTATTGAAATTCTAATAAAAGCAAAAAAATCAATAAATATCTGCTTCCAAAATTTTGAAGAGTGCTTTTAGGGCGAATCTCCGCTAGGTGGAAAATGTAGCATCAAGCGATTTTTATCTTTGTAGCGGAAAGTAATGGTTTGTACTTTACATTCAATCTACATAACCCGCC
Organism: Turritopsis rubra; assembly: GCA_039566895.2. Classification (NCBI taxonomy): domain Eukaryota; kingdom Metazoa; phylum Cnidaria; class Hydrozoa; order Anthoathecata; family Oceaniidae; genus Turritopsis; species Turritopsis rubra. The sequence continues at coordinate 1,734,173 of CM077619.1, forward strand.
GCCGCATTTTCAGCCTAGTGGAGATTGGGTTTCACATTATAGTGGCATGAAATAAAGGCAATATATATAATAGTGTTCAGTCTACATTTTCATTTTGCTTTAGCACTCATGTCAGGGCTGTTGAGACTACACGTTTTGTTAAGTTTATTGTTGTTTTTTTATAAGAAACCACTTTATAAAGACCATCAAAATTTAAGAAACTTTTTAAACTACGATTTAGTAATGCCAATTTCCAAATAAGTATTTTTTTTGGCAATTATTAACAATACTGTAATAATTGATAAAATTATGTCACAATTTATATACAGTAGAATCTCGTTAACTCTGACCCTCAGGGTAGACAGTCAAAGTCTCTATACATCGATAACTCTGACTTTCTTGAAAAGTACGACTTATCGAGATTTTATTGCTTTTAAAGAATTAAAAAATTGTAATTTCCGTTTTTCTCCAATGCGTGAGGCCATATTGAAATTAGAGAATAAATGCTCTCAGGAAATCGTATGATTTTCATAAAATTTCCAAGAATTAGAATTCGAATCATTTGTTTAGTTTTAATGAAATTTGCAGGAATTCGATTTCAAATTCGAATCATTGGACCTACGATTTTCAAAAAGTCCGGGTTACACGAAGTTTTTTTTACTAAAGGGACCGAGAAAAATGGTCCCACTTAGCGAATGTCCCAGTTTTCCGGGGTACGACTTAAGCAGAGTATTTTGGCTTGATTAGGATTGTCAAATCCAAGGGGGAAAAAAATCTGTCCGACTTAGCAAATGTCCAATTATCTGGGGTACGACTAAACGGAATTCTACTGTACATGTAAACCGGCCTTAAAAGATAAAAATTGAATTTTATAACATTTCAAATGCTTATTCAGATGTTGTAAAATTAAAAATAAACATGTACATTACAGCCCGTAAGAAACTTTGCGAGTTAAACATATGATTAGCTTTCACGAAGAGACAGTGCCTTAAGAGCCTTCTCAATCCCATTTTGTATAAGAGGAAATTGCATTGAAAACAAAAATAAATTATAATGACTTCAGATGTGTAATATCTATTTTTTTTCCTTCGCAAAGGCGTATATAAAGTTTCTTTCAGGATGTTCTGTATTTTTATATACCGCTAGGTATATATACTTATATTCGTTTTTGAAAAAAGAAACTCAATTGAGGAATGTGCACATGCACTTCGTGTGATTTTATTCTTAATTCCGAGTCTAGTCATAAACAATGGAGTTTTTTTTTGCCGTATGACAGTTACATATTATTCTACACGGGTGTGCATCGAAATTTTGGGAAAAAAACCCGTCGAGTGTTAAAGCCGCTGACTAATTAAAAATATATAACATAACGACAGCTAAATATATATATCTTCTTATACTAATACGCAATCTTGCTTTTTTCTTACCTAACTTTGAAGGAAAGAACGTTAGGGAAATTTTCTCGGGAAGTTCGTCACTGGATATTTGTTTATGTTTTTTCCGTATTAGAATAAGGCACTCCGGCTTAGTGCTTATAATTGTTTTATGATATAAAATATGTTAGGGAAGACATGATATAGCATCTCAGGCGGAGACTTCGAATTACAATCGAACATAGCAGCTATTGACAACGAATGAAAAATAGTCGTTTGAAGAAAAAAGAAGCGTTTGTTTACATTTTTTAAACCGAAGTATTAATAAGAAACATGCATAGAAAAACAATTTTTTTTTTTACGAAGAACAGTTTTACATATCTACGACTTATATGTAATGTTGAAGGTTAAGACGTATCAAACGGCATTTTATCCAGTTTCGGTTTGTTTTCTTAGATTTCCAAATAAAAGAAAGAAAATTTAGTGTTGAGCATGGTATTTTTTAGTACAATGATAGAAAGAAGAAAGTCAAGAAGTAATAAAAGATTAGAGATTTGATTAATCTGTTGGTTTTGGCAGTGAGTAAAATTAATTACCGATGGCGTTTTTCTAATTGGCGATCTCTCTGTTCCTGGAATTTATAGAGAAAGAAAACTCAGCTTTGAAGAAAAAAACATTATTCAGGTATGATTCTTTTTAAGATTTAGTTAATACCTTATATCTTATATATGTAAATCTGTATATACTGCAATAGTTAGTTTTGTGGTGGGCAGTGTAGTGTGTGAGTGAGATATTTCACAATTTGTGAATATTTTTATCTGAGATTTAGTAGTGATAATTATAAATCTGTTCACCACAAAGTCTGAAAGTATTTTTGGTTGACTATAAAGTTAGAAAGTGGAAAGAATTAAGAATTGGTTAGGATTTATTTTAGAAAAGATTATCAAATGCTTAGTATGGCGGGTAAAATATTTATGAACCGATGAAAGATTTTAAGTAGCGTTTTGGACTGCGTTTTTGTATTACATAGAGTTATTATAAAACGATTAGCATAGCGTGTAAAAACATTTTATTGAGAAAGATGTAAAAAAATTTTACACGGTATACTAGTCTATATACTAATAGCGACTGTGCATCCACTTTTTAGTTTGTACAGTGTGAATAAAAGAACTGGGAACGAAATGTTCGTATGGAAAATGTTATAATTAAATTTTAGGTCGTGCATAACTAAGTTGTCGAGATATAGGCGATATTAGTATTATAGGAGTAGCGCGACGTCAGTGGGCACATTGCATTGCACCCTAAATAGAACGCGATTTTCAGGGTCAAATATCTCGAGAACCAATGGGAATAACTGACGTCACCTTGGACGTGCGATTTTGGCGGTGGGGTGTCGAAAAATTTGGGTCTAAAACATTTTGGGGACGGGTGTGACGTCATTAGGATCTTTGATGGACTATATCTCCGTAACGGTAAGTCGTACACAGGCGATCCCATACATTTTCTTGATCAACTTTTCGAGCTCTTCAACTTAGTGATACTTAATCTTATCAATTCTTTGATCTTATTTTTTGTCACCCTTACATTTTAAAAGAAGAAGAGCACGGGATGGTGGTAACTCATGGGGAAAGTGAACCGGTAAAATGTTTTTACACGGTATACTAGTCTATATACTAATAGCGACTGTGCATCCACTTTTTAGTTTGTACAGTGTGAATAAAAGAACTGGGAACGAAATGTTCGTATGGAAAATGTTATAATTAAATTTTAGGTCGTGCGTAACTGAGTTGTCGAGATATAGGCGATATTAGTATTATAGGAGTAGCGCGACGTCAGTGGGCACATTGCATTGCACCCTAAATAGAACACAATATTTAAGGGCAAATATCTCGAGAACCAATGGGAATAACTGACGTCACCTTGGGTGCGCGATATTGGCGGTGGGGTGTCGAAAAATTTGGGTCTAAAACGTTTTGGGAAGGGTATGATGTCATTAGGATCTTTGATCGTCGATATCTCCGTAACGGTACATCGTACACAGACGATCCCATACATTTTCTTGATCAGGTTTTCGAGCTCTACAACTTAGTGGTAGCTATTCTTTTGGATTGTGTGATTTTATTTTTCGTCATATACTATATATTGAAAGAGGAAGAAAAGTGAACCGGTAAAATGTTTTTACCCGGGATACTGGTCTTCTTATACTAATACTAAATCTTGCTTTTTTCTTACCTAACTTTGAAAGAAAGAACTTTAGGTAAAATATCTAAGGAAGTTCTTCAATGGATGTTTACTTTTTCCGTATTAGTATAGGGAGAATCTCCCATTAGGAGAATCTCTAGCTCCATCTTACGGGGTTTTATTACTTCGTGGAGTTTTTGTACCTTAAGGAAGACATCATAAAGCCGCATGGAGGAGAAGGCAATGCAATGGTTTTTGCGTTCGAAAGTTCATCAAATTTTTTAAACGTTCATTTCTTTAAACGAAAAATGAAGACGATGTGTGTAAAAGTATTTGTTTTTGTTTTTATTTTTTTATTCAACGCTTTAAGTTTGGTAATAAAGAATAACAACATTGATCGGTGTCAGTAACTATTCTATCCGAGAGATAATCGATGTAGACCTGTTGTGCGTTCGTATTATCAGTTCATCATTTTCTACCGATGTGTATTTTTTAATGTGTTTGAATGTGTTTGAATGTGTTTGTAGCTTTTTCGTATCAGTTAGTTTTGACTACTATGCCGAAATGTGTAGCTAGCAGTTTATTTGGTATTTCATTGTAGTATGTGGATTGTTATTATTAAGGTTCCGCTTTATGGAAACGAAGGTAACGAGATCATTGTTTTAATAGTGTTTGATTGATATCTTTTTGTTTTAGATTAGAAAATTGAATAGTATAGATGAATGTTATACAAGAAGGAATGTGTAAATCATGGTTATATACATATTTACATGGTTTTTGTATCATGATGTACAAGTGGAGTTTTGGGTTTTGACTTTCCACAATTCATAGCAGAATAAAGATTTGAAAGATGAAAACGTCTCAGAAGGTATTACTTTTATTAGATAATAGGGAAATTTGAAAGTATTTTCTTATATGTCAGAAGTTTAACCGTGGTAAGGTAGGAGTATACATTGTCTAGGTAGGAGTATACGTCGTATTGTCTCTTTTTTAAATCTCTGAACATCGGAATTTTAGCTTTCAGATTAACTGTACAACTTTAGAAATCTCTAAATAGGCCAAATAGCACTAAAAAATAGGGATAATAGCATTCTTTGAATGATCGATCCAAAATATTTGTGTTAAATATGATATAATTCAAACATGGAGAAACACACCAATTTTTGTATATACACATCATGGCAGTATTGCGTGTAAAAACAATTTATGGAGAAGAACTGTAAAATGTTTTTACACGCTACACTAGTCTATATATATAGATAGATAGATATATAGATAGATTCGCACGCATGCTAGCCCGGAACGACGCCCACTACACTATGTCAACGGCAAAAGGGTTCCTGGGAATCCAGCTCACATTTCAATCTTGACAGGCCTTCTTCAGTGTCCATTACTTATGTCCATTGGATGAATACGGGATACTTCAGAGACATATATATGATCTAGGATGAATATATGTATATATATATATATATATATATATACATTTATGAGAAATAGAAATTTAAAAAGGAGAATTCTATACATTAATATCCGATTCTCTGTCAGTATGTTTGTCTGTCTGTCTGTTTGTCAGTGAGGGAGATCGGCAGTCAGCAACGTAAGATCACACCTAAATTAGTTTTTCTTGTGCGACGTCAGTGTGAAACCGATGCACCCAAATCGAACGAGAGCTTTAGTAAAAATTATCTCAGGAACCAATAGGGATAACTAACGTTTTTTGGGGGTCTGCCAAATTGGCGATGGGGTGACAAAAGAATTTGGGGAAAATTTTATGGACGGCGAGCAGTGACGTCATTAAAATCTTTCATCAAAGATATCTCGGTAACGGTTCGTCGTAGAAACATGAGCCTATACATTTTCTTGATCAGAATTTGGAGCTCTACAAGATGGTAATACTTTTCGTTACTAATTCATTGATTTAATGTTTCATGAATTCTCAGTGACAGAGGACCCAATCTGAATACGGGCGGCGAGTGACGACGCCTTGGTGGCTAGTATTTATTTAAAAGTTATATACTCTAAAGCACAGGCTAAATGCCATTTCGGCCGGAGGGGTAGTAGTAGTAGTAGTTGTAGTAGTAGGAGTTCAAGGGTGTTTTAATACGGTATATAAAGAAATAAACAAAAGAAAAACAGGAATATAATTTTTCAGGAGCCATCCACGGAAAGAAGAATATGAACTCCATGCAGCCACCGCTGATGATCACAACTGGAGAGCTGCCATCGTTTCCAAAGCAAAGGTCAATTATGCTTGGTCCTGGCTGTTTCCTGGCCGTTTCTGGATCAAACATTTAGCCTCTATGAGCGACCATTTTTATCATTATAATAGGTTACACTTTATTCTGAAAATATCTTTCTTTCCTGTAGTCGTGTGGACGAGGTTTTTCTGCGTTTACATAGATTTTTTGTGATGTGTTCGTATTCCGAATTGGTCGATGGAAATACGGTGAATTCCAAAATATCCCGTCAACCCATTTCCATCCGATGCTGATAACGGACGTTTTACGCGCTCAATAACATTACTGAAGTAACACAGTTACTCTTGATTATAAACAGTTTTCACTAATAAGCTCGGTAATTAGCGAGGTTCAACTATACACTAACTACAGTCACTGATGATCAGTAAAATGCTTCAAGTGAGAACAGCTGCTCAAGAAGATGGACGAGTGGACCAGTGATTCACTTAGTTGTGGGGACGTGATACACGTGCATGATGACTTGAAAGTGGTCTATTAGCTGATTTATTTTAAATGTATATACAAGTTTCAGACGGACAAAAAATCAATTCAGCCTTAAATTCATAATTTTAATGGAATATTCTTCGGAAGTTCACTGAAGTTCACTTTTTGACATGTACCTACCATACGCGTTATTGATGGAGGGCACTGTATATTTGGACAGCCCGATTTGTCGACAGCATAACATATTTGGTCAAACGAACCTTGAAGTCATAATAAACAGAGCGGAAATCAAGCAGAGATCATGGAGGTGTTGGAATTGCAATATCAATCTGAATTTATTATACATTATATAGTATCCAGATATGTTTGGATGGTATTTTCAGTTAATCTCAAGCAACATTTTGCAGAATTTATATTTTATTGCCAAAATTCCTGTTATTACTTGTTTTATGGAGAAATTTGTTGCATTAACACCGATTCTCTTTATATATATACCTATGTTTCTTTGGCCCTGTTTTCAAAAGTGTTTATTAAAGCAAACAATTTTTACGACTCCATTATGGACATATTTTGAATTTACAAAAATCTACTACAATAGTTAAGTTAGCTAAACAAAATAGCTAATTTTGCCGCTGAGTTCGCAGCTTCAGGCTGCATTTTTCAGTCTTATTTTCCTCGATTTATAAACAGTGTACAGGTGCAGTAGATGTTGTTTAGGTAAGAATAATCGAGACTTTTTTCAATTTGTACCAGACATAAAGAGAAAAAGTTTCAGAATGTTTTATTTTTCTGCGGTTTATAGGGCGTACCTCTTCAATTTATAGGGCGTACTGGAATCCTATCAGAAATTACCAAAAATAATCTTTTCACTATTCAGCGATGATACACTTCAGAGAATCAGTTTAAATGCTCAGCAGACCAGGTTTTATATGACAGCTTTCCAAGAAATCATCCAGGAAGGGAAGCAGGTATGTGTGTTCCATTGCATTTCGGTTTTATAAAGAACGTGGAATTTCGGCATGTTTTCAAGTTACAAGGTTACGTGCAGCCGTGTTTAAAGATACTTGGATAAACCAGGATCTTTACGGGTCTTATACCTGAGACGAGATGCTAAAGATATTTCAAAATTGATATTTCGTTCTCTTTAAATGCTTCTAAGGGGAGACTTGAACAGATAGGAACTAGCCCTCAAACGTAAGAAGGGACCGATGTGTTTTTATTTTCTTAGATTTACGACGCTGCTTGTAAAAGACAAGAAATTTTGACACTATCCAGATATTTACTTTGTTCCTTTTAAATTCTTTCGTCTTTTCAGGTTTATGAAGGATACTTGGACGATCCCAGAAACACGGATAATGCTTGGCTGGAAGTCACAGTTTATAATTACCATGATAATGCAGGAACGGTCCTGTCAAAGTTCCTACTCGACGTAAGTGTTACTTAACCAAGTGGACGTGGACACGTATGTTAGGCGAACACAAGCCAAGGACCGGAACGGAACATTTTCCCGGTGAAACTCCTATTAAAAACCTTTCTATAAAGGAAACACTATATATTTCGCAACAAATTGTGTCCACTTTATAGAGGTTCCACACTGTCATCTTATTCAAATTTCTCGTTCCCATAATTCAGTTTTCTCTGACCTACAACTACCACAATGCATTGTAGAAAAAACATAACACTGACATAAACCGAATATTCAATAGATTTCATTCGTTCTCGGTGGAAAGATTTTACCGAGTGGATCTAAACCAGCAACTGTTACGGATACGTTTACAGATTCAGTTTCATTAAGCTATTGTTTTGTGACGAATTGGTTTACAGTTACATTAAGGCATTGCTCGCTTGTTTCAGACACCAAAATATTTATACGTTTAATTAAGTTTGATTAAACGTGTCGTTTTACGCGCGAACAACAAGAGCATAAGTTATTTTTTGGTTGTGTTGTTATTTTATTAACCTCACTAATTCAATGTTGTTTCTACCATCTGTTCCAGGACGAAACCAGTAAACCGCGATTTCAATGGGCGGAGGTCAGAGGCGATATCAACCTGCCGCAAAGCCAACGAGAATTGTTGCAAATGGTGGTGGAAGCCAAAAACGCCCATTTCGGTTGAAAGCTTTTGGAGGACAACGAGCAGTCTTTCTCAAGATTCGGATTCTACGACGTGTTATGTCCTGTTCATTCATCATGTTGATCGATGATTGGTTCTTTTTCAATCAGTTCTACATTTTGCTGAACTCTAATTGGACAATATTTACTGTTGGTCGAAATAAAGACGAGAATGAAAAAGTATGACAAATTAAGCACATCTAACCTCTTTTTAATTATTTAGGAATTTAGACGTTTATGCAAGCATGTAGTCGTTACAGAATACTCTTTTATTTTTATTAGTTGTAAATATCTTTTAATTATTTTGGATAATTTTTTTACTGTTCGTATTTTTGTAGCATTTGTGGCGAATTTGTAAACTTTTTGTTAGGGTATACTCTTTCAATTCCAGTCCACATTTTTAAAATTCCAATTTTCTCGCCCCATACAGTTAAGGAGATGTTATTTATTCACCTTCAAACTACCGTATTTCCTGGGATAAGCGCCTCCCTCGAATAAGCGCCCCTCCTGATAAATGCGCCCGGGCACTTATTTAAGGAAATATGGTAATCTTACGTTTTAAAAAAATAATTTTGTATGAAAAGTTTTTACCATTTGTAAGCACTCCCTCTTTTGGTGGAAAATGTAGTTGGTTTGGTTGTTCAGTTTTGACAGTGAATTTAAAAGTGCTTTGTAATAGTTTCTACAACACACTCTTTTATCAGATGAAGAGACGTTTGACCGTCAAGTTTTTTAAAAGAATATTTTTGTACGCTTGTCAGTTTTGTAAAATTATTTTAAATTTTGGCACTGCACGAGACATCGAAACATTTGGCAAATACATGATGAACTAAATCCGTTTGCGGACAGGAAATTCCAACAGTTAAACCAACTGGGGTTAGCAAAAAAAGCTTAACACAGTGAAACCTCTTTATAGCGGACAGAGGACGATTTTTCCAGGAACGGGTGCTTTCTCAATATGAAAGTCCTATTATTCAACATGAATGATCTTTTCTTCTTTATTGAAAAGTCTGATATGTGTAGTTTTGTCGATGACATCTCTTTGTACTCTTGTGGACCAAATTTAGATAATATATGAGGGATTTTAAAAGAATTATTAAATTGGTTCTATTACAACCCCATGAAAACCAACCCTGATAAATTCCAATTTATGACAAACAGTATTTTTTTAAAATAAATAATTCTGAACTTACTTCTCAACGAGAAGTATATATATAGAACTACAAAATATAAATAGTTATCCACTGAGGAAATCTCTGCCCAGAAACAGGCAAACATTTTGGCCAATCTAACTATTGTCGTCTGCTCTTGATGTATAGTAATGAGCAATTAACTCTTTTTGAACAGAGCAGACCAAATTGCCATGACGACAGGGGCGATTAAACTGTTATCGACCGGCATAGCTGTCACCATCCCTGATGAACCCTGGTGTAATATGAACTACGCTACGTTGTTTTATCATGAAAGGGAACGTCATAATTATTCTGATTTCAAAGACTGTAGAAACCGAAAGTGACGTAATCTATAAAAAGATCTAAATTGAAAAACTCGCAAGCTATTGCGAACAAATGTTTCTATCTTGTTAATCCAAATGCTTTAAAACTGAGAATATGTTGAAGGGTGAAATTCAGCCTATATGCACCTGTCACTCCACACAACTCCACAACTTTTAGGAAATCCTTCTCGTTCACAACCAACATAAAGTTTGTTTTCAATACGTGCTGGCGACAATTCCTGAATAATTGAAAAAAAAGTAATTGGAGAATTTCACAATTTCTTCCCTAAGCTAAATGCTATTGTCATGATTGAATGAATGAATGAAGAAAGGAAAGAATGAATTATTAATATATGATTCATAATTAATCATAAGTTTATCGGATGAGCATGTGAGCCAATGTAATCTTACATAAGTCAATTCCCTGTAATACCTGTACTGCTACTATATGTCGCAAACCCAACACTATAGCTTATATTCTGTCAGAACGAACATATTTTCGCAATCGTACTATACATAATAATATATTGTATTTGTTTTTGAGTATTTTACCTTAATTTCGCATCTGGAGGAAAAACATTTAAATACAACTTTGTTTTCCACAAACAATTCAATACAGTCAAATCCCGCTATCTCGAGCAAAATCTCCTTCCCTTCAGCATTTACGGTTTTGTTTCGCTATCTCTAGAACCACTTGTTGGTCTCCAGAGCGCATCACATTCGCTATCTTCAACATTTTGTCAAAATTCAGTTCGTAGAGACCATCCTTTCTTTGTTCATGCCGTGCAACATTTCACCTGTCTTTTCGAATGTTTTTGATATTTCGAAATACAACCACAAGTTCAGCACGTAACCCTACCTTCCAACCCGAAGGTTTGTAGAGTCACCCTGCAACAACTTTTTTTATTTCAAGAACTTATACTGCCCACCCTACCAAAATCCGAAAGTAAGCGAAAGATATCGAACAGAAGCAATAGATAGTTACCTTATACTCTGCTATAAAATAGTTTTTAAGAGTATTTTTATTCTGTAATGTAACCGGGATCATCAAGGTATGTCAAAAGATTACAATGCCGACTGCTTATGGTGTTTAGTTAGCGCATAATAATTTTTCCGATCAGTCTGGTGATACGGATGTCTTAGTAAACCAATTTTCTCATATAATAATAACAATGAAATCCTAATTAAGCGAGTAAATGAATTCAAAATGGAGAAGGATGTTTTTGATGTGAATCAAATCAAGTAGATTTTTTTTAGTTTGAGAAAACTTGAGCGTTTCATAGTGAAAGAAACCTTAGTTTCGAAGAAAGGAGCGTGAGGTGGACTATTACAGCAACGAGAAGCAAGTTATATATCTCTATATTCTTCGAGCTCTTAACCCAGAATCGGTGATCACACCCTAACAGTGTAGCTTTCTCCTTGATGGCCCAGAAGACAAAGCACCTCCATTTCACCGAACTCTCGCTGTATTCATTATGAAATGTATGATGAAATACCAGCAAATGTCAACAATGGAATCAATGGGTTTCACCCAAATTTTCTCTGCTTGACATAATGAATCATTATTATTCTGTGGTAGTTGTGTTTATCTTTTTTTTAAACCAACAGTGGTTGCAAGTGCCAGAGAATGGGATAACCCTTATATAATACAAAGAAACAAATGGATGTATGATGTGGAACAGAGATCAAGCACACAGAGAACAAGTGTAAAATTGGATTGCAGAACCATCCAGCGAATGTTTTTTTGTATGCTATATTGTATATGAGAATTTGTATACATTTTACGTACATTTGTATGTATGTATCTTACAAGTATGTAACTTATCGTTCGGTTTTTCTTTGATCTTTTCAATAGGCGTAAAAGACCATAAAAAAGAAAAACGTGCAAGTAATCTCATTAGTGATACGGACTGAAAACAGAAATTAGGTTTATGTGCTCCTCCACAATTTTTGACATAGATCTGGCGCTGTATGTGTCCACATAAGATAATTAGCTTTCACGAAGGATCAATGTTATTTTCATATTCAATTCTATCGCATGTCTAAAACAAACTGTAGAATACAAAACATTTTTAATTTAATAATGACTTCATATTTCCATGTAAAAATTCATTCCTTCGCAGATGCGTAAAGTTTCTGTCTGGCTGTACTTTATCCGGGCATATTAAAAAAGAACTTGTGAATTAAAAACCCTACTCTACATGCCACTACTTTGGGAATAAATTTATTACTCTCTATCATAAAGACAATCTTTAATTATAAAACTGAAGCAAAAAAACTTTTAGGCAGTTCCTTTTTTGAAAAACATTTGGCAAGATTAAACTGATATACACATTGTTTTTTTTTTCATTGTTTTTTGTTTTTAATATTATGTTATATATATACTATTGAATATCTAAAATTCGAAATTCAACAAACTTGGTTGACATTTCCCATTATATTGGAGTTGAGTTGATACAGTTGTAAGCAAGATGATCATGATTATTCTTTGTGTTCGACTATTATATAATGATGTTTTCTTGTGAACTTCTTAACTTTTAGACCTTTGAAACCTTTGTTCTTTGCTCTTATTAAAATAACATGTATATCTTTCTTTAGTAAAAAATATGACTAAATCAGCAATTGAATGTTTTTTATAGAGTGGGAAGGGAAAGAAAAGCAGCTTTGACGAAATCGAATTCACGGCTGTTTTAGAAAACAAGGTAATATTCATTTTCAGTATTACAATTAGTGAAATAACTGAAAATCTTCCATGTCTGAAATAAGAACTATATAATGCATTCTGTAATTTGGCTTTAGATGCCTCCTGTCGAAGATCTGGAAACAAAAATAGGTAATTTACACAGAGCAACAACTGAGAAACAGAGACGTATTATACTCTAATGATATTCATTCATATAAAAAAACATTGAAAACATTGAGCATTTCCTTCATGATACACTTGCGTCTATTGCTACCAGCGACACCACTGTTGCAGTTGCCTCCTGCACCGACAACACCACCAGCTTCGCCACCACCAACCGCTGCCACTCGAGCCAGTGCCAACAGCTCCAACACTACCACCACCACTTTGAACGATATGCATTCGCAGTATTACAATACCCGAGTTTCCAATTACTATTTTTGAACTTATTCGGAATTTTCGTGTTTATGTTATTCAAAATCGTGAAAATATCATCTCTAAAGAAATCGTCTTTCTTTCTACCAATGTTCTGTAAATGTTTCTCTTATCTCTTGAGAGTTTAAGAATGTTGGTCAAAGATTTCGTTCAATTTTGTTACATGAAATCGTTAAATGGAAAATCTTATATTTACATGTTTTCTTCAATATGTTAATTAGTTTTCTCCTTTTATTGGTCATTAACACTTTTATTCAAGAACACCACCCATACCCCATTGGAAATGTCATTCCAGAAAAAAGTAACAGTTCTTATCATTGAAAATACTGTCCAAAAGATATCTCGAAACTGTATGATGTATAATCAATTCAGGCACCATATGGCCGAAAGTTCAAAGCTCCGACAGCTCCATACGCCACAAACCACAAACTTTGAGTTTCGTCATTGGTAGATCGTTTGTCCTTGTGAGCTTTAGTTAATAGGTGACTTTCAAGTCGTGTACATATTGTTTAAAAATTTCAATGTCCTTTTCCTCAGTAAGTCATTGATATTTCAACATAAAGGTCAACAACAAACGGTATGGAAGACTTTTCACATGGCGTATAGTCATATTTAGCTGACTTAATTTGTGTTTAAAAGAAAATCCCAAATATTCATTTAAAAAAAAGAAAAACACTTAATTTATTAACAAAAATAACAAAATATTTAAATTTTTTGATAAAATATACTTTTAAAAACCAGTGTTCGTAAATATTATCCAGCAATCTAGATTTTTATCCACATTTTTGAGTCCGCTGTTTTTCATCACATTCATAACAAGCGATCCAAAATCCGAACTTCTGGTTGTCATATCCGAAAATAGCAAGAAATTGATACATAGAATTTGTAAACCAACCAATTTCCTTCGCTTTTAAAAACAACTATTGTGAAATTCATGCGACTAATCAGTGAACTATATGAAACGAAAAGAAAATATTGCTCCAAAATCTCAAACATTTTGCCCTGTTTTTTTCACTGTTTAAGAAATTTTATTTAATAATTTTTTAAAACTGAATAAAAAAAAATCCTAAAGAGAAAAACATGCGTCTTCTTCGAAAATAATAATCCAAAATACGGCTTTTTAAACTACAAGCCTCCAAAAAATATTTGGAAAACCCCCATTCCCTCAAACTCAATGTTGCACGAAGTGCTGATAGGTCCTGAACTGTTTTCCATCAGTCTAAAAACATTCTCCTAAGTTTTTACAACCTCAACATTGCATTCAGGGGGAGGGGGACCTGTCCCCTGAACTTATAGGGAAAATTTCCCTTTCACAAACAATTTTTTCAGAGTTTTCCCAATATATTTTGTGGAGGGTTGTCCGAAAGTTTCAAACTGAAATGCTTAATTGCTTGGGAACCGTATGTGATAGGTCTTTCATTTTTGGTTCTGTAAACTACAATTAACATTGAAATTGCAGTGATAAACAATTTTTTGAAAAATCCGTAATGACAGACAAAGTTGTGGCAAACTGGCCCACAACCATGTGGAAAGTAAACAGATCATTTCCCCTTGCAAAATTTTAACAATTCTTTGAATAACTAAAATGTTTGGATCATGTTTTTCATAATATCATTTTTTCATAATTTCATTCATTCATAATTTTCGTATCTCTTCTTCTCAAAAAAGCCTTTTCTTTCCAAAACAAACAAACACAAAATAGCTACAACCTTTTATTTCACAATATACAAATTCAATATAAACAAGTCTTCACCCTTTAGAGGAAAAAAAACATATAAAAAAATTCCTTTAGAAGTGTCTCTACACTTAAGATATTCCACCAGGATAGAAAAAATTCAGGGAAAGAACTTTGCAAAACGTACCCTATGTATTCGTCTTCATCAATTTATCGACACGCTTGGAAGTCCATTCTGTCTGGTGGTGAACATCACGACAAGCGCCGCAACAACAAGGGACGTCCTCCAAAACTAACAAAAAGAGATAAACGTACTCTTATTCGAGCAATACCGAAACTACGAGTTGGTGTTGGTTCATTCATTGTAAAGAAATTCCGTGTTGCAACAGAGATACGCAAAGACTTACATGACGAAACTGTTCGACGATTCTTGCACAGCGAAGGCTATAAATATTATCACTCACGAAAGAAAGGACAATTGACAGTAAAGGACCTGAAGTGTCGTTTGGTCTTTTGCCGACAAGTTAAACGAGAACAAGATATGAACTTCTAGAAGGAAATAATTGGTTTTATATCGACGGTGTTGGGTTCCAATATAATACAATCACCTTGACGAAGCAAAGTCGTGCAGGACAATGGCTTAGAGGAGAAAAGATGAGAGACTTGAACCAGGATGCACAGCTAAGGGTAACCATGTGGGAGCTGATGGCCGTTTTGTCAACTTTATGGTTGCAATAAGTTATAACAAAGGCGTGATCTTGTGCGAACAGTATTTCGATCGAATAAATGGACAAAAGTTTGCGCAGTTCATCAAGGATAATTTTCCCGCAACATTTGGAAGATGTGGCGACTCACAAACACGAATGTTTTTGCAAGATGGCGACCGAAGCCACAACAGCAAGATAGCTAAAGAGGCACCCAACCAAGTAGGTGCAATTAAGTTTGACATACCAGCAAGAAGTCCTGATCTCAACCCAATTGAAAACATTTTTAATTACGTCAAAGATAAACTCCACGAACTGGCCCTTAGAGAAAATATAAGTTTTGAAAATTTCGAAATGTTCTCAGCTTGGGTAAGACTATGTATTAGTAGTATTCCAATAGATTAAATAAACAAAACTATAGAAAGTATGTATAAACGTATAGATATGATTATTAAAGCCAAGGGGAAACGTATCAAATATTAAATACATATTTAATAATTGCGCGGGTTATCTCATTATTAAAACGCTTCTGTTCATTTTTTGCTTTACTCTTTTTCTTCCGTTAAGAAACAGTTGTGATCTCATGTAGTCCAGTTTATGTTACTGCCTTGCAGAATATATAACGTGTTTTGTTTATATTTTGTATTATACAGTTGTGTTTAAGTGTGCCTGGCTCAAAATAGCAAAACAAAAACATAACGGAAGTGTAATGATAAAATAACAGAACTGCTCTACACGTTACAGACATGCTACACTTGTATTTTGGTTAGGTTTCCTTTGAAGTATGTTGTTTATGACACGTTACGCACGTTACACAAACTTAAAAAAAAAATTGTGTAACGTGTGTAACGTGTTGAAATTCCTGTAGATTTGTTGCAACATTCAGTGTAACGTGTGTGTAACGTGTGTGTAACGTGCATGTAACGTGTTACTTTGTTTTGACTCATTAATAATGACTTATAGTTCTCCAATGAGAACAGGATCAGCTAAATATTTACCACACGGAAAGATATCTTTCTGTTCGTCTGCCGGTATTTGCTTAAAAATATCAAATACACGCCATCTCGCGGCTATCATCTCCAAGTCGTAAAAAGATTGGTCTGTGTATGGGCCTTCATCAACATCAGAATCAATTGCATTCGCAGCCATACACACAAATTCATTATATTTCTAGGTGGATCTGTTCTGAGCATTATGCCACAAGTCAAAAATTCTCCAGTAAGGATAATCCATTAAAAAACGATAACTTTCGATCATTCACACGGTTTATAACTTAAACGTCTTTCAAGTACAACGCACCTCAACACTCATATCAAAAATTTCTTTTGAAAGTCACATTTATGATGAAGCCATCAAACGTTTTATTGACATCTGAACGCAACTTGGAGTTCAAGTTTGCTCTGTTTACACTCATGAGTACTTAAAATGTCATGTTTAATGCAGTGAGCATCATTTCTCCCAGCAGATAAGGTTCCCAATTTTAAAATCGAGGTATTCAGAACTAGATCCAGTATCACTGGCATATATTCCTCCGAGTGGTAATAAGGATTTGTTTGTGTATGTACCTTCATCCACATAAGAAATAGTTGATGTTGTGCTTTCGCAGTTGCATTCTTTGCTTACAGATTGACAATTTCCTTTCACACCACAAGCACAATATTTGCCAGGGTTACCACCAGCCCAATATCCAATATGATTCAAATGGCGATCTGCAGCTCCTATGCAAGTCTTTGTTCGCCCATAATTAACATATGTTTGAGAGTTTCGACATTTAACGTATGCACTTTGAGAACAGCCTTCCGATGAATCTACCAACGTTATCAAAGAAATTATCTTTTTGACACCAATATAATTGATGCCTATTGGAAGTCCTGGACAAGACTCCCTTCCTGATATATGCTTAACTTCCCAATCATGTGATACCTCTGTGAAGTAATCGTCTCCATCTTTCCTGCATGTGACGGGAAATAGTTCGTAATTTTGGTCAGGTTGGATAATGTACTCTCCTTGCAAATTCTCATGGTTGAGTAACGTATCTTTGCAATTGCTGTATACTCTACTCCCATTTGCAGTACAATACACATTATACGGAAGAATACTTTCAACATCTTGTATGAAGTAGAGACCAGCCTTATTTCCGTTGCTAGCAGCAGCAAGTTTGCAATTTGGGTATATTGGTGCTAGATGAATAAAAATAAACTATGAGACGATGTTTTTAATTTGTAAAAACGAAAGAGAGAACATCTTTAATATCAAAATAATTTTGTATAACGACACAAAATATTGTGTGATGTGCTTTCACTATTCTTTGTAGAACTTAAATAACCGTTCACAAATTTAATACAGAGACAGTTCATATAGTATCATGAGAAGTCTAGAAGAAAATATGGACTTACCCGCGTCGTAATACTTTGTTCCAGGTACACTTGCAAAGTTTATAGAGTCGAACCTATCTATAAACAACAAATCGCAGCCTATCGGTAAAACATCCACCCAAATGTTGAATGATTTGCAAGCAAGATTTCTTATGCAATGTCTAGCACACTCCACCGTTTGGTTGACATAGTGTCGTTCATATGAAGAAACGCTTAGTATTTTATCGTCATAAACCTTCATAAATGTTGCTTGTTTGTGTGTATCTGTGCGGATGATCTCCGTGTTAATTAAATTCACCCAAAGCTTTAACAATAGTACGATGCAAGATAATCGTATTGTGATATGGTGATATTTGATTGTCAAAACGTTTGTTTTCATTTCCATTTTCGAATATTATCAGGTTGTCCTAATACCAAAATCAAAGTACGTTTGCGACTGAAGAAAAATTTTGTTTAAGGTTTACCAAAATCAAACTATGGTATTTATTTTATTTTTAGCGACAGTAACGGTTAATATTTTATTTTGAAATTGAGTATAATGAATATGTTTCATGAATAATGTAACCTAAAAAAGATGAATACAGTATTTCCTCTCTTAACCGCCCGGGCGCTTATTATTATTTTTTTTTTTTTAAATTCAGGGGTGGCGCTTAAATGAGGGGGGCGGTTATAAAATTATGTTATAAAGTAATGTTTTAATTCGTTTTTTTTACATTAATTAAAATCATATACACATGCGTACAAAAAAATTCATTAATGATGGACAGTTACACCCGTTCGGTGTATTCGTTTTCGGGATACATAACATATCACAAGTGTTTTCCCCTTGGTAATTTTATTACTTTCTATTGTTTTAATATTTTAGTTGAACTGATTAAAATCAAACTGCGGTAGATAATAAAAAGTTGGTTGAATGTCACTGAATGTTTTTATGGTTGTTTTTTCTCGAAAACCGTGATGCATTCTGGTATTTGTATTCAACAATATTCGCCCACAATGCTCTGATTAGTGGTTTCTCTTGACAGAAAATCTCGTGAAATACGCGGTGGTATTGATTGATGGAGGTAACTGCTTTTGGCGCGTTATTGGAATAAAATTTTTGCATCTCTATCATTATTTTGATTATCTCCGTTATAAATTACTAAGTGTTTGGTATAAAGAAGCGAAATGTTTTAGTTGAGAGGAGAAAGTAGTAGAGGAAACAGGAAAATGAGCAATATTATTGATTTTGATACAAGCATTGATCTTACTTTAACAACTGAAAACATGGACCCTAGCTTTTTTCAAAGCTCCAGCGTGGGTCCAGGACCCGTTTTCAGGGAGATTTCAAATGAAGAGTCGTCCAAAACGAATGAAGAAACTGTTGTACAGAATATTGTTGAATGGACAACAGATTTGTCTTGCTTGCCAAAAATAACTCATGAGCGAATACATTCACACATGATTCGATAACAAACCACGAGGATCTCACAAACACAAAGGGATGGAATATCAATTATTTAAACTGGGTGAAAAAGTTGAGGGTGAAACCCAATGTACAAGCTGAAAACTTATGTTTTTTAATAAAGTGTTTTGCTGCAGCTTCCATGAAAAAAGACAAGTACACTGTTTATGTACACCTGTGCCAAAAAACTGGTGATGTTTTTTATGCCAAGTGTACTTGTAAAGCTGGAGCTGGAGGGTGCTGCAAACATGTTGCTGCAGCTTTTTACTAACTTGTGGAGTTTAAAGAAATGGATATTAAATGTGTGCCTGATGATAAGACATGTACAGATTTGTATTTGCCGAACTTTTGAAAGGTAATAACTATGAACCTTGTGACTTTTACGATGCATCAATAACACAATATAAACAAAGGAAAATATGTGAAGAAAGAACTGAAAGATTGATTACAACCGTTCACAAGCTATTGGAAAATTTGACGTCACCTGAGCATGTCAACCATAACAAATTGTGTGGAAACGAAATAGACTTTGTTAATTTGCATTTAAAGGTAACGTTACAAGAAATCCTTTCTATTGAAGGTAAAACAAAGACCCAGGCTGCCTCTTCAGTTTGGTTTGAAGAGTACAAGAAACAACTTATAGCATCAAATTTTGGGTTGGTTTTAAACCGACGACTAACACTTTTCCCCAAAGTCTATACTTCAAAAGATTTTTCAAGTAAAGGAATTTAAATCTGCTGCATGTGAATGGGGGAAGCGAAACGAAAAAGTCGCTATTGAAAAATATGAAAAAAATACTGGGATATCTGTTGAGCAATGTGGATTCATTATTAATCCTAGGTGGCCTTGGTTAGGAGCAAGCCCTGATGGTATTTATGAATCTAATGACGGAAATTTGATAGCCATTGAAATTAAATGTCCATATTCTAAAAATGACATGAAGATAGAAGAAGCGTGTTCTGATAAGAATTTCTTTTTATCATTTGATAATAACTGTCCGAAATTAAAAGAAAAACATCCGTATTATATTTAATGCCAAGGAGTGATGGCTATTCCTAAAATTTAAAGTCTGTTGTATTGTGTTTGAATCTATCCAATGTAAATTTG
The DNA here is from genome assembly GCA_039566895.2 of Turritopsis rubra. NCBI lineage: Eukaryota > Metazoa > Cnidaria > Hydrozoa > Anthoathecata > Oceaniidae > Turritopsis > Turritopsis rubra. The sequence goes on from CM077619.1 coordinate 1,754,421, forward strand.
TTGGTTTGAAGTTCACATTCTAACTTATTAATTGTTTTTAATAGTTCCCCTTCCCTCTTCTCCACTTTTGTTTTCAAGTTTGTTATTTCCATTGTTAAGTTTTCTACTTGAATTTTAAGCTCCTCCTCGTGTGAAAACTGCTTCTCGATTTGCTCTGTGGTACGTCTAGCAGGAGAAAAAAAGAGCTATTCTGAGTCCAGCGCTATTTTTAGTTGGTCTTGGCTTGGTTTCTGCAGGCTTAATTGTTTTGGGTACTATAGTGGGAATTTTATTCATGTAAGTCTTCTTCCCACCTAAAAAATGTTCTGAACAGACTCTGTGTGACGAACGTGGTTGAAACTCCTTTCTGCTAATTTTATATAACCACTTCTTGCGTAGTTCTATATCTTTTGATATTACATAATAACTAAGGTCAGCATTTCGTTTGGAGTTGCTGTAGCAGTGGGGAACACAGCATGTTATCCCACATCCTCTGCTATTCGAGCCATTTGACTTCAGATTTGAAATATCTTTTTCGTGAGGAGTGACTTGTAAATCAGAAGTGAAAGATGAAGTAGTAATAATACAACTTTCAAACAAGCTGTTGTTTATAGTCGAATTTAACATAATTGTTTGTACTGCTTCACTCATTAATGTTATGATTTCTGTCGTTGCGTTGAATACAACTACCAGAATGCATTGCGGTTTTGGCGAAAGAGGGGAACCGGGCATTTTAATCATGTGTAACTATTCAAATTGCTTTATATCTCTTAACTCATACAGAATGTTATGGAAAGTTTAAGAGAGCTTAATCCTTTTAAATGGAAAGAAATAATGTGATACTTTCTTGGATTAGCTACCTTTGAATAAATTTCTAATCAATTCAATAATTTTCGGTTTCAGAGTATTTAAGCATGTAGGAGGGAGGGAGGGAGTAAGAGGGAGACTCTTCTACTCATTTCGGGGCTCTGGGCTACTGACCTTTTTTTTCGCCAACTTATTTCTTGGTCTAACACACCCGACTAAATTTTGCTTGCAAGCTCTTTGTAACATTCTTCGCACGCAATATCTTCACTTCGTAACTGTGTTGTTATGGAGGTTAGTACACTTATGATAGATTCATTGTTTTCTACGATTCTTCTCGCATTTCCTTTGTTTCCTTTTAAAAATATACCAGCAACTTTTTAGTAGTATATTTGTAGTTTTTTCATATTTTACGATTCCCCCTTGGAAAAACAATCATAAATACATCTTTTATGTTTTATGAAACTTACTGAATAATATATCTGTTTTAATGTTCTCACGATCATTTTTCAAATTGTTCAAGCAATTATGATGCCTATCCGTAGAAGTTAGCCTTAAATCTCCTTGGATTTCTTTGGTCGATTTGTTGTTTTTTATTGGATTAATATTCCACTAATATCTTTACCAAAATTCTTTCTTTCCTTCTCTAACAGATTATCTCAGTGGCTTATAAAATAATGGGTTACATGTTTTACTGCCTACTTTTCTGCAATTACTCGCCTCCGACTTTCGGCGGTTAAGAATGGTTTATTACAACTTTCCAGATAAACGAAAACTATTCATAAAACTAACGACAATTTAAAAGCCAAATGTCATTCATTCTATCAGATTATTCTTCTGCCAGGTCAGACAGAACACAATACATTTTATCTCTAATGTGAAGTGAAAATGTTTGTGTCAGAAGGTGTAGATGTGCTTTAAGTCGCGGAAAACATTTGGAAATTTGTAGATTTTTTAGCGAGAGCAAAAAGCAGCGATCGTAGCGAGTTGATTTGCAGAGGAGCTACTTTGGCAAGATCAAATATATAATACTTCATAGAAATTCCCATATACAATGGCAGTTTTTTTAGATGGTCTGATAAATTGCGGCACTTATTGCTTTGATTACCCAACCTCCGATGTATTGTTTTACTTGATTTTGGTGCCGTTTAATAGAGCACTGTTACGTAAATTTAGTAGGACAGTTTTAATAGAATTTCTATTCAAACTTTCTGTATATACCTGTATTGTGATGGTGTATCGTTGTACTCTGCTATTCCTAAGTTTGTCCGTTGCCCTTGAACGCCTCTGCCGCTGTTTTGTTTACTGCTAGGTACTTATATAACGTTAGATTTAGTGTTTACAGGACGTTGTCGTCATACACATGTGTTTTCCAAAGCAAGGTTTCTCAGGTGGTTCTGCTTAAGGATCCCCAAACTTATAACATCCTTATTAATGATATGTTGTTAATCATTTGTGTAGCTGATATATGGAACTGACTGTAGCTAATAAACTTCCAAATACGCCAATGTATTATCTGTAGTGAACTCTAAGGAAAAGCTTCTTAATTTCGCGGATTTTTTTTTGTCTATATTTGGATTTTGCGACATTTAATTTCGCGGTTAGCCCGAAACACGACTGTTAGTGACATTTGAAATTTGAAGTTTGGAATGATAGTGTTGAATATTCATTTGGAAGATCTGCGATGCGCTGTAGTGGAAAGTACCTTGAGTGCGTTTGCTGAGGCCCGTGTTCGAGTCTCAATCATATTGTATTTGACACTTCACTCCGATGCACTTTAAAGGAAGCATATCATCCCAATTGGAGCCAATATGCTCACCAAGCAGAATAGGCAACCACGAAGAATGGAAGCCTTAAGGACTTAACACTCCCAGTTACTATACTTAATTACACAAACGGTTTTTCGGAACATACTGTTTTCTACAATAGTGAGGAACGAGCCGTAGCTTTGGAAATGGCCGTAAAAGCTGCAACCTTTTTAGTAACCAAAATATGATTATGTCAAACATTACTCATAGCCCTGATAACACTGATGCCTGATATGCCCATTTGCATACTGACTAAACAACGGAACCTTCTGAGACGATCTGAATCGAGCTGAGACGATCTGAGACGAACTGAAACCACCAAGAGATGAGCTGAGACGAACTGAGAGGAGTTGAATCCACCACGGAGAAAAAAAATCAACCCCTTTTTTTTTGGCTGCCGGATGCCATCTTTTCGAGAGTGAGCCCCCCGGCTTGGACTTCTGTGCGGTCGTAAAACCGCCGAAAGCTTTATTGTCACGTGACCATGAAATAAATGTTCGAAAATCATGTCATTAAAAATCTTGACACGTGGCCAAATTTTCGTCTTAAAACGACTGAAAACTGAAACGGCATGGCTGGGTCAAATTCAATCAAATTCAATCAAATTCAATCAACAGATTACGTGACAAAAAGATCCTTAAAATGCTTTTTTTTATATTCGGTATTATACATTTCGAATAACATAGTTTTTTTAAGTTTTTTTTTTTAAATAAATATCTTCTTTGCTAGGACAATTCCCACCGACACTCGAAACATCCGGCAGCCGAAAGGACGGGTTGATTTGTTTTCTCTGTGGTGGATTCAACTCGTCTCAGCCCATCTCTTGGTGGTTTCAGTTCATCTCAGATCGTCTCAGCTCGTCTCAGCTCGGTTCAGATCGTCTCAGCTCGGTTCAGATCGTCTCAGGTGGTTCCGTTGTTTAGTCATTACGGCCCATTTGTGTTTTGAAACCTTAAACCTAGAGCAAAACAAACGATTGCCCCTTAAGCCAGTTTCCCATTAGATAGAATATTCAGTGCGGTGCGGCTATTGTTTTCTCCACGTGATCACTAATTGAGCCATTCGATTGGCTTGCTGAGTATTCCGCGAGGGAAAAGGTTGAACTTGATCCTACTTTTCCGCGGACGCAAAAAAAGCCGCTAGACTGCAAGGGGAATATTCCGCCTAGTGGAAAACCGGCTTTAATTAGTATTTTTTCATTTTTTTAACTTTCTGTTACGTAGATACAATAATAGACGCCAGCTAACCAAAACCGTAATTATCGTAACTATCGTAATTATCGGTATTTTTCAGAACAGAAAACCAATTTTTTTAACGTATATTTTGCAGATTCTGCATGGGCATAATTCAAAATGGCAGGTGCAAATAGCTAGTTTAAAAGACGCAAGTGATTTTATCTGCTTTAGATTTTCAGTGAGTAGTTGCCAGATCTGAGCTGCTGTTATTGATACAGTTTCTGTTTCATACCTTTTTGTTCGTGAATTATGTGAATTTAACAATTTAGTGTTTCGTAGCTGATATCCTATAGTTCTGGTGCCAAAGATATCACTCATGGTGGGAGGAGAGAGACCATTAAGATATTTTTAAACTTCGACCATCAGAGTTTGCAAATTCCTCACATGACATGTTGTACCATTAAAGATATTCAAGAGTTCTTTAAAGCTAGTATGGTAGTTATTGTGCATAAGTCGTAAAGGATCGTTCGTGAATCTTAATTATTTTATAATTGGATGTTCGAGAGCTGAACATCCAAGAGAGCTGTACTTTGAGAAAATAAAAGCATGAAACAGGGTCTGTTTGTGTTTTGAGTCAAGCGAAGAGGATGTTCTTACAAGTGCGTTTGGCGTTTGAGCTGTTACTTTACAGTGAGACCCTAACACTTTTTCCTTTTCTACTCCATTAAGTGTTGTGTTTCTAAAGTTAAAGTTTTCATTTTCAACTCCGTTTCCTGAAATAGCACTATCATTTAAAACCATATAATTTTCAAAAAACCATCCAGTGTGTACTTGAAAATCATTTCCCAACTCTATTGCATTATCGTCAGCTTAATTGCATATATCGCATTCAGTAGTAAACCAATATATGTCGTTTATGAATATGTTGAATAAAAGTGGTCCTTATATGGATTCCTTGTGGTACAGCAGGAATGGTAACGTTAACGTTTGTTCGCTGATACCGATCTGATAAACAATTTTAAATAATATTCAACGAGGACGAATCTAATCCATACGAATTCTTTGCTATTAATACATTGTGATTCAGCGTATCAAAGGTTTTAGAAGAATCCATGAAGATTGTCCGAATCCTTTCCCCTTCATCTAACGCTTTTTCCATTTTTCGAGCATTTTTAGTAGAGCATGTTTTGTATCATGATGTTCTCTAAAGCCAGAGGGATGTTTTGAGAGTTTATCGCAAAAAGATTTGCTGATTTGTTCAAAAAGAATTCTTTCAAAGATTTTAGAAGTGTTTGAAATTATAAGTAATTAGCAATAGTGATTAGCTTCAGTTTGCTCAATTTAACCTTGAAATAGAGCTCTTCATGGTCCTATCGTTGAAGTAGCTAAGAAGAGCACACACGTGAAGTAATTAATGATTTTTTCTTACTAAATGAAAAAACTTCACATGTATTTGATATCTCTATTTAGCGTAAGTAAACAAATAAAAGGATGAAAAAACCCAGCCGACACCCAACGTTGGATTTACGTTAGACTAACGTTGTATTTTGGTTTAACGTTATCCAACGTTATTGTAACGTTAAATAAACGAAACGTATTAACATAACGTAACGTATTAACTTTACAACATTATGAAGTCCGATGTGATTTTGCAAACAATTATAGTCTAGTTTTCATTCCACAAGGGTTCTGCAGGGAACAAAGATTATGTTTCTCATTGAGCAAAAAAATTATACACTTTACTTTCCGCACGCCAAAGATATCGCTAACGGACGGAAGAAAACTGACGGTTTATTTGTTATGTCCGACCGATCGACTTTTAATGGTGATTTTTAATGGCCAAAAGGATGCCAAAACAATATATTTTTGAGGTTGCCCTTATTAATTAAAAGACCACACACCACAATACATTTTTTTAATCTCCATGAAAACTAACTGTTGTAATCAACAATATAACAGCAACTAGCATAATTGTCCTTTAGAAACGGAGATACGAACCAGCAACTGGAGGTTTTATGAAACAGGTGAAGCTTGCTCAGCTTGCTACCATTATGGACCATGTTTTTTTTCTGAAGTCGAAGAAGAACACGCTCGGGAGGAGAGTGCCAGAGGTAGGTCTATCTTACAATATTATATACATTTTCTTTTGTTTATCTATTTCACCAAGAATAATCTGCATTCTTGTCCATCTTGATGTTACCATGTTACCATCTTGATTTAATTGCTGGAAAAACTATCCCGCAGGAGGACTTGATAGTTATAATTGTTATAAGTGTCACCGACTATTATAATCGACAATTATAACTGTCGAATAAAACAATAATACAAAATAATGTCACTTATGAGCCACGGAGGTGTGTGAGTTAATTCCTAACTAGAGATGAGGAGATAACGCCACCACATACAACGAAAAACAAATTGAAAATTTATTGCAACATATAACTGACTGAAAAAACACATAGGAATCAAATAAACACAATGTGAAAACATAAAAACAAACAGATTACATCCAGTCATCGCACCCTTGTGGTGAAACAACCAAGCAACACGATTGTCGTGCCATTTTGTTAATATTATGGTATACTAGCTGACTTACCCGTACCTAACAACGTAAACAATAACATACCCGTGCCGCGCTTGACTTTCAAGCCACACTATAAACATTAGGGCATACAAGTCCATATTAGGACACATGAAATTGGCTTTCAAGAAGCATTAGAGCACCTTTTCAACATAAGGGCACATTTGTCAATACTAGGGCGTACATATTTCCACATTAGTCCAAACCCTCATTACTTACTTGCTAAAGATGTGTCGGAATGCAACGTAATAAAGAAAGTTCGATTGTTGGAATCTGTTCGATTATAGGAGATGGGTGAACGTGTCGGATCGTGAAAGGAGCGCTGGGGGCAAGGTTTGGAAGAATGACTCTTACTCTTTCTATATTTTGGCTTCGTTTGTTCAATTTAAAAGTACAATATTTTATACAAAAAAATCAAAAGTGGTTGAACCACAATACTGCGATTCAAAAAAGTCAATAAAAATGAGCATCGTATGATTATATAACATTCCTTGGATCTCCTAAAATCTCAGCGCATGACTGATGACACATTCGTGTATCCCCACTGCCGTAGCTACTGGAGCCGAATCCGTCAACACCTTTGTAATAAACGTCGCTTCCTTGGACGCAATGGGAAAATGTCCCCGTCTTTATTAAAATCCATTTGGCCATTGATGATGCTACCTTAAAAACGGAACGAAGCGTATCCCAAAACCCGTTACCGTAAGCAATGGCAGTTTTTGCATCTTCTTTCAATTTACATAGCGTCAGCATGTTAGCTTTAAACGCTCTGTCGCATTGTTCTCGCGACCAGTTGAAAAATCGCCCCTAAAATTGACAGAAAAGTCTTTCATTAGATCAATTAAAACTTTATTTTCAATAAACCACAGGAAATAGCAATTATAGCTTACACATTGGTAGCATATGTCGTGTCTTTCACAAGCTGGCAGAAAAACTTCTTTATACGGAAAAGGGAGGTTAAGTGGAATACTGCATCCGTTTGTCATATCTTCAATACATGGCTTAAAGTCAACGCTCTTTTCAGCCGCCATTAAATCGGTGATAGCAAATATGACAATGAAAAACTTCATCTTGGTGAAGAGGTGTTGAAATAATCCCCTGCTTGACACCTTGGATATTTATAAGGTCTCCAGCATCCCACCTGCCCTTATCAATTATGCTTAACTTTTGGAAACTTACAAAAGTCGATAACAAATCGAACGTTTGTTGTCATGGTGATCTGATTTCTTTTTAATTAGTAACGTTGGATTGTCTATTTACTTTTAAATTAAAAACATCTTTGAAAATAAAACGTTATTTATGTCTAATTTTAGTGTTTTGATTTTTTATTAAAGATCTTGTTATAACAATAAAATATGGTGACCTACAACAAGTATGTTTCCCGATGAAATTACCGGTTGGTTAGTTTTCAAAATATTTGTTCAAAATTTTATATGAATGTTTACGAATGAGTTTTAGAATGAGTTTACTATACAAATACAAACTAGAAAGACTTCCGTCTTGGAATTTGCACACATTAAATCCACAGTTTTCACATTAACGAACTTCAGCAAATGTTTTTAACCGGAAAACAAATCTAAGTACGAAAAGCTGCTCGTGGTGCACAAAACCCCAGCACATTTTGTTTCCTGTGCCAAGACGGAATATATATGGGATAGTCTACTCAATCTTCTTTGGCACCTTTTTAGTGACATCAGCGAAAACATAAAGATCATCCCTGGTTCTACATGAAAATTTTCATGAAAATTGAAGCACTTTCGAAAGTTTGTCCAAATTTTGCTCAATTCGTCCTTTTTTGACCAAAATATCGAAAATGTTTTCAAATTGGAAATTCTTATGAAAATTGAAGAACTTTCGAAAGTTTGTCCAAATTTTGCCCGAATTGCCCTTTTTGATTGACGATATCAACAATAATATTAAACCACACGAAAAAAATGTTCCAGTTCTTGCAGTTCTTGCAGGCTGCAGGACGACTTCGTGTGAAATGTCACGATTTTTACTCTGACGTCATTTTTGTAATGTTTTTGGGAATCCAGGACGATCGACTAAACCACTATCTGCGTTCGCTTCGTGCGCGCAGATAATAACAGAAAAAGTAACTATATAAATTATATAAAGTATATATAAGTAATATATAAAGTAACTCACAGATTTTTATCAGCCTTAAAATACTGCCATAACTAATCACATCGAGGCCTTTAAAGTTACTTATTGGGGGACAAACGAATAATTTGAAATGCTCTGCTGTCTATGTTGAAGAGACGGGTGCAAATAGACACATGTTTTATTCTCTTGAATATTTATCGCTCTCTCGTCATCAACGTCCCCACTACTGTCGTAATTGCGTCGTATCTCAATATGTCGTTTCACCGAATGTAAACCCAGTTATGGCATTATTGGAAGCAATAAACACGAGGTTTAGGAAGACAAGGTAATATAATATAATGAACTCAAACACAACACGACACTCTCAACTGTTGTTATTTACGTTGAACGATACCAAAACGTGAGTTATCAAAATTGACCACCCTATATTACTCATTAATAATAAAAAGATCGATTTGCGTTATTTAAAATTAAAGTTAATAGTTTTATTTCAAATATTTTGGAATACAGATGGAACAATAAACTGTTAATTTTCATCCCTTAAAATCAATTTTGTTTGTTGACTTTGTCGTTAACAGAAACAGAAATGTTCAATTTTGTTGGTTGACTGTTGCGATTTTTCGTCTGAAAGTCCTTCATGGTGTCTTCACCATTCCTCTTATCTTCAATTTTCAGGTTTTGAATATTCGATTGATATTTATTATCGTCCCCTGTGTGAAACGAACAACCATCGGTGTCTTCCACCACCGCTTGCCACCTGAAGACTTTTTCTCTTACGATGTGTCTCGAGTCGCGAAACTGAAACACACCTACGGCGAGTAACTCGGTACCAGTATCTTTTGATTTGAGCAGGCGATAGTTGGGATGTAAAACTAATTCAAACTCTAAAAAAGAAATCATGCCTTTTTCATTTGATTTGAAATTCCCCACAATTGATAGTTTTTCTTCATCGAATTCTACAATTTGTGAAAGGCCTGTCCACACTTGTGCGCGTAGAAGACGCTTAGTAGGTAACTTTGTGATAGGGTCAACGTAGTTTGCCATCGTTCCTTCCGTAAACGAAATAGCCGCTTGATAAAGGTGACCCGTTTTTAAAAATACTTTTTCTGGTACTAGATTTACTTTCAAGTATAGCATGTGCTTTTGGTCAGCTGAACGCAGAATCTCCAATATATTTGAGTCAGGAATTAACTTAATGACCATTGTTGAATCGAGGGGAATACGCAACGGCAAGCGCCGGAAGGGCTCGTTACACGCATCGATAATATCAGTTAAAGGTTTACTATATGAATTCCTCCTGATGCGTTCCTTCTCAAAATTGAATTTCTTTTGTAACGATCCTGGCAAAGAACGGTGACGTTCCCGAATCAATTCTTTCGGTTGTCCGGTGGATTTCCGGCGACAGTACACGGTGTTGTTTTCAGAATGGCCTTTGTGAGTGTCCATTTCTATTGCACTAACGGGACGATCTTGTATTTTTTTCGGCGCTAGGTATTTTGACTGTGAATTGCCTTCTTTCCGTTTTGAAACTTTTTCAATGGAATAATCGAACAACAGCTGGCTGTTTCGTAACAAGTTTTCGTTTTTTCGAACGTTTTGCTTTTCATTGACATTTGCTGAATAAAAACAGACCGTCTTTCTTTTGTATTTGGCAGTTATGTCGGCTTGAAATTTTACACTAACATTTTTCTTCACTGCAGAAACTTCAGGAGACGACAGACTCCGCGATATCTTCCTTATTGGAAAGGAACAGTTTTCGTTACACCGCAATCTAGTAAATTCGTCTGCCTGTTTTGTTACGCAAAGATGGTTTGTTGTGTCAGATGGCATGTCATAATTTTCGACTGTGATCATGGGAATTGCTGGTATTGAAGATGTCGGACTTTCCATAGACGAGGAATTTCTTTTAAGTATTGATTTCTCTGGCTTCATCTTGGTTCTAACTTTTTGTTTTTCTGAAACGCTCAACGTATCTCCGTATAATTTTGAGGTCTGTCTTTTTAAGGGCAAGCTTAACGACCGTTTGAGTTTACGGTTTTTTTGTCCCTCTGTGGACTGATGACTCGTCCCCTCTTTAAAACTTCCATTCAGATTATCTGTCTTGTACAAGAATTTTAACCTCCTTCGTGAAACGGAGGTAACTTCAATAGAGCTCTGAGCTCCCATTCTTTTGCTTGTTCGACTATTTATCTCTCTCACTCTAAGCTTTGGTGTATTCTCTCATATTAGTTATAAACAAACAAGATAATGAAAACACGTAACGGTGTTATAGAACGCTCATAGAACATTGTTGGTTCTCAGTTGAACATTAACGTTTTGATAACTTGCCAGAATGTTATAACAGTCACTTCCGAAAATATTATATGACGTGTGTTTTTTGTTTTAAAATGACACATGTATAGAATTCTTCAAACTAACACCCAGGTTTGTTCTAAAATTGTCAGTATCTCAATATCAACGTCTTTTGCCTGCTTCCTGTGTGCTTCCTGTGTGTGTTTTTTACCTGATTCTACAATGTAAATATAAAGTGTCAAGTGTATAATCAAGCAAAAATGGCGACTATGCTGATTCACACACAACCACTCGTTCTACATAAACATGAACACAATTGAACATTTTATAAACGCTAAACTATTTTTAAGCCAAATATGGTTGCTAAGTGTCATTGCTTAGAAGTTTTCTGAAGTGTCTCTTTTAAGAAAAAAAAGAACAGACTATAGACCGAAGTTATTATTGTCGTGTTTAGATGATGCAAACGTTATATCAGCTAAAACGCTTAAGATAGATGAACCGAATTAGTTCTTAATTACAGTTAAATGGCTTTGTTAGATGATCTGTTAAAGTCACTGCAAAGTCTTTTCTTCAGAGGAAACATTAAAGAATCAGAATAATTGAATTAGACTAAACAAATATTTGTTGGCTAGAGGGGAAACAACATGGCAGATATTTTACTGAAAGATACTATTCCTGGTTCCTGAAAACTAATATCGAATAAGTTACCTTAACCACCTTTCCAATTATGATTTGGATGCAATACCATTTTAGAAAAACATCTAGTTTTAACTAAACGCTTTGTGGATGAAAAAATTATATTGCATTCAATTAAACTCAAACACGTAGCATTGTGATCATTAAAAACAATGTGTAAACATGTTCACTCTGAGTTACTTAATTACCATAACAACCATTTAAGGGCTGTTTTCAGATTTCGTAAGCAAAGTATATTTTCTTACAATTTGCAACGCATTATTAAAGAATTTTAGTTCTCAAATGTTTTAAGATTTGTTCAGCTTTTTTTTTCATTTTTTTTTTTTTCACACACTTGAAACAGTGTAAACAATAATCAAGCACACAAATCAGAAACTTTAGTCTATTTCAGCATTTCCTAAGTCAACAGATTCAGCAAAAGGACGGCAATTTAGAAACATCAATATCCAGGACATCCTGGATTACTTGGATGAAGGCTAACCTTCGCAACGCAAAAGTGTCTTATAAGTGTTATTCTGTTGTTGTTGTTGTTGTTGTTGTTGTTGTTGTTGTTGTTGTTGGTTGCTAACGTTGTTCAACAAAAAGTTGACCCAACTTTTTTGGTGATTGTCTTTCATTCAGAGTGAAAAAACCAGAATGTTCTGCAGAATTAAAAGAAGAACATCGAGGTCAATTAATAACTTTCACCGCGTAATCAACGTATCAACCGCGTATCAACCGCGTAATCAACGTTGCAATTACAGTTGTAATAGCCTTCAAACGAGCAATTTAGCCGGGTAATATTTGATCATACATCTAATTTCGAAGGCTAACATGAATTTTTTATGCATCTACATTTTATAAGATTGTGATGTTTCGGTACAATTCTTCTTCTGATGAGAAGGATATAGTGAAGATAGAGTCCTGATATGAGTTTCAAGCGCAGTGTTACTTTTGTATTTTAATAATTTTGCCCTCCTCCACAGATGTTTCCATATTTCCTGACCCGACTACTATTAGAGGCTGATTTCTCATTCTCATAAACGTGTCAACTTTTCTAACAGCTGACAGCCAAGACCAAGTTAAAAGTCAATTGGAACCACGATCTCTTGTTTCCCAACTAACAGAAACGCCCATGTTTAAACTTGGCCTTAAAAAAAGGTTTGACCGTAGTGAAAAGTATAAAGTATTTTTTGATATTTTTATTATTATTTTATTATTATTTTATTATTATTTTATTATTATTTTATTATTATTTTATTATTATTTTATTATTATTTTATTATTATTTTATTTCCCACAAATTACGCTTAGCTACTTTATAACTTGTTTTTCTTTTGTTCATGTTAATCATGATGAATCAGCATAATTCAAATATGTTATGATGTAATAAAGCTCGATTATACCGTGTAATATTAAATGGGGGTTCAAGGATGGGGCACCGAAGGTTCTAAACATCCTCAAATTATCGATAATTGATTCTGTATAATTATTGTACATCTTCACACATAAATCATGCAAATTCTCTCATTAAACTCGTGGGTGCACAACATTTAGACAATTAGAAAAAACAATAGAAAAACCGTGAAATCGACATAACTGCCTTAAGCGTTTTTTCATTTTCTTGTGCCGTATTTTGGCGTTACGTCGGGTAGTTACAGAGCCTTCAACAGTGCTTTGTTCGTGTTGCGATGCCAGTTATGCTATTACGTCCAAGATACATCAGAATTGGCAGTAGGTAATTCATTTCGTGATCTAGAATAGCTATTTCAGAGGTTACGTGATGGTACTTTAACTGGTGATGCTTTACAATTGTTGATAGCTGAATTTGAAAAAAAAGTGCAGTGAACTCGTGCGAAAGGAACTATTGGAGACTAAAAATATTGTTGTTTCAAGAGGTCGTCTGAAAGACAGTTTGCATTTAATTGATGAAGAAGGTATTCAGCTAGGATCAGATCGGCAAGTATAACATTTAGATACGAACCATAAACTGATTCGATGGTTCTTCATAAACATTGGGGTTGTGGATGGGTTCAGTCGACTGCCTGTGGTCTGCAATGTGAAGATAATAACAGAGCTGAAACTGTGCTGAAGTGTTTTAAGGAAGGTGTTCATAATTATGGTTTATCATGTCGTATAAGATGTGTTCAAAGAAAGGAGAATGTGCTGGTGGCTGATTTCATGATAGCTAATCGCAGATGGAAGCATGATTGCAGATATTACAGTAATTATTTTTAGTTAAGTGTAACGAATGAAAAGTTAGAGACACTCTTACAAAAACCCGACTGGTGGCCGCCTCCAGTGCGGGAGATCAGGGCTCAAATCCTGACCGAGTCATGCCAGCGATTTTAATAGTATGAATCGATCCACTCAGATAACAGTTCTATCAGAACTGAAGAGGCTGTCCTGGGTAAACATTAAAAAAAAGAATATTGGACTTAAAGGCTTTTTTCCAGTCAAAATGGTGTGTGTGTGGTGAATCAATTTTGCTAGCAGATCTAAGAAAACACTTCCGCTTGTGTGCTAATGAGTATTCTGGCGAGGAAATATTCAAATGTAGTGCCTTCTGTCATCGTTCGTCCTCCTGTTAGTGAAAGCGGTAACGTGTATATGAAAGATCACCAAAGTTTGTTATCAGGTAGTAGAACCAGATGCAGAGTCCCCATCAAGTGCTCCTCCTAGTACTTCCAGTACTGAACAGTCAAATGAATTGCAGTTCAACTCTGTTGGTGGTGAGCAGACAGAATCTGAAGAAGAGTTGTCTATTGATAAAATGATTCAAAATATAATTTCTTATCTTAAATCTAAAATTAATGCATGCAGAACAACCTTATAAAAGAAACAGAATGGTGCAAAACGGTAGCAGCATTTCTAAGTCACAATACGAACAAAATAGATACAAACTCATCCATCAGAGTTTAAAACTTTGTTTGACTAAGTTAGACTAACGCCATTTTATGTTTAAAAAAATTCGTTAGTGTGAATAAGGTTTAATTAAGAAACAACGTAAATGTATAAGGGGCCGTTTACAGGAGGCCCGAAGTGAACTCAAACCGGTTTGAGATTTCAAACCGCTTTGAAAAATTGAGCTGTTTACATGAAACATTTCACTTCGGGTAACCCTTTTTTGCTGAATCAGCGGATTATTTCTAATAAAGTTTGAACATAATGGCGGAAAATCCTTTCAGAGTGGGACATCTCACAAACTAGCCAAAATCAAAACAAGAGTTGCGCATGTGCATGAAAATAATTGCGCATGTGCCATATAGAAAACCAGATTGCTGTAATGATAAACAGACTTTCACTTCGGGGAGCAGTGTTACATGGAAATTTCAAACTACACCCGAAGTGAGTTTCACTTCGCCCGAAGTCATGTAAACAGTAATAAGAATTGTATCATGCATGGAAGTAAAGCTTTTCATTTCAAACCGGTTTAAGTTCACTTCGGGTCTCGTGTAAACGGCCTCTAAGAGCCAAAAGAGAAAAAAACTCGTCTTCTTCGAAAAAAGATTATTTAATATAAAAACGAAAAATCCACCCGAAATACTGTGCGTTTTAAACTTTCGCAAACAAAGTAAACCAAAAACGTTCCAATAACAAACAAGAATAGTTATAAGAAGGTCGTTTAATAGTGTTAAAGTAAGAACTGCTTCTTATGAAGCTTCTCATCTTGAACTGTAGGTGAGACTTTTGCTTGGTAATAACGCTATGAAATAAGTAAAACAATAAAATGCATAGAAACGAGGCGAAACTTGATAACTAAGCATTAACATGGTTTCAAAACAGAAATTTGGGAAAGGTGTTTATATTTATTGTAATTTGCTAGATTAATAAGTGGTTGGTAAAGTGACGTAGTTTCGTTACTTGCAGTTTAAATTAGCAATGAGGTTGTCTATTGAACTGTGTGCTAAATATTAAAAAAGTCTATGAGGAGGAGTGTTTTCTACAGGAATGGCAAGCAATACCGCCTGCGGTTTCGATAAAAAAAACACTCTACCACAGAGACTTTTTGAAGATTTTGCCCACTGGGTGAACTGTGTGGTAAAAGCAAAAACACTTGTGTCCACAGCCCCGCATGGTATGATACTAATCAATTGGAGTCCATTGCGGTGGAATGCTCCGAACTGTTTATGTAGAGGCGGACAAGGCTAGCAAAATCTAAAAATCGGAGGTCCTTTACCTCCAAATAAGCCTTCACAACAATAAATTAACCAACAACTGACGATTTAAGCACCACGTGATGATTTAACTGCATGATATAATATAACTACTTCTTCGTTAGACATGTCTACCCAGCGATATTGCTATTCTAGATCACGAAATGAATTAAATACTGCCAATTCTGATGTATTTGGCACGTAATAGAATAACTGGCATCGCAACACGAACAAAGCACTGTTGAAGGCTCTGTAACTACCCCACGTAACGCCAAACTGCGGCACGAGATAATGAAAAAACACTTAAGGCAGTTATGGCGTTCCATATATTTATTATGTATTTCGTCAGGCAGCGAAAGTGACTGGCCTAAATTTATCAATATTACAGACTTTTTTTATAAAGGCAACACAAAATTTTGGTTGAGGCTCCAAATGTCCCTTAAATTGCTTTCTTTTACAGGCTGATTTGTTGCTTACTTGTTGCTTGTTGACTATCTACGCGAGAAAACCAAAATTGCGTCTTTGTCTATTCAAGTATACCGGCGGGGTTTATAAAAACTATGGAACTTTTATTACACGTTTCTCATCAGTTCTCAAAACATGATTCTTTTTGTTCTTATAGTGTTTGTGATTCCTTGTCGGGAACATCCAGTTGGTTAGCAATTGCTTCGTTTTTTGACAGATTTGAGCCTCGTGTTGCTTATAAAAAATAGCGTGTCAGTGCCCAAAGAAACTAATTAGGAAATTCCGCTCTCCACCTTTCGGATTATTAAAACGTTATTTTCGAAAATTGTGAAGTCCGATTACACGGAATTTCCCAAATTAATGTTGTAGTTACTGTTTTATTTAACTATGCGAGTGTCATTTTTGGCATGATACCGTTAAAGTCTCTTTTTTATAGTTTGAAAGAATGAGGCTAGACGTATACGTAACCACGACCTCGTTGTCTCAGCACGAAATAACATAGTTTTCACCACCAACTAGCGAGGTACTAAGCCGTTACATGGACTTTTAACTGGATGTCTTTATTGTTGTCAAATCATAATTGTTTTATCTCGTTATTGTCAGCTTCTGAATAACCCAATCCTCTATAAAGCGTACACCCATAAAGCAGACATCTCCGTATAACGGACACATTACCCCATGTACGGATGGATGGATTTACAGTCAAATTCTCATAGGTAAAGTCTCTATAAAGCGGACACCTCTTCTTTATGCAGCAATGGCGTCCGCTTTATAGAGATTCTACTTCATAATATTCCGATAGTCCTGTGTAGAGTGTGTTTGTTTAAATGAATTATTGGTGGGTAAATTTTTGTATCCATGAAGATCCTCCTGCTAGTCAGTCTGAATGCAAGGAGGAGGGAGAAAAAAAACAATGAGATGGAATTTTCATTAAATCAAGAAACACAACAGGGAAATCATTCTGCTTTTGATTTTTTTTAAAGGAACACTTGTGTTTTCCTGACCGCTCATTAAAAGGACGATAATCACTTTGTAATGACTTTGACGAAAGCATGATTCCTAGTCATGTTGCACAACAAACGTGCACTACCGTTTGTCGCACTACTATCAAAATTACTGCAAAAGAAATAAAAATTGAAAAATCATTCAGTTCCACATATATTTTGCCGAACACCCAATAACATAGTAGAATTTTCTATGGAAATTGTTGCGCTATTTTTTTACAGAGATAGCTATTATGTTGAAAATCGTAAAACAAAATCTTAGTAACTCTTCAATGTAGAGATATAACTTGGATAAAGCATTGGCTAGGAGTTTATAAAGTATATAATATTTAAAAAATATATATTTTTCAGTTTTTTAGTTTTTGTACACTTAGTACTTTTTCCTTGTTTGTTTGTTTGTTTGTTTGTTTGTTTGTTTGTTTGTTTGTGAGTTTGTTTGTTTGTTTGTTTGTTTGTTTGTTTGTTTGTTTGTTTGTTTGTTTGTTTGTTTGTTGTTGTTGTTGAAATGTGAAGTGGGAAATGTCCCCTTTTTCCCAATATCACATATTTGATGAATGACTTTTTGCTTTATACAATAGAAGTTGCGTAGTGTGAAGAGCGAAACTTAAACATGGTTGAAGTACAAGAGCGTTGGTATTCAAAGTGCGTCTGAAATTATGCGATATAAGCATGTACGTAAACCATCTTCATATGTGCTGGTCTGTGTTTTAAAGCCCAGTTTACACAGAAGATTAAGTGATAATAAATGTTATTGACTACTTGTTGGTCCCTTTCTCAAACTCCTTTTTTTATCTATAATTTAATTGACAAGGTTAATCAAAGTCAGCTGATTCTAGAATAACGTCATGATTCCAGAATAACTATGTTGTCAAATACAATTGGATAAGGAAATCCATTTTCCATTGTTCGCTCCGATTTCAAATATTTTTTATCGGGAAACGGATAATTTTCGCTTAATGATACGCAATTTACAACATCGTTGGATTTAATTCTGAATTTCACGATCTTTTTGTTTAGAAAATATATGTTTCTTGTCTCGCTTCTCTTCTTCTCGAACTTCTGACTACAAAAGAAACGGACTGAATAATGAAGTCAGTGTTTTGACAACTTTCCGTCTTTTCTGTTTTTTCGATTATCTGAGTATTTTACCTTTCACCCTGAAAACATTCGCGCCAAGTGAAGGTGCGCGATATAGGAAATAATTACAAAACGTGTTCACCTTTTGTAAACAATAGAGCATTTTCTAGAGCATCCGTTCGAAAAGTTCAATCTTGTTTTGTTTTTATATATACAGTTGAAGCTCAGTTATCGGAACTTTCACTGGGCCGAGCTAATTAGTTCGAAGAACTGGGGTTTCGAATAAGTAAGGTTAAAGTATGAGAGTTAAAGTATGAGCGTTAAGGGACCAAGGTCGAATAACCGGGGAATTCGGATAACCCACTGTTCGCATAGCCGAGGTTCAACCTTCGTCATTTCTTAAAATAATCTTTTGAACAAGCTCCATTTTTCATCATGAAAGACATGAGCACCCACCACGAGTATACATCTTTCTACAGGTTTCTTCCGAAACCAAAAAAGTGATTTCTATGTTTCGTAATGTTTTCTACTCATTTGTCTTTCCTTTATCAACTAACAAGATTATTCTAATCTTGTAAGTTCTTTCGTTATCATGTCTCAGTCCAACATTGCTTTTTTGTTGAGAGGAGAATATGCCAGGCTAGTCTCAGTCACTTGCATTACATTTGTTTTTCTTTAGTTCTTTTGGTAAACACTCTATCATCACTATATATATAATTTTACGGCATACACTACAACCTTTAAATTTCTAACTGAAATATAGTTTGTGTGTGTGTGTGTATGGGCGGGGGAGAATGAGATTTGCGTATACCTCATTGGCCCTTTTACTGCCGGTCCTTAATGGTGTTAATTTTCATGACTTGGCGTTAAGGCATTTTCTGCCTCCCAAAAGTCTCACTGAAAAACACGCGTAACACATCGAAACGCAGACTATGACAGACAATAAGCGCTTTAAGAAACTAAGACGCAAACGAGGACAGCGACACGTGAAATGAATGATAATTGTACAAAATATATATAACACAGTGTAATAAAATCCAGAATAGTTTGAGTGTTTTGGAAGAACATCTTTAAATGAAGTGAATGTAAAACTGAAATGCTATCAATTCCTTTGAAGCAAATATCTTTATGACTTCTACGTCTTCGTTGTCAACAGGACTTGAAAACAAAAGTTTTCACGTTGTCTAAAGAATGTGAAATTCCTACAGGTGACTACTAAACAAAGCTTCTGACAAATTTACATTTCGAAGTCTGTTCTTCTTTCTTACTGAATTCTATAAGGAAAACCAACCTTTTGATTCATTATTGACACTTAGGCGTATTTAGGGTCAGTCAAAAAAAGTGGAGGAATCCAACGTTATGATATTTCTTTTCAGTCTAAAGTGTCGATTAGGTTACTTGCACGTTTTCCCTTTCTACTTTAAATGACTTTAAAAGCCTCTGTTAATGTTGCTGTTCTCGTTCCCGTCAGACTTTCTTAAAGTCGCTAATAATTTAGTTAGCATCGTCAAGTTTGTTCAGAGTTTGTTATAAAAGCGACGTGAAACGATTTTGATTTATTTACAACAAATCGAATTATGTAAAAACAACAACAAAAAATCGATCGAATTCTTTGCTTTTCTTCTTAGTTCTAAAATTGTCATACTTTCTCATACGGAAAGAGATTGACATAGGGATATTATTAAACTTTGGAAGGATAAAACGGGATGGCCGACCAACATGTTAGGATGGAGGGAATATGTTTGATAGATATAGTTTTGAACAGGATTTTAAAATAATTCCTGTATAAAATAATTGACTTATTAACCTCGTACATAACGGCCTCGTTTGTGATATTTAAATTTCTTCAAAGAAAGATTATTATTAGGTAATAACATGAAACGGATAACCGTAATTTATATTCAGACATTTAAGCTGATTTCACCTCATTTACGTTATGACAAATTTAACAGTTGTGTGAAATGAGGTTTCGTGCGAAGCCCCGGAAACTGATGGTTATATGCATGTTTGCAACCTCAAGGGACTCTTGAGCTTTTTTCCTTAAGAATGTCTTTCTAGTTACCCAGTAAAAGAAAAACATTAATGGCTGAAAAATTATTACCCCCCTCTGAACCCCAAATTACGGCCTAGAAATGAAAGCTACACTTATTGATGTCTTCTTTAAAATTTCAGGGACATTTGATAAATATATAAAGATGCGATTCAGTGTTGCAGTAAGCACTCTTTAGAATATAAATTTTATTTTAATTGCCAACTTTGGAAATGACACACAACCGCAATTAGAGTTTAATATTTTTGAATAATAAAAAAATTGCTGATTAATTTGTACGAGGAAATTATGGTTTTAAACGCCGACACCATGACCTTGTGAAAGTTATGATTAAGATGTAAACGGGACTTTAACTCTCCTTTTCACAGTAGTCCTTTTTTCAAAAATTCACGAGCGTCAGGACAAAAAAAATGAAACAACTTTTTTATAATTGCTCGAAAAAGATTTTGCCAAAAAGACTCGATTAAAAAATGTCGATGATCCGAGATGTAATAGATTATAATTACAACAGTTAATAAAAAAATTTACCGCCAGAAATCATTGGACAAGTGGCGTAATTTTACCGCCAGAAATCATTGGACAAGTGGCGTAATTTTAAGAACGAAATGAGACTTGAACTAACATATTTTCCCCCATTATTTATTTGAGATTTATTTGAATAGTAGAAAGTCATTACTCTGACGTCATCATCATTTTGGTAATGATCGGGACAACGAGTTAAGTGGTTTAAGCGGCGCAGCGGGCCATAGATTTTCCTCCAGTATCCAATTTGGATCAAAAGGAAACTCTTTGTCACGAGGAAATCAATGTGAAATTTGGTTTTATGGTTGAAACACGCTTTCTGCAAAAGATGGTCTGGGAGGTAGCTAGTTGCGTACTCCTGTCGGTATTGCCGTAAATTTCGCCACTTTAGATATCAGCTTTCATTCTAATTTCGCTGACGTCATGAAGAACGAAGAACGGTGTTTGAGGGGTTTATTTATTTATCTATTTATTTATTTTCATTGTTATTGTTGATTTTATTTTTTATTTTATGAATACAAGCAAATATATCAATTTTTGTTCCTCGCATTTTGCACACGCAGGCAATCTTAACAATACAGTAGGCGTTGAAAAGAACGTTCAAATCGATATTAGATCGATCGTATCGACACATTTCGGATGCGAGTTTCCGTATTTATGACCACTTCGAACGTGACTCAAATAACACGAAAATAACTTGGAGAACAGAAAAGAAATCCGCCCTCATATGTATAATCTAATCGTCTAAATCACTTTCAATTCAACTTCTGCAATCAAAATAAAATAAAAATAAAAATTAAGCGGTCGTTTAAAAACTGCTATTGTTTAAACCTCATCCTTAATAAATTTTATGAGTCCTTCTTCGTTTCCTTAGTTCTCATATACTCCTTTCCAATATCAAACGCAAATCAATATTCTTTCATAACACTTCCATTCCGACCAAACACTCTAATTATCCCTTGAAGACAGTGTCAAGGAAGTATTCAACGTTATATTACGTTACCTATCGAAGAATATAAATGCGAGACAACTGTGATTCCTTCAGTAGTACCACAATCGCTGGACGAGTTGGTATTCAGTGCAAACACAACAGAAAGCTATTACGTTTTTATTTATAAATCTGTTATTTAATTTAATATATATATTTTTCCTCTTACGTTGAGTGAGTTTGTGAGAGAAAGAGAGAGAAGAAGAATAAAAAGAAAAAAAATGTCGTATCTGAACGTGGCAATTATTATTTGTATCTGGTTTGTAAATGGTAAATTCAAATTTTATTCAGATTAATAATGGTTTATGGTATATATGGTCAATCTCATATCATCAAAACTTCATGGTGTAAACCTTGTTTAGATTTGTTTGGCTCAGCGAGCATTAGGACACATGATCTTTCATTCATTCAACTCTTTTATAAGAGTTTTCACCGAGACTTTTTGGATGGTCTGAAATTGTCAGATAAACACAATCACACTGCTCTTGTGTATACTTGACTACTTTGTTGGTTCCAATGTAAATGAGACGATTTTGCAGTTGGGATATTGAGTAAAACATTAGATGAAATATATAAGCAATATTGTCAGATACTCTAGGAATGTACATATTTTGTTTTTATCGATCTGATTTCTTTTTTAGGTGTTATTGCGAAACCAGTTCGAGAGGAATGTGCTTTATCTGCTATTGCAAGAAACAATAAAGGTTGGTAACAAAACTGTAAACTTTTATCACATAGACATAAACAAGGTTGAATTTGGCTGAGTGGTGATAATGACGTCGTGATAATGACGTCGTGATAATGACATCGTGATAATGACGACCCTCAACTTTATACCACATGATTCCATAATAATGACATATACCCTATTTTCTTGAATAGAAGCCGCGGCTTCAATTTTTTTTTTTTTCAAGAAAAAAATTGCGGCATTCATATTAAGCCATTGTAGTGCAAGGAAACGCATTCGAAAAATAGGCTTCGAAACATGGCGTTCTAAACAAAAAGCAAGCATTTGCATGAATTTTGATTTCAGTTGTGAATATGGCAGAGAAAAGAAAAAGTTATGCGGCTTCTATTCAAGGGCGGCTTCTATTCAAGAAAATACGGTACCAAAAATCTATCTAGCTTCTAATTTAAAAAGCACATGATCGTTTTTTCCATGTGAGTATCAGAGAAAAAGAAAATGTTCCCAGGATACGCCAACACAATTGATATATTTTTCTGAATATGACTGGCACCACTTGTACTTTTTGTTGGTTTTGATGTTCTTATATTGTAAATTTCTATCACCGTAGGGTTGACGTTTACTCATGACACAGACACGAGGCTGAATAACATTCAGATGATGTACTGGTCCAATCGCCGTCGACGTGGTACAATGGGCAAGCTGAAACAATTTCTTTGGTCTGGTGGTGTTGTACCATTTACCATTGCATCTTCGTTTGGTAAGTAAATCATCTGACGAGCCAGCTCATAAACTGTCGTCATGACGGTATGACGGTATACGGCAGCTGCTTTCTATAGCATAAAGAAATGAGATGTATGATTTTGCATTTACCCATTATTCAGTTCTCTCTTCAATACATAATACAACTTTTGCAAAAAATCACTAAAAAGTCTCAATGAAAGGTTTTCATAAACAAAACTGATATTCTCACATGCCATTTAGGGAAATGCTTTAAAATACGGCACTGGATTGTGGTAGCAAACTGTCTGATGTATTTAAGAGATAACAGAATAAGGGGAACAGGTATTTTTTCTGTATATATATATACTTCCTAAAATTATCAATGAGATTTCTTTTTACAGATGAAAAAAGGAAGGGTATCATAGAAGGCGCCATGAAGAACATCGAAGATGTTTCTTGCATTCGCTTCGTTGATTACACTGGCAAATCAAATCCTCCACGACAAATTCTCAAAATAGGAAGCTCACTTCCTGGGTAGGAATAATTTTGTGAATATCCTCACGTGCTCTAACGACAATATTGACCATCCCCGAATTTCTGTTCAAACACCGTATTATGGAACATGTTCCATGCAAAGTTATTGTTTTACTGATTCTATAACATTTCCCTGCAGTGGAGTTAAAAGCAATTTGATGTTGAAAACGAGGCGGAACATGGTAACTAGGTGATAATACGGTGTTTAAACACGGATTAAAAAAAAGTGCATTAGTCCGTACCCTTTCCAGCTCGTTTGCTTGAGTCAGCATTTTCAACAATTTTATCAAATACAATTACAAATTTGTTTTTATAACCACCAGTAAAACTCTACCAGACTCTTTGTTGCTTATTTTTCCATTTGAGACTATATTGGTGCTGAAGTGGTGATTATTTGATTATCAAGAAATCACAGTATATATCCTCAAAACTTCCAAAACCAATGGCTGATCTAGAGTTAGTCAAGCAAAGTGAAGGAGTAGTCTTAATGATAGTCTTACTTTCCTACGTCAAAATCTCTAAAAAATTGCCTTTGTTATCTAGATGTTGGTCGTACATTGGACGACAATATTTCGCACAGGAACTCAACTTGGAATTCAACAATTTACAAACCTGCGTTACAGATAAAATCGTAACCCACGAACTCATGCATGCTATAGGGTTTTACCACGAACAAACGCGCTGGGATAGAGATCAATACATTTCCGTGAAATTGAATAACATTCCAGAGAGTAGGTGTAGAATATAATCTCTTCTTAATGTTCCCTCGGACTTTTATTTAACTTCCCTCTCTATTCTCTATTTTCACTTGAAAGTTCTGTGAAAAATAAAATCTTCTTAACGAAAACACAGTCTAACGTCATTTTGGCGTCTTTCTTATACTGGTCTACATTGTACATTCAGAATTCCATGGTAACTTTAAAAGGGAACAAACAGATCCTCTTGGAACAAAGTATGATCCGGAATCGATAATGCAGTATTCCAAGTAAGTGCTTTCATCTCTTCCTACCCAATGCTATCGCTGCCGTGAAAATATTTCTTTGGAGGTTCTGATATGGGGGGTGGAAGATAGTGTATGGTGGGTGGGTGTGGTGTGGAGGGCAAACTTCACGAAGTGATTATAGATGGCGGTTGAAGGGCGCATTACTTTAAGCACATACTAACTTTAGTCAGCTTAAAAAACGCCTTTTCTTGTGTGCATCTTTGTATTTTTGTCATGGGAAGGTTGCTGTTATAACAGTGTTCCACTGTAAGTAATAGTACCGTTACTTAATTTAGCTGGGCTTTCTCGAATGGTAATGGACCGTCAATGATATGGATTCAAGATGAAGATTTAGAGCTAGGTGGTCATAAACTTAGTCCATCAGATGTTAAACAAATTAACATGCTGTATGGAAATGAATGCGGTGAAGCTACGACAACGACAACTACGACAACGACAACGACAACGAAGCCTACTACCAAAATGGCAACAACACCGACAACTACAACAAAAAAGTTAACGACAACAACGTCACCCACAACAACAACAACAACAACAACAAAAGAAGTGACAACGACCACAGCTAAACCGACAACAACGACAGCTCAAACAACACCAATAACTACAACTGAGAAAACTACGACGACGACATCAACGACAACAAAATCCACTACAAAGAAGACGACAACACCAACAACTACGACAAAAGTAACGACAACAACAACACCTAAAACTACAACAATAGAAAAAACAACGACAACTAAAATACCGAATACGACAACAGAAAAGCCGACAACGACAACCGCAACATCAACGACAACGACAACGACGACACCAGCAACTACGACAAAAACAGCGACCACACCAGAAACTACGACAAAAACCACGACCACACCAGCAACTACGACAAAAACCACGATCACACCACAGACTACCACAACAACGAGAACGGAGAAACCGGCAATATCAACCACAACAGAACAGATAACGACTGGTAAGCCATTCACAACGGTAGTTAAAACAAAACCAACGCCTCGCAAGAAGAGAAAACGTAAGAATAAATTATTTATGTAAAGTTACATTTAAAAGATTTCATAACTTCTGAATTCTTTTACTAATATTTTGTTGTTATTACACAGTAATTATTTCATTTTTTTTCTTAGGTTGCCGTGACCGAAAAAGAAGTGGGTGTGGTGATATCATTACTAACCAACTTCTTTATTTCAAGTATTTTTGTAGTGTACCTTACTACAGAAAAAACTGTCGAAAAACATGTAATCAATGTCCACCAGCAACAAAACCAGGACCGGAAACTACAACAACAAAACCAGGACCAGATACTGCAATAACAAAACCAGGACCAGAAACTACAACGACAAAACCAGGACCAGATACTACAACAACAAAACCAGGACCAGATACTAAAACAACAAAACCAGGACTAGAAACTACAACAACAAAACCAGGACCAGATACTACAACAACAAATGCAGCAGGTCAAAAAAGTAGAAGCTTGGATAAGTTGACAACTACATCAGCAGCGAAGATTACATCCACCACCGTCAATCTATCTAAAATATCGACAACGTCAAATAAAAAAGAGCCGGCGACGTTTTCAAGCACAGAAACAAAAAAAACGCCATCAACTACTCCAATACAAACAACAACGACAACAGCAGCAACAACAACAACAACAACAACAACAACAACAACAACGAGATCCAAACCCTCTACACTTGGTCCATCAACCACGATAAAGAAAGTGATCCTTGAATGCACTGATCTGAAATCGATGTGCAAGCACGCTAAGATCATCATGAAGGAAGCGTGGAATGGTTATTGTGATATCCCAAACATAAGAAAGAATTGTCGTCAAGCATGTGGTCTGTGTTAGCTGTTCACTCTTACGAAGTTCAAAGTATACAAGCAATACTATTTCATATGTTTTTAATCCTCCAAAAATGTGATATTTTTCGGCAAAATAATATATATACAAGTATGCATGTCCTTCAAAACTTCAAACTATTGTACTGTTTTCCCTTAAATGTTAATATTTTTGCCCCAGGTTTATCAGTGCTGTATGAAATTATACCTCATTTGCCTTTAACATTTATAAAACCTTCCATATTTTTGGGTAATTAGCATTAATAAAGTGTTGAAACAAATCAAATTAATAACGTGTCTGGCGGTCTTTCTCAATGAAATCGATTTTATCAGGACTTTCTTGACCAACAAGCCTTGCCTTAATTCGTGCGCTTCTGGTGAAAGATTGCATATGTTTCGCACTTTAGAAAATGCATACATTCCATAAAAAGTTCAATTTATTTCTGTCCTCATAAGCGAAATAGCATTCCAGGGTTTATGTAATAAGTACGCATATCTGCACAATGTTTGAGCATGTCTTTTCCATTACCATAATTATAAGAAATATACACAGACTACTTTTGTCAATTATATAAATAAATAAATAAATACATGTATAAAAATGCACTCTTGAAAATTGTAGTTGGTAGAGAAAAAACTAGCTAGAATAAAGTTCATTGTTTTCAGAATATACCGCTTCCTTTTTAAAAATGTTTATATTCAGATTATGGTAAAACTCCCGATAATTCGAACTTTTAAGGAGCAATAAAATTGTTCGAAATTGTTCGAATGTTCGAGTTATCAAGAGGCATTTATGGGAGAGTCTTTGTTCGAGATGAATGCTTAAGCAGTTCGAGTTATTGAAAGTTCGGGTTATCGAGGGTTCGAGTTATCGGGTTTCCACTGTATGTCACAAAAATGTCAAAATTTAGATCAGCTTTTGTTTTTTAACAAGCATCATTGCATAATCCTCTGCAGGTTGAGTTAAAAATTGGATTGGAACAATATGCTGATTTCAATTTTGGTAAACACCATGTTTTTATGTTTACGCAATCTAAACAAGAGAAGTTTGTCAAGCATACACTGAATGCTAGGAAATTTAAAGATCATTCATATTGTTTCCGAGATATCCGAGATCCCGTATTTTCGATAAGAAATGAATTACCTGGGATAGTTGTTGTCGTGGTCGTGGTAGTTGGCGTCGTGGTCGTAGTTTTTGGCGTCGTGGTCGTAGGTTTTGGCGTCGTGGTCGTAGTAGTTGGAGTCGTGGTCGTATGTTTTGGCGTCGTGATCGTGGTTGTTGGAGTCGTGGTCGTAGTGCTTGGCGTTGAGGTTGTTGTTGACGTCGTGGTAGCTGGAGTCGTGGTCGTAGTTGCTGGCGTCGTGGTCGTAGTTTTTGGCGTCGTGATCGTGGTTGTTGGAGTCGTGGTCGTAGTGCTTGGCGTTGAGGTTGTTGTTGACGTCGTGGTAGCTGGAGTCGTGGTCGTAGTTGCTGGCGTCGTGGTCGTAGTTTTTGGCGTCGTGGTCGAAATTTTTGGCGTCGTGGTCGTAGTTTTTGGCGTCGTGGTCGTGGTAGTCAGAGTCGTGGTCGTAGTAGTTGGAGTCGTGGTCGTAGTTACTGGCGTCGTGGTCGTAGTGCTTGGCGTTGAGGTCGTTGTTGGCGTCGTTGATGCCGTGGTGGTTGTGGATGCTGTTGTAGCAACTGGGCATTTATACAGGAGATTCAATTGGATTATGTCGCTCTCAGCCAAGATATCTCCTCCCACTTTCCCATTATAATAAGAATCAAGTGGTTCAATCGTCTTATGGCCGTTGTGTGAGAAAGCATATCTAGAAAGGTGTGATGATACTACCGTTCAAACACAATTAACAATTCCTTCTCATTTCTTTCTGTAAAGCAGAGACAACTATACAAACAAGCCGCTCCAAATACAAACAAATAGCTTTTCTGTATCCTGCTGTCTGTTTACAGATATTTAACCGGTATCGAAATGAACCACTTACTCCTTGTAGTGCATCACACTCTGTAAGTCATAACCCACTTCACGTGAATCAATGTCATTATTTATGGCAAAATTATCCTCAGTTCCTATAAGGGAAATGACGAAGATATCATATTAGCTACGAAAACTTTTAACGAATATTAAAAGAATCTTGAACTCCTTAGGCCTTGTTTTTAGGGATGAAGAAGGTTTTTACCATCTCTGATGTTTGCGTAGTTGACTTTTATGTAACTGTTTCTGTCTGGTCTCGATTGTTCATGATAAAAACCGAGAGCGTGCAAAAGCTCGTGCTTGATAATTCGTTCAGTTAAACAGCCCCCGCCATTAGTGTAAGTTTGAAGTGAAAGTTCTTGCTTACTTCCAGTTCGACCAATATACGACCAGCACCTAAGAGAATTGGAAACAAGAATGGTTTGTGACAATATTAAACCGTTATAATAAACTGTGATGTGGAGGGAACTAGCAGCCCAGTGGGCAAAATATTCAAAAACTCTATGAGGAGGAGTGTTTTCTATAGGAATGGCAAACAATATCGCCTGCTGTTTCAATAAAAAAACACTCCGCCACAGAGACTTTTTGAAGATTTTGAAAGGAAACATCCTCTCCTATAACTTTCACAAACTTTATCTAAACAAAGAGAATGAAGAAGTAAAGAAATAGTAGCCTTACCCTTGTTTATTTACAATATAAATATAATCATTAACACTATGTCCAGGTTCCAGTACTTCGAATTCTATACAAGTAACATCTTCGATATCCCTCATATGAGATTTAATGTATTCGACCTGTTCAGCACCTATAATTAAATAAACAAATGAATGAATAAACAGAATATTTTTGCTCTTGAAAGAAACCAGAGAATGCATTGTGTTTCCTGATTTCCGATCCTCTATTTTTAGAAGCGATGGATGATCTACCAAGGTGAGCATATATATGGTGTCATAGAGGTCGTCAAGGAAACGATGACACTATCGTCAAATTTTAACGGGAAATAAACGCCTTTTTCGTCCGAAGCCGTCAGTTAAAACACACTCTACTCGCATTGCAAGTTACTTACTGAAATTTGAAGATATCTGGACGTTAACTTTTCCATTCGGCCATCGCCAATTCAGCCATTGTGGTGTAAGACCTCTTCTCTTCCTATCATGGACATTTTCATTCTTACCAAAAGTTCCTTCCTGCTCTTCAGTTATTTTAACATCTCCAAAACGTACGCCCTTTGGATGAACTTGAAAAATACATCGGACAGAGATAAATAAAAATTCAACAATACATAAATAACAGATCCACAGTATATTTGGTAATACAGGTTTAGACCGTTATCTTTTTTGTATGTGATAACCAAAGAGAAACCATGAGTCTTTGATTTATTTGGCTATCCAAAACATGAAGATCTGGTCCTCTGGAAGAGCAACAAATGATGAAGAAAAAAAAGATAAAATCCATTCTGGTTTTACCTCGTTCGTTTATGGTGATCTCGTTATCAATACGTTTTGTTGTTGAAGCAGAATTGTTATCAAGCGGTTTTGATGTAACTAGAAAAAGGTGTACACACAAAAGATAAGTATTGCATCAAACATCACTCGAAAATCGAATAACATTTCCGTTTACATAGCAACATTGACTTAACAAGCATTAATTAGATTAAGTAATCAAGTTAATCATTTTTAAAGAGATTTCTGTCTGTTGTATTGATTGCTACATAAAGGAATCTGAAACTGCATCCTTCCTTCACCGAAAAACACCCCACCAATTGGTGATATGCCACCCAACATACATCCCTTGTCATTACCACCTAACCTACATCTTGTGGCCATCTTGACTGACACTCAACAACACATAGCACATATGAAAATGAATCGACAATCCCCTCACCTAATGTTACCAATAGTAAAGTCAGCAGTTGATGGAATCCAGCCATGGTGTCTTTTCTAAATATTTATTCTTCTATAGCTTTATCCAAAATCGTAGTAGAACCAGCCTACTGTCTTCTTCACTCAGTTTTGTGTGCATATGCAGTAGTATAGTTTATTTTCATCAGTATTTATAACGACAGAGAACAATAGGGACAATATTCGCCGATATTGATCAAAGACCCATGACCGGTTTATTTTGTAAATCAGTTTTAATCTCCATTTTCGTCACTGCATGACTGTAACACACGCTACTTTCAATCGTCATTTTAGATTATGACTCATACATGAAGATAAGATCACACCAAACGTAACTATTTTTGTTGGTGTAATCAGATGTCACAACCGTTCTTAATTGTCTTTTTCTACCTAGGATTTGGTTTGTATGTAAACGCCTTCGATTGTATTTTCATCATCAATACTCTCTACAAACTGGAAAAAAAGCAAGATATGAAATAAGTGAATGAGTTTGTTTGGCAAGGCAGAAAGAACCTAGCTGGCACGTGACGTCGCTTTAACGTTCGAATAACATCAAAACGTTATAAAGACATCTATATAACTTTCGAACGACATCATTTGCCAGCTGGTGGATACCTTTAAATAACCTATCTGTATTATTTTCATAACACAAACGAAAAATAGAGAAAAACATGATTTTCATCAAGCACTATATTAGTTCATAGCATTTTTCTGCCCTTATCTTATCAGATCATGAAATTTCATGAATAAACGCATTTTCTGACGTCGGTCTTACTCCATCCTTATCAATTCAGATAACTCTAAGCATGGGTATTTCTGTATGCATTCAATTATTGAAAGCATTTGAGAATCTTAGACGTGAATTTAGAGTTCACGAAGCAACCTGAATAACTTTGCAAGATTTTTTTTTTATTATTTACATACCC
Organism: Turritopsis rubra; assembly: GCA_039566895.2. Taxonomy (NCBI): domain Eukaryota; kingdom Metazoa; phylum Cnidaria; class Hydrozoa; order Anthoathecata; family Oceaniidae; genus Turritopsis; species Turritopsis rubra. The sequence continues at coordinate 1,785,712 of CM077619.1, forward strand.
ATTGCGTTACTGACAAGTTTCTCGTTTTCTGATTTCATCAGTTCCATTCATCAGATTGCAATATCGAATAATCTAGAAGTTTGTGGAGGAGTGTACATTAAATAATGTGCAAAAGAAAGACTGCGGCTGGCACTAATGTAAGCACTCCTCCACACCTACTTGACGTACATTGAATCAGCCTCTAGGCAAACCTCTTTCATCGACTGACAGACTGACTAAGCGAATGAATGAATGAACGAATTATTGATCACGTACAAGATATGAACTTTAAAGAAATAGAAGAAAACATAATGAATGAATGATACCATGATAATTCAATTATATGTGGAAAGAAATCGCGAGATTTTCGTAAGATTAAGTAAAACTCGTTCTACCTACGCACCTTTTGATAACCAATAGGCCTTTTGCAAAGGGGCTGTCACGAACCTCTTATGAATCATTTCGTCTGGAGATTTCCTAATGTCAGTAGCTTGAAACTGGAGAAAGCTCTTGCAATTTTTATCAGCAATTGATAAATATATAGCAACTTTAAACTCCATTTACTTTAGGTCCGGTTTTTGCAACTCATAAAATATTGGAGCCCTAAAGTGCACCTTTACTACAGAACCTAAGGGCACGTTCAAGAAAGTAGTTAAAGGAAGCTAATTATGAATTAATATTCTGCATTCAGATTGTCAAACTGTTCATCGATTCAGGCGTTGTTGGCTGTTACAAAAGTATAACGCAAAGCAAATCACTCTTCCAATGCAGGTAATAGACTGACAATGTACTCGCAAAGCCAATTAGCTTTTGACAGGTCATTCTTACTCATACCTTGATGCGAAGAAAAATCATCACGTTCCACTCTTTAAATTACAGCTCCCCCGGTGTGACGATCAAGATGATGAATCATAACTATTGTATATCTCTTTTAATTAATTGTTTCTTGCTATTTGCACTTTTATACTTTTATAATTTGCTAGACCATTGTGGAATAAAAAAACATTGAATCACGAGATTTAAGCGGTCTTTCCCTGATTTTCACTATTATGTTTTCACACACGTAATTAAACTAAAGCTTTATGTAAAACGTACAGTTTGATCGGATAGATTATGAAAAGAACTTAAGCATCTTTCGAGGTCCAGTTGCAAAGATAGCGACAAGACGACTTTAGATAAACTTTGAATATAAAGCCAAGCCAGGGAATGATAATTTCACCTTTGCTTTAAAGCATATAATTATCTTCCTAAAAATAGCTTCAAGTTGATTGAGGAACTGAGCAGGACCTGTCATTTATGAAAAATGGAAAATTACATTGCAACGTTTATAAGATAAATTATGAACTTGGACCAGTATTTTATGGGTCACCATACATGCTATTTCCTTTCTTAACAAGATTCTGCAAACACGGACTTTCGGACTTTCGGACGTTATGCAGTATAATACCTTTCAAAAAATAAATCGCAATGCAATTCCAACACAGACTTAAACAAACAGGTCATCTTAAAAGCACTCTGGAAAATTTGCTTTAACATAACATGATACGTTGTCAGATTTTTGAAAGGAATATGGCTTCTAAAAGTCGACTAAACCAATTTAGGTTTTACTACGAATTAATTTGAGATAACAGCGAACACAGAATCGTTGATTGATAATCTAAATCCAATTTGGTAATTATCAAAGTTATCGTAACAAACTTAATTTCACGTGAATCAGTGTCATGTTTAACAAATACACGACTCAGATTTGCTCTAATAAGGTTATGCAAGGGAAACTAAATTTTAAATCTTATTTAAATTTGTTAATTAGAAGGAAAAAGATTGAATTGAAGGAACAAATGATTAGCAAGCAAATTTAAAAACAATCGGTCCATTCGGAATTCTTGTACTAATTTCAGATCTCATCATAAAGAGGATCTAATCATAAAGACATTTTTAAAGGACATGAGGACTTGCTGCTAAAAAACTTACTCCAAAAATGATTTTGTTTGGTGTTTCCATAAGTTCCTTGAAATTACTAGAAAACACCCACATTCGAAGGTTGTTTGTCGTAACCATACTTTTGTTCGAATCATTTCATCTACACAATATTTATTTCCCCTCTATTTCTTTTATAGAAGCACCTCCTCAAAATCATAACGAAGAAAAACATTTCTCTGCCCCTTACACTCAAATAAAGAGAAATCTTTCGTTATAAGTTAAAGTATCAGAAGTGTTGAGGATATAAATACGCACCAATGAGCCTGGTCAATTTGCTTAAAATATAAAACATGTAAACTCTGATACTTTTCATTTATATAAACTACTAAGACTAAAACATTGTTGGACCTCAGAGGTGGTTAGCAGACCTTACATACAAGCAGCCTCTCTGATCTCTGATCATGAGCGCAAAAGCCGCCGGCACTGTGTTTATTTTCTTTGTACATGGAAATCTTTGTCAGCAATTTAATGAGGATTCACTTTAAATAACTCGTGCTCGAGGTGGTCGAAGTAGCACATAGTAACATTTAATAAAAGAGAGTAATCTCGTTAAACAATTACAGTTGCGGTGAAGTTCTTTGATCTCATGCAGATAATGAGATGACTCATCGTCCGCGTCCAAAACTACGAAGAGCCAAATTTAGGATATTACTAAAGGGAACGTTTTTAACGGTTTTAACGTTTTTAACGGTTTCACGGTTTTGTCACAGAACATCTGTAATGAGAAACAAAAGGAGCCCCTTTTTAACGCGCCTCTACTTAAGAAGATTTACTGCAAGTAGAAGTGGACCGAATTAGAAACGGTCAAGTATCTTTTCTCATGACTGTGAAGATATCAGGAATGTCCGTTTCCTTGGCATGGTGGCTTGGTCCCTTCAATTTTTCTTTTCTGAGATACACACTCCTTTTTATGTTGCGATAATGTTATCTTGATTTTCGAAATCTTGATCCTTGAACTGAACTTGATTTTATGATCTTGTTTCAAGAAAATCTCTAAAAGCACGGTTCCAAGTAAGTGCAACCTGATGGTTCCAGTCAACATCGTGATTTAACTCTTTACCTTTGTAGTGAACGCAGTCTGTTCATTTGAAGGAAATGAGACCCTCGCATTGTTCGGCAAGTGACACTATGAAACATAATTTACGAGTAAGCAACTTTCTATGTCTTTATCAAAACGAAATAATGGGGGTATATTACAAGTGATTAAACCTACAAGTTACGGATCTTACGTTTAAAGACATTGCTTTCAATTACAATCACACAAAGAAGAACTGTTTTTGTGACAAATTCAATCGATTTCTCCGCTACTTGAATTCCTGTCTCTTTGGAGGATGATTATTGATGATTATAGAGAACGTGCGAGAAAATAAAAGCGTCATAAACAAACGCAACTTCGTACCCAGGACCTCTTGCAGTTTATCAAAAACAAACACTGGATACGCTGTTGAAGATAATAATTTTCTCCCAAATAATGTCCATTTAAAAATGTTACTGGTGATTGATATATATTTGCCTTCTCGTTCATATTTGATGACGTTTCTTCCAAACAGCTTAAGAGCTGGGTCGAGAGAATAATATCAACGACAGGAATGATAGACAGGACGACAAGAATAGTCTCATGTAAACAGGATGACGGAAAAACCATTATATCGTCAAAAAATAAAACTATCGAGCCGAAGATATTACATTTCCGCGCCAAACTATCATTATTGTTATTATTGTTATTATTAAATAGGAAAATAGGAAATCGTCACTAGAAACATTTGACATGTTAATTGGAACTGTCAAATTTATCTGCACTTATCTCTGTCGCGTTTATTAATACACCTTATCATGAACAGAGGACACTGTTCACCAATCAGACACAAGCAAAAATTCTTTGTTGTCGTAAAACACAAGAAAAAAAACATAGCTTAGGAAGTAAAACGATGTATTTTCTTCCTATCCCGGCAATTATTACTTTTGATGACGTCATCAATATATAATTATGTGTGTAAACAGATCTCAGCTTGGTTAAAGCTGAGTTCACACTAATGTGAATTTAAGTTTCGCTTTGAAATTCATCCAGAGATGAGATGAAATTTGTCTCGGTAAAGAAAGCCATCTTTTCACTAAAGCAAAAATCATGCAGATTTTCGCGACTTCAATCGTTCTTGTTATATTTTATTTCTTAATTATTTTTTTTATTATCATTATTTCTTTATTTTATTTTCACTTTCTGTATTACTTTTTTCATGTAGGCGTATTCAGGGTCCATCAAAATAAAGTGGAGGAGTTCAACGATATGATCTTTGTGTCATTAGGCTACTTGCACGTTCTCCTTTTTTACTTTAAATGACTAAACACTCCTCCACAAATTTTAACTAAGCTCTACGTCTCTGTTTTTCTCCGAGTTGTGTTGTGTTGAGATTCTTTACGAAATCAAAGTTTTGACAATCACACATACAGATCACCTTATCTCCTTCTCGTCAGAATTTGGGCAATTTCTTTCATTGCAAAATTATTATACTACGCACCAGTTTTTGTTATGGCATAGTTTTGCAAAAGGAAATTGACTCTTGACGCAAATAAGTTATAAGAGTCATATGTTGGAAACACACCTTGTCGCAATGACACAGCGTCAAGCAGAATTTTTGTATTTTTTTGAAAACACGTAACAGATTGAGATGTAATTAAAAATAAGTGAGTTAAGAGATGGATTTAAGATACAAAGTTACACGAATGTTAAACTATACACAACCATTACATAATCTTTTTGAAAAAAATGGCTGTTTGTTGGATCACCCCAGAGGCGGATCGAGAAATTTTACTGGTGTAAAAATTATGGAGAAGAATGTTTTCAAAAGGATTATTGCAATTTAATTGTCAATTCTATTATAGAAAGTTCTCCTCCAAATTGGTATACACCAGTTAAATTTCTGCTAGATCCGCCACTGCACCCCCTAATCAAATGTTTCTGTCATTCGTAAACACAAAAGCGTCCACCGTACGTCAATGGAAAACACTGTCGAAAGTCCAAATTGCTTTTGAAATAGGAAGCACAGTAAACTCCCGATAACTCGAACCTCCATGGGACTGATGAACATTGTTCGAGTTATCGAGAGTCTTTTATGAGAGAGTATTACATCAAGAGGATTCCTAAAGAAGTTCGAGTTACTGAAAGTTCGAGTTAACGAGGGTTCGAGTTACCGGGATTCTACTGTGTTCTAAATACACGGGTGTTTTTAAAAGAACAAAAGGATATAAGAACATAAGGCTTCGAAGGTTTAAAAGTTAATCGAGAACAATCGAGGCTTAGGAAACGTTTGTTCTTAAGAAAATATTATTTACATTTTACAAGAAAACTTCATTATGATAGTCCAACACAAGAATACTATCATGATGTTGTTTACAACAGTATCAACTCAACTCCATTAAAATCGGTTGAATGACAAATTTTAGATATTCAATAGTGTATTATATATGACGACAACGAGGACGGCGACGTTAATGAAACAAATGATTCGTTTTCCTTGTGGAATTCGTTTAGAAAGAAAATCGATTTCGTAGTATGAGAAAAATTTGGTTGGTAAATTACATCATTTGGCACATTTTCACATTCTAAACACAACGTGAACCGTTACGTTTTGAAGTCGTACTGAATACAAAGACGCAAGAATACTAATATCTTGTATTGCTTTCCTGTTTCGATAGACATTTCTTTTTTCTTAGTGCATCGATTAAACTTTAGTTATAAAAGATCAAATCTTTAAACTTTCATTGCTTTGTGATTCATTGTTTTCCGAATGTTCAATGATTACTCTCATGTCGCCGTCCTCGTTGCCGTTCCAGATGCTTAAGGTCCCTATCCGAACACCAATTTGGCTTCCACACTGGGAAATCAACCGATCTCGCTGTCCTTGACTTACACCACCATCATATTGTTCAGACTATTGAAAATAAAGAGTTAGCATGCGTTATTCTCCTGGACTTAGCCAAGGCTTTCGACACTATCAATCATGGAATACTGATAAAATAAATTAGATCATTGTGGTATTAAAGGCACTGCAAACAAATGGTTTAGGTCCTGTCTCTCTAATCGCAACCAATGTGTTAAGATCAATGGTACTATTTCAATTCTGCTTGACATTGTGTGTGGTGTTCCTCAGGGTGGTATTTTAGGTCCCTTATAACAGACTCAAATATAAATTATAACTGTGACAATATAGACAAATATAAAAATAACTCCTCAAAGGCTTTTCAATTCCATCTCTTTTACTGATGACACCAGGATGGTAATGAAACACTTCAATCCACAAATCCTTGAGAATTATATTAATGTTGAGCTGACCAAAGTCTTCAAGTCAATAAATTTACACTAAATATTAGCAAATCTAACTCCATCATCTTTAAATCACCAACTAAAAAGTGTAATAAATTTAACATTAAAATAAACAATTACTCTCTCTTGAGGAGAAAACTTCCACTAAATACCTCGGTGTCATGTTCGATCAACATTTAAATTGGCGTTCACATATCAATTATCTAGTATCAAAACTAAGAAAAGGTTGTGGTGTTCTGAATAATATTTGTCCATCTGCCTCTTCTTGGTTCTCATCTGAACTACAACATTCTCATATACGGGATGTGCTTATCTCTCTCAAAAATCTCTTCCATTCTCAAAACAAAGCACTAAAAGTTGCTTTTAATGACCTTCACTCTACACAATTACCAATATATACTCTAGACACAATATTCTACCTCTAGAAGATCTAATTCAATTGGAACGCAGTAAGTTTATGTGAAAACTCCACAATAGTAAACTCACAACTACTATCAAAAACTTGTTTATACAAACCTCTTGTAGCCCAACCCGTGCTAATAGAAACTTGTACCAATATTTCGTACAAATCTTGGCGAACTTTACCTAAATAACTCTGCTAAACTTCTATGGTCGAATATACCAGAAGCTAATCCAAACCCTCTTATTTTCATTCGCTAAAAAGTTTACAACCAATATCTCTCCAACTCACCCTTATCTAAAACTGTTCTCCCCCTCACTCTCGCACTCTCCCTCACACTTCTTAAAACTACTCTAGCTTATTATCTTAATTATCCTCTCATCATCGGAAGTGTTCCCTTCAACTAATGTCTCGCCTCCTATTTAATTTTCTCTAGCCTCTTGCTTACTTTCGACTTAATCTACACTAGCCGCATCTCATCCCATACAAGTTACGTAACACTCCAATTCCAGCGACCTCCTAATGACGTGCCACAAATGGTTACAAAGACTCGATAGCCCATATGGTTTTTTTCTTTCTACTCCATAACGACAACTATTTCATTCCAGTATTATTATCTGCTCAATATTTACGTTAACCAATATTGTCAAAATATTCAAGCTAATATGTAACTTTTGTTAAAAGTTAAAAAAAATACATTGATTGATTGATTGAGATTGAAATCTCAGAGAGATGGAAACTTCGAGGTCGGGTCGCGGTGGTGTGTGCAGGAAAATCCGATTTTCAGGAGATTCTCTTTTGGAATCCGCATCTCGTGACTATCGGAGGAAGATGGCGGACATTGCAGCGTCTGCATCTGATGCTCAATACTACATTCCTTTCACACCTGCTGATGAATCGAACTACAAAACACTTTTAGGTTTATCAGAATACTTTTTTGGATCACAACCACCACGCTTAAGGGAGGCCATACATTGCTTGCAAGCCACCTTATCTATCGAAAGTCTTCCGAATTTGGAGAAGGCAAGATCTCGTTTAAACCTGGCCAAATTATTACTGCAGCATACGCGAAATGTTGGACATGCTCGTGGACAATTAGAACAAGCTGTAAGAAGTTATTCTTTTTCAATCCTATAAATGGTCGCTGCTTAAATTAGCCTAGGGTAGGCAGAGGTGGATCTAGAGAGAGGGTATGTTGAAATTTGGCGCTATTGCGCACTTTCGTACCCCCCTAATATTATTGATGATTCTGATACAGAATTTCATGCTGATTAATAATCACATAAGAACTTGGGTCTCAAAATCAGCAGAACAGAAGTTATTGACCTTTAAAGATCTCTAAAATGTACGCAATCAACATCACCACTCGCGCCTACCATAAGACCCTTTTTAAGTTTTCATTTTAGATAATAGATAAGTAGATCATGGATAATATATTCTATATATAATATATAATATATAGCATATAATAATATATAACATACAGGTCAATACATTAAACACAGCGAAAAACATATAGATAAAAGTTTGTGAAAGTGAGTGTTATAGATCATGCACGAAAAAGTAAGGACTGTAGCTAGGAAGGGTATTAGGTAATGCAAAAGAAATTATGTAGAATGATTGGACTGTTATTCCAATCATTCCATTATTCCCCATTATTCACTTTGTTGCTCTCTATTTTTATTCTTGACCTCGAGATGATGATTTAAAAGGAGTTTCTTTGGAGAAAAACAGAAAACATAAAATATTTCGAAAATCAATCCACCATCTTCCATAAAAAGTGAAAGTACAGTCCAGTCCGAGAGAAATCGTGCGTGTCCGCATAGATGTAACATAATTAGCTTTCACAAAAGGTATCTTTAGAATTTAACAGTTTTTTTGTTTATTGTTTATTTTCATGTTCAGTTCAATCGCATTTCTAAACAAACCACAGAATACAAAAGATTTTAATAATGACTTCATGTAACATAAAAACTGCACACCAAAACCTTTTGTGTTTTCATGTAAAAATTCATTCCTTCACGAATGTGTAAAGTTTCTTTCGGGCTGTACTCGGTGAGTGGAGTTCGGCATTCGTGATTTGGTGAGTTCTTGCCGAGACAATTGGGGAAACTTTCCTGCTGATCAATCCATGTTAAAAGCACTCAACATAGCTTGTCAGAACAATCACTTATTTCATATTGTTTCTTATAATAAAATGTTCATCACTGAGATGACCGTTTTTGATTGTTATTTGTTTGCCAGCGTAATTCCTTATGATCTCCATAGCATCTCCTACTTGATGTACAAGACACAATAATCATGCTGCTGGTACATTATCTGTTCTATTCAGTTTTTATTTTATTTGTAATTGTTGCAAAAAGAGGTTTTTGTTCCAGATCTTTTAAGTTTCTAAAGGCTAACCTACTATAATTAGAAAGGCTCTGGCAATGAAAAAACATTTAACATAAAATTATAGGTAATGTCTTTCTTAATTCTTTATAGTATAAATTATCGGTATGTTCACAACTTACTTGTTTTGAACCTGATTTGAAGGTGATTTTATCGATGCTGCATAAAGTTTGTTTCCAGTGAATTTCAAGAAACCCACCAACTCGCAACTCACCGATTACATACTTTCATTTTTATAGGAAAGAAATTGGATCAATTTTCAAATTATTCTAATGATGAAAGTTTTCTGTTGCTCTTAAAGAAACTCATTGTCACACTGTCTTCTATCATGTATCGTCCTCCTATTGAAAACAAAATGTGTCATAAAGTTATCCATTAAAACTCAAACTTGTTCCTAAACGTTAGCATCTAGTGATGTGAGTGACTAATCAAGACATAGTCAAAACAGTATTATGCCACAACAGAATTCATTTAAAATTGACATCTTTTTATTAGTTTTTCCTTGTAATTTCATTATTTTATATTTTTGTGTTTTAGCATCAACTTGCATCCATGGTATCTTTTTCTATACTGTCTGGAAGAATGAACAATTCAAATAGTTGTTTCTCAAAATGAAACTTTCGTAGAAAACATGAAACCTTTTGTTGTATAACAAATGTTTGATATGTAAACAAATGCCAACAATAATAGTCATACACTTTACAGTGCAGAGAAATCACAGTATTTTTAATGGCACTATCAGATTATGCTATTATCCGACAAAAAAACCAACAAATATCCGAAAGTAAGTGGAAACTGGACTTATTTGACTTGAAAATTGTGTTCAAATGAATGTTCTATTTCACAGCTCACGAAAATCAAAACAGAGTGAGAAGACAAAAAAGTAAAGATAATTAATGCATGATAAAATAGATATACAACTACCAAGAACAGATATTAAATTTATTCCATCTCGCCAAGGTATTATTCAACTCCGCTACACGTTGTCAGATATTGCCTTTATTATTATTATTATTATTATCAAATGTTTATACAGGATGGTTCATTCAGTCGTATAATACATAAATATATTTACACTGTTTTCAAAGAAGTCCTGTTAAATAAAAGGATAAATGTAATTATATGGCGTGATGGAATAAATTTCAATATCTGCACTGCTCTTGTTGAATATCTGTTCATTATTTCTTCCTCTTGTAAGGCCTTAACTATTTGTTATCAGCAAAAAGATGTTTTGAGTGATCAGATATATTTTGAAAGTACCAGCATATTGGCATCTGTGTGTTCAGAGCAGGTATATAATTGTAATCTAGACTTAATTACTTTAGAATTTTGTTTGCTTGCTATTTTTTGAATACAATACTTTTGCATTAATTTAGTCTCAAAGTACCCTTTCAAAGAATATTCTTCGTAAAGCATTAGAAAGATCTTCACAATCGCCACACAAAAACTGGCACTATAGATTGATATTTCAACTTTCGGTGAGTTCGTCAGTCAATCAGACGCTTGTTTTAGACTCTCTGTCCTTCTAATGTAAAAGTAGTCCTAAAAATGTATTATTCTACCTGCAGTCGGTTTTATTTATTTTTTGTTACTCGTGCAGCAGGGCTGTATTTGATACAAAACATTTCTGCAGTCCTATAGCCCGCTGAAATGTCATGGCGACAATATGTGACTGTCCAAGGGGAAAAACTAACATGAATTTACAGATATACCTATATTACCTATAATATTTACCTATAATCTATTTTATAGATAAAGATTACCTATATACCTATAACTTTTATCTATATTATCCAAATTATTGGTTTATCTGGTAAACAATTACCTATAATCTATAGTTTATTTATTATAGATAGATTATCGGTAAACTTATAGGTAATTCTTTTGTCTCCAGAATTATCTATAATTTCAATCTATAAATTCCATGTTAGTTTTTACCTTTGCATCATTTTTTTCTATTTTTAATAACAAATCGATTATCCACAAAAAATGAGAAATAAAAGTCTGTTTACATATTTGGGCTTTACTTTGACGTCAGCCAATATTTTCCGGTAAATGCCCTCATAGCCAGTTAGTATAGGATTAGGGTTAGTAGATTATGAAGGAAGGTATGAATGAACTTTAAAGTACATGTGGTCTCCTATCAATTTTTGATTTGTTTTATCATCAAGCATGATGTTGCCTTATAAAGAAAGTCTCTTTTTAAAAGAATTTCTCAAGTTCATTTACTAAAGTAATTTGCTGGGTAAAAAACAGCCACATCATGGGCACACCTTTATTCTAAACGTTTGTGCAGGCAAACAAACATGATTATTTTATTTAAATAGTTTGGTCAGAGAAAAAACGACCAGTCAAATTTGGTATCTTTGCAAAGGGATACAGACTCTTGATAATCTTGGCATGGATAATCTTTTATAAATAAATAACTTGAACACTTACGATTCCACTCTCAAGAATCATGATAAGAAATATAAAATACCTAATATACAAAAATGGAATTTTCTTGTTCTAGGAGGCACACGCTCATGACAAAGAATTTAGTGTGGCAATTGACCTTCTTTCCGTCCTTGGTGAAAACATTGCAGCACAAAATAATCATTACTATGTCAGGTCAGTAAAATAACGAGGTTTCATAGAAATGATTTCATATCTCTGGCTCATTAGAAAGTGAACACTGCAATGCTTGAGAAGCATTAAGTTTTCAAACACAAAATGAAGATGATTCACGCTAAATTTGATTTATTCATTTTGGTTCCTTTGGTATCCCAATTTATTGAATTGTTTAACATGTGGCAAACAGTACAAGCATGCATCAAACAGCATGAAGCATGAATGGTGTTTGAAAATGAAACAGTTTCAGAAACGAAATGGTGGGCAAACGAATCAAATTTTAATCCAAAATGTTTGATATGTTTGTCCTGAGTTTTACATGTCATAATGGCTTATTAAACCATTTAGTCAATCTCTGAGAAAATATTGACCAAGTTTGATGTCATTGGACCAAAACCCTGATAGATTCTACTAAATTAAGAGTTAAAAGTGACAACTTCTGATTTCATTTTCATTCACTGAATTTTATAGTTCTGCAATATAGAGTCTTTTTCATTTTTATTACATTTCGTATGGCACTAGTCTCTCTGGGAAAAATATCAACCGACCATGTGATGTCAATTCACCAATCACAATTCTCTAATGATAGAAGCCTCTGCATTGCAAGGCTGTAAGAGTTTGTATTAACCTGGTGTTTTTCTTGTTTTTCAGGTTGTTATATATGCTAAGTAAGTGCATGGTAAGTACATATATATTGATATTTGCACCTGAAACATTTGAAACTTTCACTTTTATGAATGTGTATACACAGCCTCTTTATTCAGCAACAACATCTCTAAGAAAGGTAACCCTCAGCAAAACGGATGAGGGCCCGGGTCTTTTTCATGGATAGTGATACACGAATACATGGATACACGAAGTACTTACCCTTTATTCCAGTTATTGCTTGCAAGTAAAGATCTAAGAAAGTTTGAACAAACAATAACTGAAATGGATGGCATCAAGCAAAGATTCATTGAAACAACGCCATCGGTTCAACGACGGGAGGTTGTCAAAATATATTCTGGGTTCTTGAAAGTGTACTATTACGTTGTGACCGGTCGGGTATGTGGATACTTTCATCAACAGTATTATTTGATAGATTCGGAAATCCTTTAATTAAAGGAAAAGCTAAAGAAATGGCATGCATTTAGTGATCTAAGTTTGCTACATGAATTTTTTTTGAAAATGTCTTATCTGCGTGGCGTAATAAAAACGTTTGCTTAAATTGTTTGTTTTAGAATAATGCCAAACTTTAGTGAGAGAGTTACCATGTGTTCAAAACATTAGAAAATATAATTTTGTTGTGACTCCTTTTTCAACTCCTTTTTTTCCAAATTGCATATTCAAAGCAAGTGTGGCTGTAACGTGTTAATTATTTCAAATTGATCCATAATTTACGAAATTCTTTCAGCCAAAAACAGGGAAAGAAGACTTAAAAGAGTTACAGAAAAGTATTCAAGTCTTAATGGCTATACCTGATGAAGGTAATATCCTATGTCCTGTAATTCATATGGGTTCAATAATTTCTGGTGTACATAGAATCGATGCAATAGGAAAACAATGTTTTGCCTGTGATTATAGTTGCTTCCTCTGAAGATCCTCAAGCTTTTCAATGGATGTCAAAAGAAGTTCTTTGTGTTTTGGTTTATTTGGTAAGTATATTGTAATATGATTTTGATTTTGAAAAGAAAAGAAAATTTCATTTAAACCGTTGAACATCAATAATATGTAGGAATGGTTCAAATCTGTCCAGTTTGTCTCATGCATTTTGTGGACAGTACAGCTCCTCCACAGGCGCCTCTACTAAGCTCCTCCACATTTATTAGAATAGTTTATCTTCAGTTGGCTAAATAAAGAATTGAAATCAAATTAAAAAAAGATTTTAATGGTGCATAGATACAGTTAAAATAAGAATGTAATTCCTTCGAGCTTTATCTACTTTTCATTATTATTTTTTTTTTGCAGGTGACTGTAATGCATTCGATGCATAGTGGACTCATGGATAGAGCTTTAAAACATGCAGACAAAGCTTTATCATTTATTGAAAGGATTAAAGGTATATACTTGGTGTGTCAGTAATTACGACAGCCGTAATTTTACTGTTAAAAGATTATGACTGCAAATAATAAATTTTGTTTCTCAATAATATCAGGTAGTTACAATATTTTAACAATAGTCAACCTGTGGAATTGGTAAGCACTTTTCCAAGCGCCCATTTATCTCCATTACACAACACACTGCAGCTGCCATATTTCTTTAAAATTAGTAAATATCAGGTCTAATGCTAAAAACATCTAAAAGCTATGATTCAAATCCTCTTTCACATCAAAAAATTAAAGATTGGGATTCTTAATGATTAGAAACAAAAGTGTTGTTTGTTATTGTTACGCATTTCTTTTTGATTCTTACGCATGTGCGTATTTACTCTTGGCATAGAGGAGCTTCAATCTTGCTTCATCCAACATCTAATGACATCTACAAGTCGTTTTTTGCTCATTTTCGAAACACCAATGTTTTTTCAAACTTTTTCAGAAGGTCCTTAAGAACAATTCCAGCCTGAATACTCAGTATGTAATAACAGCAAACTGTTGCTTCAATGAACTTTTAATATCAGAAAGTTTGGTCAAGAAGCACTATCAAGTTTTATTAGGTTAATAAAATGTCTATTATACTAAAGAAGTGTTCTGAAATCGATTTTCATTGGATAGCAGAAAATAGCAGGAAACATTAAATATCAAATTAATTCATAACAATTTCACAGGCTGACTATACACACAATGAAATCATTATAAACTGAACAATTAAAAGCTCAGGCACACCTTAAAAAGAACTTATTGACAAAACTGAAATCATTCACCTAGAAGGTCCTTTCCAATAAGCAATGTCTGTAAGCTTTTACTATGTTTATTTTGAATGAGAGAAGTGCTTATTCAGCAATTTCCTAAAGATATAATTCATGAAGAACCTGCAAACATAGATGTGAATCATTACTATGGCTGTTACTGCTCTGTTTCTGTGAACAAAGATTATGGGAAACTGCTATTTAGTTATATTGTTATTGCAATGTCTAAATTGCTGAAACAATGGTTCCTTTACCTACAGACAATAAATTTCCAGGCCTGCTGACTTTGGCTACTATCTATCTTGACCAAAATGTTTTAATAAGTGTCTTTCTTCTACATCAGGACCATAAAATGATTCGGTAACTGTAACCAATGGTAACTGTAACAAACTGACTGACTGACAACTTCTATTCTTTTTTATTTGAATTTTCAGCCAATGGAAATGACAACCAATTGACCATGTTATTTAATTTATCCCTTCTCGAGCACGCTGTTATGTGTCGGATAGTACAAGGTCAAGGATCACAAGCTGTGATTGAAGTAAGTATCATGTTAATCCTATTTGACAGCTCATTGAACCCTCTGCTAAATACTGGTCATGCCACTTGCTTGTTTGTTTGGATAAAATAACACAATGTGGCTATGGTGTAGTGACCTCACGTCATCGTCGTCTCATGTCGTATTTTCGATACTTGATACTCCTCCGGTGCACTTTAAAACCAGCATATCAGTGTCAGACAATTTGTAGCCATTTACTGACTGCACACTGCCCTTCAGTAAGATTTTGAAATGCAGATGCTGTGAATGATCATTGTGATGCTTCGATTTCAATTTTGTGAATTTATCTCATATTTGAACAGACAAGTGCGGATGAATTCTTCTTTGCCAGTACGCTGTAAACAAACATTATGCCGAAGCAATTCTTTCTCTAGATTGGCAAGTGCTGCCAGATCTGTTCACAAGACCCAAAGTTAAAGACCCTCATGAAACCGGTTATTCACACACTGTTGGTAATTCAATACACAATTGTTTATTTTCATTATGAAATCAATCCAAGAATGAAATGTAAATAGTGGATAGGCAGTTCTAACAAAAACTATTTTCCCTGCAGAGTTCAAATATTAACTCAAAGATTTTTTTATAAAAAAAAGCTTCATAGAATCAAATTCTCCTGAACTTCTCATGTTTCTAGGGATTGTATGGAATGTCCATGAACTTGATGGGTGATGCAGAAGAGCATTTCAAGAAAGTTTTATTAGTGCGTTTATCTACCTTTGTAAATCACTTATAGTTTACTACTTCATGTCATTAAGAACATAAAAAGAAGAACAAATTATTCTCTGTTTATTCTGAAGATGCTTACTATTTCCTTGTTCCAGATTTCCAATAACAACTGTGATGTATACAATCTAGCCGCCTTGAATTTGGGAATAATATATATTCGACATGGACAGGCAAGAGCTTTGCAGGTGAATGTTTTTTTGTTTTTTGGGGTTTTTTTAATTTCTAACGTTAAGTGATATACAGGCTGAAACTAACATTATAGTGACATGTGAACTTCACAACATAATAGCTATCAAGTTTTTAGATAACAGTCTGTAAAATTAAAACCCCACTAATTCAGTATGTTTTTCATCATCATCATTGTCTTCGTTGAGTATAACAGGACATCATCACCTTTCACAGAAAATTCATTATTGTTCGTAAAAAAGGATTCATCTACACTTCTTTTCAAATAATTTCCTTTGTCTGGGGTTTCATTCTTTGTTTTCTTTCCATCAGCCGTTTTGTAAAAATATTGTTTTATCTCATTTGAATGTGATACATAGCTTTACATTGATTTCAACAAAGCAGTTCCGACAAAATAAAATGCATTATTGAACAAGCACACTGTGCATACACCATAGTCTCTACAGTAGCAATTTTAATTCCTACTGTAATGAATGCGTCAATGAATGTTGAATATGAATTTCTTTGTGTTCTCTTCAGTTTCGACAGTTGATAGCTGGATTACAGAGTGAATCAGTTGTAAGGTAAGTAATGCTTATTATTTTTATGGAATTGACTATTCTTCATGTTTTTCATTCAATGTTTGATTTGTGTTTTATTTTTTATTCTTGTATAGATCCAAAAATATCCGTTCTTCATATTTTTACATGATGGGACTTAAAACATTTTTTGATTCGAATTACGAAGATGCGAAGTAAGTCAACTCACAAAAATAACAACACAACATCTCAGTTCTGTAAACCTGTACTTACTTATTCTTTTGATGCATTGCAGGAAATTTCTCCGTGAAAGTTTACGCATTGCTAATACAGAAGATTTGAGTCGTATGACTGCCTGTGCTCTCATTTTATTGGGTCATGTTGTTACATCCATTCAAAACCCAACAGTAAGTTATTGGTTAAGGACTTGATTGATTTTTTTTGGGTCTTTCACTCATTCCCCCTTTTTCCCCTCCCTATGCAAAGTATACAAATTCAGCAAAAGTTGGCAGAATCAGTAATAATAATGATTGGTCCAAAGTTGATATTTTTGTTATTGATATTTTTTTACGTAGGAAGGTTTAAACATGGTTGTTCCAGCCATGCAAGTTGCCAATAAAATACCTGACGTCTATTTACAGTTATGGGCGTCGTCGTTATTAAAAGGTTGACAATATTTTTTTTTTCATGGACAGATTAAGAGGTGCAAAACTTTTGCAACATCCTGTTTGTTTTTAGACATTTATCACATGCTGGGTGATTTAAATCACCAACAAGAGGGAGCGCAACTACATAACATGTACACCACACAACTTTTGCAGGGTATGGTTAAGATTTCGTATGGGGACCTGATTGCCTGATATAAATTCTTTGAAAATTCCTTGTAAAACCATCAATTTGTTTTTCTTACTTTCAGATCATTTCACGGCTGGTCAAAGAGCTGAACATGCATTGTTAAAGGTAATTCTGCCTACATTCAGACAATATTATACTTTTGAAAGTTATCTAAAAACCGGTTTAGTTTTTAAACTCAGCAACGAGCTTCATTTTGGTAACGAGCACCTTTCACCTTTCTAGATAATGTTCTTTGACAATACTTATTTCAAACTACTGTGATAGTAGGGTCATTCTTCACACACTTCCTGCTACTTGCTACTGCAACATCTGTTACGAGATCTTCTTTTTTTGTTTTAGGATTTCATCTAACATAAACAGAAATGTTTAGAAAAACATTATTTATGGGGATAGGATTTGTTTTTATAAATTTGATCCCATTTTAAAAGTTTCTTGTAAATTACAATATCAATTGATGCAAAGGTGAAGAAGGCAATTTCAATTTTCAAAGTATATGCCAGGTAACATTAATCAGTGGTGAACCTAATCAGGATTTTTCACCTTTCCACTGAGACAAAAAGGAAAGTGAACGACATAATTTCACGAATATGTTAACCCTTTTGAACATCAGGAAGGATCTGATTTTGAGTAGCAATTTCAACTTTTTTTCTGAAGAGATTATAATAAAAAAAATTTATTATTTATCTTCTGTATATTTTTATTGGATATATATATATATACGAGTTCCTTAAAATTGTAAATACATTCTAATTTCATGTTATAATTTCAATCTACTCTGATTGGCCATAATATCTGGGAAAGATGTTGAATGCTTGAATCTTGAATTTGGATGTTGAATGCAAGCACTTATTTAAAAACATAATGGCCATTTAAGGATACAGTATACATTTCATACATGTATCAAATTGAAATTATTTTTTTTCCAGCAGTCCGTCTTAAAAACTAAGCTTTTCAATGGTAAAGTTATTTTTAATTTTTTTCCCCAGAAATCATTATTTGATCGTGACTTTCTTAGATTGATCTTCAACACTTTTTGAATAAATATAATTTAAATGGACATGGTTTTTAGATATATTAATAATCACCTATCAAAATGTCACCTCTCATTATGAGCATGCTCTGTATTGTGATCTTTTGCAAAACTTTTAAAACGCTTTTTCATGACGTCATTTTTTTAGTGAAGTTTTGAACCTCTTTTACAAACCTACATATGCTCTTGGGGAGAGACTGCTTCCATGTTCAGGCATATATATTTTTCTCAAACTGGTTTTGTTTGTTTTTTTTGCCGAAAATTGAATTATACTCAAAATATTACGTCATAAAGTAAGAGATTGAGTGAAAAAATGCACTTTTCAGGGAAATAATTAAAAAAATGTTTTTACTAACATCTTTCGTGATTCCAAAAAACCCCGGAATTAGCACTAGCACTAAGTAGTTTTGTAAAGGAGGTTGTTTTTCGTGAAGAAAGTGCGTGTTTTTCAAAGTCTTTTACATTTTTACCAATAAAAATTTCCAAATAAGTTTTATAGCATTTGATAGCTAATAAAAAATACTTTCCACTGATATAAGTTTAAACAAACGTTCATTTACTGTTGTAAAAAAAATCGAAATTTAAAAGAACAATGCTCAAAACGTATACTGTATCCTTAAATTTGATTGCTTCCAGAACTAACTCTGTAGTGTTTAGAATGTCATCTCTAAAAATTCATTGATTTTTAGTTCAAAAACCTTTGAACCTCAATATTCTATTAATATACTGTCAATGGAGCCTTGGTGTGTTTGAGAACTTTTTCATTGCTTTGAAAATGATGCGTGCCATCCGTTTCAGCTATTCAAACAGGAACAAAGAATAATGAGTTGTGTCTCCATTGGGTGTTGATTCTAATTTCAATTTGTTACGACAGCCAATGCATCGCCAACATTTAGAATTCATTTTCTTTAAGTGTAAGAATGTGATTTGGACACTTTTTAAGACACAGCTTCTCATTCTGACTTCAAATATTTGAATCTCGTAACTTCGACAATGTAAGCATTTTAGACATTCTTGTGTCACCTTTTAGTAAAATGATATTACTTAATGTTGCTCTGTTGATTTGCTTGGTGGCCTATGGTTATGCTTTGGATAATGGCCTTGCAAGAACTCCCCCAAGTAAGTAGTACTGGTAATTTTTCTCACAATGTATCGACTATCTAGCTTAAGATAGTATATTGTCAGCTACAACAAGTAAGATATGTTTTCTTATAAACAACCTCTAAACAACCTCTAATTCAAAGTCCTTAGAGTGGAGGACCTTCGCAGACTTCAAATAGAATTTCATTTATTTCATAGAGTTTCATTTAGTCAATTTTACTTAGAAGCGAGAAGAAAAGGCGGTTTACGAATCCTGAAATCCTCCAGGAGTCTATAATTTGAGTCCTTCTATGAAAGCAGATTAACTTTGACCCAACTTGAGGCATTGAGTTGCTTATAAAAACATTTAGATAATTAATGGTCCATCCTCGACACATCCTTTTTATAATGTGCCTAATAACTGGAGTGATATATTTGTCAGAAAAACTCTAAAATTATTCAAGAAATGATTTTTTGGCAAAAATAGAATTACCACCATTGAGAAAACATTTTAAAAGTTTGACATTCAGTCAAGCAACACCCTTCACCCCCAGCTGCCCATCATTCTGTTCTTTTCTTTACCTGTTGTTTTTCTGCAGAAATGATTCCTCTGTTGTTCTGTATGATTTGGCATTACACTTATTAATCTCTAGTGGGTTGGCTGCAGTGGGAAAGATTTCGATGCATCACTGATTGTAAAACCTATCCAAAACAATGTGTGAGGTACATTGTTTCTCCCATTAGTCGGTTTTTATTTTATTCAGTTCCAACAGGATATTGAACATTAATATACAACAATGTTACATTTCTTCACTTGCATATATCCCCAGCTTTCCACTAGCTTATAAAGAAATACACAGGCCTGTGTATTTGTTACTTACAAGTGTTTCTTGAACTTTTAACTTTTTACAGTTTCAAAGCATGCAGTGATTTTGAATGTCTATTTGCATCTTTGTTTGTTTGTTCCTTTTAGTCAAGATTTGTTTATGCGGACTGCCGAAAAGTTATCTACCGATGGTTATGTAAAGGCTGGTTACAACTACATCAACATTGACGTATGAAGAGGATCATTCTTCAGATTTATGATCTGATTGTTTTGAAATTACAGCCATTTACATGGATATTTATGATCTTCATTCTGTAGGATTGCTGGCCAGAACATCAACGAGATGAAGACGGAAACTTTGTGGCAGATCGCGATCGGTTTGCAAGTGGAATCAAGAAGCTTGCTGATTATGTAAAAAAAAAAAAAATGTTTCCTTATGGTGCTTTTTCTTAATTGGTTTCATTTTTTCACTTCTTCTTCACCAACCTTTTACCTTCTTTGTTTAGATACATTCGCTTGGTATCAACATGGGAATATACACAGGTGTGAATTATTTTTTCAAGTTTTCTTGTGTTCCATCGAATACAAGAACTGTTGATTATGAACAGCACACAGAGCACACAGGGTAGCCACTAACACTGAAGACTCCTTGAAACTCCTGAATATGCAATTTACCTATGGAAAAACCTCCTGGGGAAGTCTGGGGGAAAAAATTTGTTACTCGGTTTTTTCATAGATCTTTGAAGTCTTTTCATTACTTTGTTTTAATTGCAGATTCTCGGTTATTTGAACTTATAGTTATTTGAGATTTATGTTTTTGTTACTTTTGCATTTTACTGTTTGTTAATCCCTGATAAAAAAAGCTCCTGGAAAACTCCTGGTATTTGATTCTTGAAAAAGAGTGGCCAACCTGAACACATTTGGTTTGCTGTGTCTAGACCATGAGCTGTTGTAGTCATACACACAGAGGATGTACTGTATACAGTGCCTAAGGCGTAGTATAGATTTAAGTGCGTATATTTCCTATCCCTGTTTAGATTTTGGTACTCTCACATGTGGTGGCTATCCAGGCAGTATATTTCACATGGAAAAGGATACCAAGGTATTGTTGCTATATCGCATTGAGTCTACATAAGTGAGTTTATGGTGGGGATCTTATTCCATTTGCAGGTGACCTCATGAGTTTGAGTTAACTTGAACTTTATTGACATTGCAGATATTTGCTGACTGGGGAGTTGATATGATTAAACTGGACGGTTGTTATGCGTGTGGACCTCTATATGCCGACGGTTACAAAGCATTCGGCTGGTTTATGAATCACACAAGCAGACGGATGTTGTATTCATGCAGTTGGCCTGCCTATATACCTGTTAACAAGGTTTGGTATTGTTTCTTGTTATTAGAGCATCAGCTATAATAATCAGGCGCAGTAAGCTTTCTGCAATGCAAACATCTGAGGGATAGTACGAAAATGGTTCGGTTCATAGAGTGTTCAAATTATGTAGGTTTGAGGATATCCAGTAAAATTGACTTTTGACACAAGATGCATTTTGTTGTTGTTGTTGTTGTTGTTGTTGTTGTTGTTGTTGTTGTTGTTGTTGTTGTTGTGTGAATGCATAGCTTTTGTTGAATTATTTCCTTACGAGATGCCCAATCATTTTCGTTTCTCATAAATGAATGTTGCATGCAGAATCTAAATCTACCATTTCCTTGTTTTCTCATGTGATTGATAGCACTACCTATTTATATTTTCACTACTATCCAAACTGTTGAGGTATGTATTTTTTTCTTCAGCCTTACAAAGACATCGCTCAGCATTGTAACATATGGAGAAACTACAACGATGTGCAGGTATAGGATTGTAACTTAAAGAGGAACTAATCTGTTAAATATATTTACATTCTATTCCTTCTTATTTGTTGTTTGTTTATTTTATTTATTATTATTTTTCTTTTGACACAATATGTATTTTGTTGTTGTTGTTGTTGTTGTATAAATGCATAGCTTTTGTTTCTCGGTTAGGATTCGTTCAATAGTGTGATGGACATCATCAACTACAACGGAGATCATCAAGACGAAATTATACCTTATGTTGGTCCAGGAAACTTTAATGATATGGACATGGTATGTCGTTCTTCTACTTCCTACTTAACATATATACGTTCTTCTATTTATTGACTACTAGTGTTTTTTGTCCATCGTTTGCAAAAGAAACCAAAAGAATCTCTTTCAGTATCTTCCCTTACTTTGCACCTGACTTTGTAAAGTAATTTATCCAGCTGGCCTATATATTGTTACCAAAGAGATCAGCAATTGCATGGTTTGTTTATTTTTCAGCTGTTGATTGGTGACTATAGTTTAAGTGAAGATGAATCAAGAACCCAGTTCGCTATTTGGTCAATATTAGCTGCTGTAAGTGAATGGCATTTCTTTACACCTAAACCTAAACAATAACAATGTTAAAACAATAAAAAAACTATTTGTTTCATTATTTAAAAACTATTTGTTTCATTGTTTAAAATTGAATTCTGCATGCGCATTATGAATAAAATCAGCTTGGTTAACCGTAGCGGGCTGGTCCGTGTGTGTTCATATGGAAAATTGCACCTCGGCTAGGCAAGATCTTGGCAAAAAGAATGGAGATCCCGGTAAGGCGGGCTGGCTCGCTTGTCATATGAACACAATTCTTTTGTATGAGCTTTTATTAGCCAAAGTGAGATCTCAGCCAAGCGAGCCAACTCGTTAAGCCACACTGGCCTGACTTCATATCAACAACCCCTTAGAACATATCGAGTGTTGAGGATGATATTGTTAGCATTACTTCTTATTTTAGCCATTATTCATATCTGCGGATTTGGACACAATGAAAGACTGGCAAAAAGAGATTCTTCTAAATACGTGTGTAATTTTCTGACCTTGTTTGGCTTTCTATATTTCTATATTTCTTGACACCCCCTTTTTCTTTCCTAGGGAAGTGATTGCTGTTAATCAAGATGTGTTGGGGAAAATGGGACGAAGGATTTTCAAGGTATTAAATCATTGGATTGATTTGGGGATCACAGATTTTTTATTTTCAAAGATTAAGGATTCTTAAGCAAAGAATGATTTTGGTTTGTTTTTGTTCGTTGATAACGGATTGGTAACTCAGAAGTTCGTGGTGAAAACTTTGTTAGCTTGGTCTTGAATAATGAGGTCATGGTTACGTCATGTCTCGTTCTTTCAAACAAAAAAGAGACTTTCAAATGCATTACCAATGCATGAGAAGTAGTTGCCCACTTGAAGGAGGTCCTAGGTCCTAGCTCCCATTTGGAAGTTGCAGGTTGGAAAAACCAGGCTCAACTGGAAAAAAACCTTAAACATTGAGGTCTTAAGCTGAGTGGATTGACCTTTATAGCCGCTGGCGTGACTTGGCCATGTTTTGAACACCAACCTCCTGCGCACCACCAGTCGCTTTCATGTTGGAGAAAAAACCCAAAATCCAAATTCGATTCATCTTGATATACATTATCCATGTTTCATTGCATTATTGTTGTTGTTGTTGTTGTTGTTGTTGTTGTTGTTGTTGTTGTTGTTGTTATTATTGTTGTTGTTGTTATTATTGTTCTTCTAGAGTGACATTCAGCAAACTTGGGCACGTAATCTTTCCAATAACTCCATCGCTGTTGCTATTATGAATACAAGACAAGATATCCCTCAGTATATGTCAGTGGAATTTTCAGCAGTACGTCTTATTCCATTCCAATAGGTCGTGAAATTATACATATATACGTTGCCTGTACAGACCAGAAATCTGAAGCTTGTCCGTGTTCATGGCTGTAAAGTGATATATATATATATATATAATATATATGAATTTTTAAAATAACGTAATATTTCGTCCACACATCGCTTCATGAAGCTATTTTTATCAAAACACTTATGAAAACACTGGTAGTACATTTTACGTTTGATAAAGTCTGCCGATGTGTGGACGTTATTTTAAAAAATTCTTGATTTGTCGCTTGTTATTACAACACCCACTACACTACGTCTACGTGTGTACACACGTGTGTGTGTATGTATGTATATTTATTTATTTATTTATTTATTTATTTATTTATTTATTTATTTATTTATTTATTTATTTATTTATTTTTAGCTGGAAAAGACTGGGCCGTTTCATGTGCGTGACTTGTTCGCTCATAAAGATTTGGGACAATTCAACCAATCCTTCAAAGCAATGGTGAACCCTTCTGGTGTTGTCATGGTCAAACTTACCAAAGTTTCATATTGATTATCATTTTTGTAGTTTGTTAATTTATGCTAGTTATGTTAATTTATGCTGCTTGATTTTATATTTTTTATTATTATTATTATTATTATTATTATTATTTTTATTATTATTATTTTTATTTTTATTATTTTTATTTTTATTTTTATTTTTATTATTATTTTTATTTTATTTTTATTTTTTTTATTTTTATTTTTTGGTTTTCCATATTTTTCCATTTTCCCTGGTAAATATCTTGTTAAAGATTTAATGGAATAAATTTTCTTCAGTAAATTGTATTTGCATTTAAGTTTGTATGATGGATTTTTGCAACTTCTAGTATATTGGTTAAAATTCCATGATTGAGACCTTTTTCTTCATGATTTACAGGAAATTGGTTTTCACAGATATCTGTCAGCTCCGAGTTTTTTGAAGGTTTTCAACTTTAAACATATGCTACTCCAGCTCCTTAGCCCATACACAAAGGCGACAATGGAATCCAGAGAGTTCGAACCCATAGGCATTCAGGACCAATCAAAAAAAGTGGAGGAGTCCAACGTTATGATATTTCTTTTCAGTCTTAAGTGTCGAATAGGTTACTTGCACGTTTTCCTTTTCTAAACTCTCCTCCACAAATTTTGACTGAGCTCTATGTACGTCTCGAATACCTCATTGCGTAGCTATTTCGGTATATTATATAATCTGTAAATGATGCTTCAGTAGTGTAAATTTTGAGATGCTTTAACAGGGTGAATTTTCATGATTTTTGAGGTATCAACGAACATTATGAAAAGATTGTGTCTACGATGTTCTACAAAAACAGCTTAATACATGAAATTTACACCATTCCTAAACATTTGTGGTGTAGGCTTGTAATGCATGAAATTTACACCATTTCTAAACATTTGTGGTGTAGGCTTGTAATGCATGAAATTTACACCATTTCTAAACATTTGTGGTGTAGGCTTGTAATGCATGAAATTTACACCATTTCTAAACATTTGTGATGTAGGCTTGTAATGCATGAAATTTACACCATTTCTAAACATTTGTGATGTAGGCTTGTAATACATGAAATTTACACCATTCTAAACATTTGTGATGTAGGCTTGTAATACATGAAATTTACACCATTTCTAAACATTTGTGGTGTAGGCTTGTAATGCATGAAATTTACACCATTTCTAAACATTTGTGGTGTAGGCTTGTAATGCATGAAATTTACACCATTTCTAAACATTTGTGGTGTAGGCTTGTAATACATGAAATTTACACCATTTCTAAACATTTGTGATGTAGGCTTGTAATGCATGAAATTTACACCATCTCTAAACATTTGTGGTGTAGGCTTGTAATACATGAAATTTACACCATTTCTAAACATTTGTGGTGTAGGCTTGTAATGCATGAAATTTACACCATTTCTAAACATTTGTGGTGTAGGCTTGTAATGCATGAAATTTACACCATTTCTAAACATTTGTGATGTAGGCTTGTAATACATGAAATTTACACCATTTCTAAACATTTGTGCTTCGTCCGTAGCAGCACGTTGCTAATCGAGAGAGAAAAGTCTGTTTTTGATCTGCTGATCGTTCAATTTAAGTTAGTAATTCCCTCTTTTTTTGTTCTCTTTTAAACTGTTACTTTTGCATAAATGTTACAATCTGTGTGTTGGTGAAACCTCAACAAGTAGAGAATCATTGTTTCCTCCCTCTTCTTTGGAACCTACGCAACAGTAACTAGAAATTGTTAGGGAAGAAATTTTTCCGTCTTGTTAATACTGTACTCTGTATCCTCTTGATAGAATATTTCTTTCTTCTTTTTTTTCGTGATAGAATAATGCGACGTAGAGTTCAATTTGGTCACGTACTGATCACATCTTTAGTCGGTGTGGCTGGTGGCTTTTATTTGTTCGATCCAAGATATTTTGTGGAATTTAACAAAAAGTATCAACAACAAACGAAGGAGGAGAGCGAGAGAAACTAAAAGGTGCGGTGGATTCTCCTCCGTTCTTGTAGTGGTTGTCTTTAATTATTTTTTTTTTTTTTTTTTTGAGTTTGTACAAGAGGTATGTCTTATCAAGTGCAAGAAGGATGAGATAAGCTATTTGCGAAACATAGATTTCTCTGTCGCTGCTGTGGATAGGATAATGAGTGTGTGTATATCTAATGATTACGAGAGTGTGTACATCTACCGTTTTCTTACCAACTTAACTTCTTGGTTAAAAGCTTCTTAAAATCGTCTGAAAGAACGAGACATAGCCTGACCCTTACGCTCACTTGCTCAGACAAATTTAACAAGGTTTTTACTACTAACTTTTTGATGACGTTAGATGATGATGAACTGTATGATGATCTTTTACATAAATTACGTCATAGCGGCCCTTCGCCTCGTTTTCAAGTTCAATTTTAATGTCGTTTGTGTCTTTCACCAAATGTTGCGGGAGAATCTCAGGGAAATATGTTTGACATGTAGAAACCAGGCGAAAGCTGCAGTGATGTAATTTATTGGAAGGTCTAAAATAGATAGTAAATACGTATAAGTTGTATTTATACAACAAATTTCCTCATAATTTCTAAAGTCTTATGATGTATTACGGGGGCGTCTCACCACCTTCAATATCGTGGGTGCTCAACCAGAATGGTACCAAAAGGTGGTGAGGCGTTGTGTCGATATGCTGTATCTAAATTTCATCTGGAGGTGGTGTTATGGAGACTTGCTCAAGTTCCTTATTTTTCTGTTTCTTTTTTTCAGAATCGAACCTCCTTGAAAATATGACGTCCACTGATAAAACCGCTCGCATATTATCTCTCAATAACATCAAACCGCCGGTAGCCGGTCGATGTGGATTTTTCGTTAAGCGCAAACAGCGTTATTGTAAAATGATTCCTGCGAAAGGGAACAAATATTGCGCTGAACACCTTAGTGAAGATACTGAGATGAACTCACATAACAAAAGGAAACGCATATTGTGTCCACTGGATCCCAAGCAGTAATAAAGTTGTTTTTATTGTCGCATTTGAGTTTGTTTTCGCCGCATATTAGACGAAACGCATCCTAACGTACCATTTTCGCCCTTTTTACGCGGCCCAAATGTAATCCCTTCCCTTTAAGGACGGCCTTTATTGACGTTATTTTTAAAAACTCCATTGTGTAACTGTCATAGAGAAAAATCTTACGCCGGCCCTTTTAACGCCAGGTCATCAAAATTAACGCCATTATGCGCCGTCGTAAGGGCCTATAAGGTAACTGTTTATGAAATCTGTGTTGATACTTATTATTCGTCTTTTAGCTCTGTCTTTGAGGATAAACTTGCAAAACATCTAAAGAAATGCAATGTCACTTTAAAAACACACGTGGTGAGTGCAGACCCTTAATTCAAACAGAAGCGATCAGGAGGATTTTCACTAGACGAATTTGCGTTCTGATTGGATTCGAATTTAATGAGGAAATGTTTTATTAACAGTTTTGTGAAAAAATAGATTGGCCCTGTCCACACGATTCTTCTGTAATTTTATCGCCATGGCAACATACACCGGTATGAAGACAGTGGCTAATGTCGTGAATTCATTGGCCAACCATTGACACGTGGACACTGTTAATGCATCCGCCTTTATAAGAACTTGTGGAAACATTAAATCACGTGTTTCAATCACACGTTCTTGAGCAACCTCCTTTTCTTTCTCCATAGCCCTATTATAAACATAATATCAATTTGAAAGTTCAAGAAGATGCAAGCGAAGGAAATGTAAGAATGATTTTTTTTGTTCTACTGTGGTAGGATCCAATTCAAATTCTTCGTAAAAGCTGGAATGGGAGGACTTGGTTCTCCTCCTCCTCGGAACCGTTTGCTTCTCACAGCTCTTTCCTATTTCCGAGAAGTCTTATCTTTAATCTTCCCTCTGTAGCAAAAAAGGCTTCCTAAACGAATTCGAGCGAATTTCATCGCTATTCTTTTATTAAGTAACCAACAACCATAAAATTTCATGCAGGCATGTAAAGATATTTCCGTTGAATCAGGTTGTCTCTTATTCTAAAATATCAGTTTTAGAAGCAATTACTGGTGTTCTAGATTCCACTGTATAAATTGCTAACTGCTGAACTGAGGGAACTTATAAAGAAGATAAAAAAGTGTTACCATGACATTGCAGGTGATTTGGTAATAAAAGAAACTTTTTCTTCGCACCCTGTCCTTCACGAAGAAATGAAAACGCCTGGGTTGGGCGCGGGCGTGAAGAAACATCTACTTCAGCAGGTGAGCATGGATTTACCATTACGAAGTTGTCGTGAAGTTTTTGTGTTATCGGTTGATGGCGTTAAGATGTGAGTGCGTGTGGCAGTGTTCTACAGTTTTGTTTCTTAAGATTAACTTCTTTCTCTCGATGTCTCGATGTCTCTGATTTATTTGTTTAGGCTTCCCTTGTCGATATACTGTCTAACAGAGATGTTTTGAGAGATGATATGATCATTATTGAATTCGGAGCGGGAAGAGGTAAGCATGTATGAGTGCAAATGATACGATACGATAGAATACGATTAGATACGATACGATACGATAATATACGAAACGGTACGAACACGTCTATCATTTCAGTTTTTTGTTTTGGCGGTTGTACTTGACCATCTGCTACCATGTTTTACTGCAACTTTTTTTCATATCAACCCACATGTTCAATGTTCAATCTAGGTGCTCTGTCACACTGGATTCAAAAGGCTATGACTGGAGAGCGGAACAAGTTTTTACTGGTTGACAGACAGCACAACAGAAATAAGGTAATATAATTGTTTATTATTATGATTATTTTTGTGTTGTTTGTTTTTGGGGGGAGGAGGAGTATTTTCCCGAAGTTCTGTTAAAACACTGTGTTTTGGACTATCCAGTACATCCAACCTAGCTTACAAATAAACACCGCCACTAACACGTTATGGTATATAAACATTTTATACTGCCTTGTTACAGGACCTGATAACACATTTGACCGAACGTTCGTAGTATTATCGACTTTCGTGTATGGTCAGGTGTATGGTCTATAGTGCGAGTGAGCAGCGGTGTATATTTATAGGCTAATCCAACCTTGTTTTCTAAAAATTTGTTATTAGCGCAAAAAATTGACAATCGGAGATACTACACCATTCCCGAATTCTAGTTTAAACTATCCTACCCCGCCTCGTTTTGATGCGTGATATTGTTTCACGGTAATTGCTTGATTATAAATTTTACTTCACTGCAAATCGCTGAGGGATAATTTGTGATAATACTCATCAAATTATTGCATTGAAACGAGGCGTGGTAGGATAGTTTGACAAAATATCAACGTTTGAAACAAGCTTGGAAAAGGTGTATTTGGTTCCCTCTCATTCAATGGGTAAGTCGAGAGTGATGGAGGAGCGCTTTTTTTGTATGGTGGAAGACTACTATATCAGTCAAAGACATTGGTCTATCCCTCAGTAGCTGGACGGTGAGTAAGTAACGGGGTTTTATCTCTGTTGTTTTGTCATGTTAGCGAACAGACCAAGTTGTTCTTCATTATGAAAACTGATGAAAAAAAACGAAACCCTTTTTATGTCCGTTAATTTCAACAACTGCATGTAAAAAATAACAACTAAAAGAAGATTAACTTTCCGTTTTGCGTCTAGTTGGATTGTTATCACAAAGGTGAAAATCAAGGACCAGATTTTGAGAGACTTAACATAGACATTCAGCATCTGAACCTTTGTAAGTAGTTTATGGTGTGAGTACTCTGTGGTATGTTACATAGGGCATGTGCGGTGATGATGTAGTGGATGTTTCACTCCGATGAGCTGTAAAAAGGGAATGTATACTCGGCCTATTTGGACTGACCACATGCTGGCAACTAGGCAATATAAGTGAACTAATAAATGTCAGACAGGCATGTCCCAAGGGCGTAAGAAGGGCGTAAGAAGTTTCTGGTTAGTTGTTTATGATGCTTGCTTGTATTATGCCGAGTTCATCCGCCCTTATTTCAAGACAAATTCTGTTTTCTTTGTAAATATGACGTTTAAACTCCTTCGTATATTTAAGCCTGTGTAACATCACTCACCGACAATGAAATGAATATCACTGCTGTTGGAAAGCATCTCTGCGGTGGAGCGACCGATTTGTCTTTACGATGTTTATTTGAGGCTGAAGAAAGTCGATCTAGTGCCCAGTCCGTATTTCTTTGTTTGTTATTTTTGTCATAGGGATTTAAACTCGCACCATTGTCCCAAATCCCTATCCTCGGTTGAGCACTTGTTAAACTCATCTTATAGACTTATTACGTAGTTAACTACGATAACGTCATAATCATTTAGTTTGAAAACGAGGCTGATAGTGTGAGATATTTTCGGACACGATCTATTTTACTGCACGTAATTTATGGACTGTTTGGGTTTGTGGGCAATAATCGAGTTAAGAAATGCAATCGAGGTAACTTTAAAGAGTGAATCGATAAACTTAACTTTTCTCTTCTCATTCGTGTTATCGTCACATTGTTCTTGAACTCGTTTTGTTATCCTCTAGTCAATCAACACATTAACGCCCCAACAACGCCTGAATGAACGGGAAGTTCGTACAGGTCAGGTAGCAGGATCTATTTAGTGGGGCGGAAGGTAGTTGGATTTTGCAGATGATGATGTTTAGCGAAATCCTAATATTAATTTCGTCCGTCCTCTATGTAGGGCTACTGAGCAACCGTCCAAGAAACCAAAGAAAGATCCAATTACGTCACGTGTACAAGCTGTTTTGTTCGCGTTGTGTTGTTATCATCGTTGTCAGTGGGACACTTATGTGGGCAACGAAACGCTGATGGAAATGAGTTTCACGCCCTTGCAATTTCAACGCCTGACGAAAATGGCGGCTTGGGCAACGTGTGGATTCGAAAGGCGGAAAGATGGTGAGTTTCTTGCCGATCTTATTGTTGTGTTTTGTGTCGGGCGTATTTCGAAAGGTTCTTATTCTATTGACCCTGCTCGTCTTGAAAACTGCGTCATCGTGACTTTTCTCCGTCAAAAGTTAACAGGTTAAGTAGAACGGACACATCCATCAAGAATGGACAGAACCCTTTCCAATAAAAATGTGATTGTATTGCTATCTGGTTACTGCTATTGCAGAACATTTTCACTGAAGTTTACATGCAGCTTTTGCCTTGAGTTGTTGCGCCTTGATTTGTTGCGCCTTGGTGTATGTTTTGATTCGATTGGTTGAGAAAATAAATGGCGTTACGATTGATAGTGTTGTTTATCACAATGCGATATGATTGGACACTCGTCGAATGGCTTCTGATTTCCCCCCACCTTTTTTGCTGCCTTCTGGCGCAGAATTTTTGTAGAAAGGCGTTACGCACGTGCCTTTGAATAAAGATGTATATGACAGCGTCTGCAATGAAACCCAGGGCGTACAAGCATAACAGTACATTGGCAATCGAGTCGTTGCCTCGTTCAGTGATGTAGAAATACACAAGATTTATCACGTCCGGTACGATGGTGAAAATCACGAAAGTGAGGATGATAAAAGATGGCGCGAAAAAGTTTCTTGTTGTCTTCCTTTTCCGCCGCCTTCTAGAACCTGCGTGAATCGGATTGTGTGATATTTCTGCGAAATTCGTGTGTTTCGATTGATCTGTTTGATCGACGGGTGGCATGGTGGCGTTGGTTTTATTGTTCTCCTCCGTGGACCGGACGGCGCAAACAATTCGACCAAGCTTTGGGTGGACGTTCATGCGCTGTCTAAACTTCTTGTAAATGTATGCATATGTCGCCGAAGCGATAATGATAAAGAGTCCCTGCAAACACGGGAACAGTTCTTTGAAATAATAAACACCTACCTTCGCGCCTTTTAATACGTTCAAGAGTAAGGAAGTGAAGCCAGCCGTTGCACAGCATGTCCACGTAGTGATTAATAGATACTTGGTTTTAGTCTTGTCGAAGTAGATTTGGTATTTAATATTAAGATACACCTCGAAGAATCTGTCCAGTGTTAAATACGTCATAAATATAAGAAAAGGCACGACAAAAAAGCCACAGTTGGCGATTTTGACGTACGGTACCAACCAGTATAGGGTTTTCCATCTTGCCGTAATGTTTTGAATAATGTCCGAGATGCTGATGCCTAGTTCGGCCAAACTAAGGTTGATGATGATAATGTCCTGATTACGACGTTGGCGGTGACTTAGTAGTAAATACAAACCAATGATATGAAGGGACATTGAGATTGCGTAAAGAAGCAAGGGTAGATTCTGTAAAGCGATACCGAATTTCCAATCCATTGCCGCTTGCATTTGCATTGCGACCGGGCTGTCATTTACCACTTTTTTCCTTCACTTTGCACCCTCCTCTATTTTTTTTATTTTTATTTTTTTTTTTTTTTTATTCATTACAATCTTTCATCGTTGTTCATTTTTTATTTGATTTTGCGTCTCCTCGCTTTTGAAAATTTACACCTGTTTAGAGTCGATTGGAATTGAGTTCTTGTTTTCGAATTTACATAAACAGTTAGAAGTTCAAGTTTAGTTGGCTGTTTCTTTTTGTTTAACCATCCATCGGACATCTGCTGATATTTTTGTCGTATTTCCTACACCTGCTGTGTGCTTATTAATAAATTGGCGCAATGTTTCCTTACGTAAGTGTTCGTACGCCCTTGTGAGTGTCCATGCATACTAAGGCCGTCCTCTTCGGGTATTTGGTTTTAACTATTGTTGTTTCGTAGCGGAAGGCGGTCACCACACTGAAGAAGGCAAGACTTTGCGTACAACCGAGGCTAATGATCATGGTGAGGACACTACAAAAGAATGCGCTGACAACGGACATAAGACTGTGAAAAGCCAGGATACTGACTCTAAACTCCATATCGAATTATGGTAACTATGGCATCTATGTTTATCTTATTTCATTGACCTTGTTGTTATTGTTGTTGTTGTTTGCTATTATCGATTAGTTTATTTATTTATGTTAAATGTTTTTGTGTTTTCTTAGCATGACAACTTCTGAACAGAAAGAAGTCGGCATCATGTGCAAAAGAATAATTGACCATGGCAGGCTGCAGTACATTCGTTGTCGCGGATACAACGCCGAACTCATCAAGTACGTCAGAGATGACGTAACACCAGAAAATATTGCACTTCTAGTGACGTGAAATTCGACAGCATTTTACTAATTCGTCCGACTCCTATGTAAAATTCAAAGGAACGGTAGCAGGTACAGATGAATCCAATCCGAAACGCATTCCAAATAGTTGTTTCACGTGACGTACCTCCGCTTGATATCTGTTAATAGAAATTCTCGGATGAATACTATAAATATCTATAAGGTGTCACAAATTTCATCCGTCATAACGGTGGAGGAATGGCGGCGTCTGTTCTCCTTAAATTTGAGAAAAGCAAACGTTTCAGAAATTGATGTATCATCATCGGTTGTGAAAGATTGTTTGACATATCAACGTATACTTATTTTATATAAAAAAATCATCGAAGTCTTTTAGAAATCCAAAATGTTAAGGACGAATTTATCGCTTCGTTCTCGGTTCCACCAGGTCGAGGAAAGTTGGTCTTATTTCGGGAATAGTCATGGAAATTAATGATTACTCGAAAAAGGAAGGGTTGCGGAGTGGGTGCGTGGATCACCCAGTTCGCCAGCGAAAATTGAAAATGCGTCAAATTTGATGATTTTCGCGGTTGGAAAACTGTGAATTTCTCGGAATTTATTTTCGCGATATTTCTACCAAAATATTAGCAGGTTTTGTAAAGTCATTTTGTGTTTGTTATGTTCCATAATCTTAAAAAATGCCCAATATCTCGATTCTGATTGGTTAACAGGGTGTGCAATTACAGTGTAATTGAACTCTGCATTCGCGAATATTTACTGCAGAAAAAAACGAAAGCGTGATAACTTTTTTTATTTCCTTTTATCAATCATCGTTACCTTATAAATGATTACAATATCACTGAATGCACACTGTTGAATATTTTTTCTGTTGTAAAGTATTTTTTCGAATGGAATGAAAGAACGTAAACATTCGATGGTTGTTCGAAATATTCAGAAATATGAACCTGATTTCTCTAAACACTAACTGTCCTTTTATTTTTATATGATTAACCAGTAATCACATGACACTAGTTCGTGAAATTAACAGTTTAATTCACTCGTAGTTATGGTTACTAGTACATATGTTGTCCAAAATAACTCCGCTATCTCCATAAACCGGAGTTTACATTATCAATTGAACTGATTTTAATCCTCCACTACAAATCGAATAGCGTAAACAGAGAATTCGATAGATTTTTCTTTGTTTTCACAATTCGATTTGTCGTAGAAATCAAAATCAATTCACTATTTATGGAATGATGTAAATCTTGCTTTACTCAACATACAACTACCACGATTCCGTTACGTCATAGTTCGCGTATCTTTTACCAACAGAAGAACAAGTTTATCCTGACCAGTTAAATTTCAGTTCCAATTTCTCTGGCGAATAGGTTAAGGCGTTTCATATTGCTGTTTGTATGCATTGTAGCAGCGTTGTTATTAGTATTAATTATGTTTGTTGGATTTGTCTCGCACGTAAATTTAGTCACAGAAGGTAACCGAAAGAAAGGAAAACCTCTGTTTGGCAACCGCCGCTGTGACCCCCCCCCCAAAAAAAAACAGCAACCGCCTGTATTTGTTGAGTAAAACCGATTTTGATGGAATATGCAGTAGCGGTCGACTGAATCGTTTTAACTATTATGCCTAGGGTTTTTAGGGGCTGTTAATCCACAATGCCAAAAGCATAATAAATTTTTATAAAAGCCACGATATTCCAATGAAGTAGCAAAAGTCTTGGAAGGGAGTGCACAAACTTCAAGATGTGATTAACCATTATATCAGAAATGCCTTGCACTCACATCCGTACTCTATGCAGAACTAACAACTCGAATGCATTCGTTCTGGGAAAACAATTTAGAAGCCCTAAAAAATACAGGTGCAAAAGGTTCCAGAAGGGGTAAAATAAGACATAGCGAGTCCAATTTATAAGAGTTACTTTTATATAGTCACTTAGAACGAAACTTTACCACTTTTTAGTCTCTGTAGAAAAAATCGTGAATGGACGCTTGTTTTAACTGACTTGTCAGGGTTTTTTTCGACCAGCCTGGACACATTCACGATCGATGAACCTATTCCATCTTCTTCTACAAATAGGCTTAAGTCTAAAAGTGTTTCGATTACGTTTCTTACGTCAGTGCAACTAGGCTTTTGCAAGCATTCATCGTCTTTGCTTTCGTTTTCCATCTCATCATCATCAACCACAATGCTAGCCGTGCTATCTTGTAGACAATGAATTAATATCATCTACAGATAGCACGGGCTCATCTACCACAGTTTTGCCCTCTCCTACAGAAATTAAAGGTGAACAGGGCTTTTAGACAAAGTGTGTACAGGACTTTAAGAAAAATTCGAACGTTTTCATAAAAAAACATTTCATTCGGATTTATATTACAAACTTGTTTGAAAAGGTTTTTAAACGTTTCATAAAATGGGAGCAGAAAAGTTACTCTCTCTTGGTATGATACCAATAGTTCTTATAAAGTCACACAATTTAGACTCGTTTGTAATGGGATATCACGTGTACAAAACTATTTGGACTCCATTAGTAAGCGAGGAATTGACAGTCATGATGGAGCCCAAAAATATAGAGGACAAATTTGCTGTCGTGGTTAAGAGAAATGGATCGGTAGTCGGACATTTACCTAAAGGAAAGACAGGAAGATTTGCGAAGACTATTTTTTACTTTTTACGAGCAAACGACGGAAATAAATGCTCTTTGATAGTGACCGGAAAAGCAGTTAATCAAGGAGATCGAAAAGGAATGAAAGTGCCATGCAAACTGTTCTTCTCCGGAGAAGGAAGTTGCATAAATATTTTGAAAGACCAACTGTTGAAGAATTTGTAAATCGTACCTGACACTATTTTAAAGCGAACGTTAAAACGCTCTTTCCAGCGATCCAATAACCATCCATGAGAAGCTTGGAAGTTATTACACTGAAGACCTTTTGCGAACTCAAGAGCCTTTAGGTTGATAATGCTAGCAGAAATAGGAATGTTGTTGTGTCGTATGCTAACGAACCATTTGTAAATTGCTTTATCTAACACTTCATAAGTAACTGACTCGATTCTTTTTCATTTGGTTCCTGCATTGTTCTCATCGATCACCCGATATATGTCTTGTTTGTTTTTTTCAACCAATTAGATATTGTGTTTTTTGCGACACCATACTTTCTAGCAGTTGAAATACAGCTTTGACCTTCTTCAATCTCTTTTAGGCGTTGCATTTCTCAAGCAAACTTTTAGATGTAATCTTTCTTTTCGATGCCTGTACGGACGCCATGTTGCCTTCAGAAAATTAGCTGTAATGTGTCACCACCACGTGTTAGTTTTAAAAAATCCGTGATTCGAATGTAAAAAAAAACCCATTCGAACGTTGGAATTCCGGAATTTGTTTTGAAAATCGAGCAAAAGTTCCAGTTACGAGGGTGTAATTTGGCTCAAGGGACCAGAGAAATGGTTCCACTTAGCGAATGTTCCACTTATCCGGGGTTCCACTTATCCGAAGAAATGAAGAGAGTTTCATAAGGCAAATCCAAGGGACCGGGAAAAATGGTTCCACTTAGTGAAAGTTCCACTTCTCCGGGGTTCCAGATGTCTCTTAGAAGAAGACTTAATATACGTGAAAGTATTCTCATATTGTTAGTTGAATTTTGCAATTTTGTTTTCGAAGTCACAATGTTGTAATAGTAATTCGTTGCTATGTAAATAGAATCACCATCGTTACGGTTTTGTAACAACCGCAAAAAAGTTCAACAAATATTTATACAAATATTTTTGGTTGACAAGGCAATGAATGGAATTTTTAAAAACAGTGTTTGTACAAACGAGGTGGTTGAGTGGTAGATTTGTGATATATATATATATATTTATAACGGTGTTTTTTACATTCATGCAAATAAGACCTGGGTTTCACTTTACATCATATTATGGTCCCCGTCTAAACAAGTCTTTATCCAACGACTTCGTGCAGAAATCTAAAGTTATTTGATCCAAAATTCAAATCTTTCCCAGATGATCCAAATCATTTTCAGCAAAACATCTGCTTGTTGTTTCAAGTTTTTACGTATTTTTATGCACGTCGAAGTAATTTGTTTTGTAAATAAATATGTCTGTTTGTTGAGTGGGTAAGTTGAAGAGCAAACACAAGGAGATATGAAAAATGATTCTCGTATATTTACAACCGTTTTTGACGAACGATAGTTGATTTTGAAAATGTTTAGAAATTCAATGATATATAACACCTGAGATTTGCCAGGATATTTTTGAAACGTGAAGATAAGAATTTGAAGTTACCAGTTGGATCAAATTCAAGATGTGATGTTCTTCCTACTTCCACGTTGTAAAGATATTAAGTGTCGGTCGATTGCACAAAATTAAAAAATGAGGCTAAGTTTATGCAGAGTGTATGGATCATTGATCCTAGCTAACCTGGTGACATTTGTATTTTGTTCCTGTTCTGAATTGCACAGTGTCACCAATACAGATGACGGAACTCTTAAAATCCAATCCAAACAGGACGGGGATTATATATTGCAGATTGTCATGACGTTAACCGACGATGTCTTCTGCCGAGCCGTTACGTCGGTTGGTTTGCTTCGCGTGTATGCTGTGAAGTTTGCAGTGGAAAAAATTAATCGTGACCCGAGAATTTTACAGAACGTGACTTTGGGTTACGAAATTAATGATGGCTGCCTTAGTGTTCCCATCACCATGCAACGTGGTATGGAGTTCGTCAGATCGTATAGAAATAGTTTTTGTTCTGTCAACAATGACACTTGCGTCATACAGTCCAAAGGTCAAAATGTTGCTGTGATAGGAGCATATTATTCGTATGCATCAATACCATTAGCAAGTCTGCTAAGCTTACACGGAATCCCGCAAATAAGTTACGGTTCTTCATCTCCTTTGTTAAGTAAGAAGAAGTTATATCCGTCATTTTACCGAACAATACCGTCAGATGCAAACCAGGTACACGCATTTCTCGAAATCTTGAGCCACATGAACTGGACGTACGTATTTGTTGTAGCCTCTGACGATGACTATGGAAAATTAGCCATTTCTGATATGAAAAGTTTGGCCACACCAAGAAACATATGTATCGCTGGTGACCTGTACATCCCACACAGTGCACCCGAAACAAAGCTTGTAGCAAAACGCATCGTGCAAAAATTAAATTCTGATGACAAAGCAAAAGTCGTAGTAATGTTTGGCTATGCTGCAGGAATGGCTGATCACGTATTAACGGAAGCCGAAAGCATAGGCCTGAGACGTTTCTGGCTAACAAGTGAAGGTTGGAATCCTCACATTCTGAAGGTAAACGCTCCAAGGAAACAACTGGAAGCAGTTCTAACCATTTCTTTAGCCAAAGGTGACTTGCCTGAATTTGAATCTTATTTGCGTGATGTAGTACCACGTGACTTCCTGTGCGACGTTTGGTTGCAAAATTTTATAAGCCAACATTTTAAATGCAATGTGTCTTCCAGAACAAACTCGAGTCTTGTTGGCAGCACGGTTCATAATGATAGTGTAGCATGTGCAGTTTTAATATCCACGGTGGCCGAATACATTGTGAAGCAGAATCCGAACCAAGTGAATAACTTAATTGACGCAGTTTATGCAGTAGCGCACGGCATGAAAGCGGTAGTTTCTGGAAGATGTCGGAGAGTAGTAGGTGAAGCGTCGCCAAGAAGATGCACACCTGTAATTTCGCACTACGAGTTACTGAACGAATTGAAAAAAGTCTCTTTCATCAACTTGCAAAACCAAAGTATACATTTTGACGAAAATGGGGACATAGCTTCAGTTGCCTATTCAATAGAAAACCTTCAATACAGTGTAGACGGTACTTTACGTTATAAACCGGTCGGCAACTGGATTAAAACGCGGACCAGAAGATTGTATCTGAATACGAGTAAAGTGCAATGGCCAGA
The DNA here is from genome assembly GCA_039566895.2 of Turritopsis rubra. Classification (NCBI taxonomy): domain Eukaryota; kingdom Metazoa; phylum Cnidaria; class Hydrozoa; order Anthoathecata; family Oceaniidae; genus Turritopsis; species Turritopsis rubra. The sequence goes on from CM077619.1 coordinate 1,825,260, forward strand.
TTGGTTTGTAGGAAAAAAGTCGCAGTGTAGTAAAACGTGCCAACCTGGTCAATATTTGCTCGGTAAAAGAGACTGCTGTTGGGATTGTGCCAAATGTCCCGATAACACAGCATCGTCTCATGAAAACTCTGAGAAATGTGAGCCATGCCCAGTTGGCTATTATACCACAGAAAATACAAAATGCTTGAAAACGCGTATCTTACATTTTTCATTAACTGACCCGGTTGATGTAGTTGCCATTTCTGTAAGTTTGATTGGTTTATTCATGTCGGCTTTCATTTTGATTGGTTACATGTGGAAGAGACACACGCAGGTGATATCGTCAAGTCCACCTTTCGTTACGTTTTGCGCATTTGCTGTTCTCTTCGGTTTGTTCGCGATTGATTCGTTTTTTCTCGTCAAACCGAATGATAGAGTGTGCGGTGCAAAACAAATATACTTTTTGATAATATTCGTGTCATACACGTCATTGCTGTTCATTCAAAACAGATCCGTCATTAATTACACCATGAAAGTCGTGTCAGGGAGTAAACAGCACCATGCGGTATCCCAAGCTGTCATATTTGGATTGCTTCTATCGATAGAAATCGTGTTGGCTGGCTGTTGGATCGGAACGAGTAGTGCCAACGTCGGGAAACATCGTGAAGAGATCGATACAATTCGTGAGCATTGCGAGTACGAATATCAACACGATAAACTGAACATGATCATGGTGGTGTACCCATGTCTCATATTAGCCGTTGCCACGGCAGCAACATTTCCAGATCGCAAACGCATGTCTGATTACAGCATAGCACGTTATCTGAACTACGTTTGTGTCGCTTCTTCCATTGTTACGATTACCTATCTCTTCGCTATGCGGCAAGTCCGCGGAAAATTCCGAGATATAACCTTTTCGTTATCAGTCAACGCCTATGGCTTCATTTACTTAATGTGTTTGTTGGTGCCACGACTTCATTACGCATTTCAAGAACGTCGTTGCCATGAATCGAAAGAAACTCTTGGTATCTCGAATACGGGTTATTTGGAAGACGTTCAAACACCACACGAGATGGAGAAACCCTTTCCGCAGATGACCAGATTGTGAAGTCATATTCTAAATTTCAAACGCGCAGAATATAATTAAAACGCGCAAATACTGATTGTTAAGAGACATGCGTGAAGATATTCACACTGTTGTGGCGGGTTTTCTACGATTTTAGTTTTTTTGATAAAATTTGCAGTAATTTCGTTGTTTTTTTTCGAATTTCATCAACCCAAAACATAATAGAAAGACCAGTGATCCATATTTCCATTTATTTATATTTATTTCTAGTACTCACTCTTCCTTTAATTAGTTGGTACTTAGCTATTAATTTGCAAACATTCTGTTGCCCTTAGCAACATGCTAGGAAAATTATATGCCATTAATGGAAACTATTGGGGGTGTCAAATAATTTGAGAGTAGTGATTTATTAAAATTATGACTATCTTTTCCAACAATTTCTTTTATTGGTCAGCGCCGCGAGGCAACTAATCTTTCATTTCCCCGCGTCTGTCTGTGTGTAATGTCGCAGTTAATTCCGCCCTTTCACAACACCGTTATTGCCCGTTTCTTCAACGCCTACTCATTAATTCGATCTCTAAATGGTTTGCTAAGAAAACGGGTTTTAAAAATGGCGTAAAGTTTCGGGTTGTGGATAACGATTCTCGAATGTGAACAAGACAGAAACTTTACTTCAAAAAAGGTAAATAAATGCTTTGACTAATTTGCAAATATTCTTAGTGTTTTAATACAGTTTTTAATATATTATAGAACTAAGTTTTGTGTGTATACTTTGTAATGACGATGGGGGTAGATGTTTGAGAGTCCTGGATATAAAAAGTGAAAGTGTAGCACAGTTTCTTCGCCACACCAGCATCAATTTTTAAAACTTCTTTTTTTTCCAAATAGCTCAACAATTTTCTGGCTGCATTTTCTGTTTGCTTTAAGGCTTTTGCATGGCTGGCAGATTTTTGTTGCTGACAGCACAGTCGTAAGACATTCCCGTGTACACGATGTATATATAGCATACAATCATTTTTATCATTATTTAGAATAAAAATAAAAGAGTAAGCAAGTTAACTGCCAGTCATTTAACGCTAAGAAATCTGCCGGCTGCCGGTCATGCAGATGGGCGTCTCATATATATTGCCTTCAGCGGCAGATCTAAAGGATAGTCGCAATTTGTGGGGAGCACATTAACAAAACTTCTGTTTACAGTCTGTATCACTAATGGACTCATTTGTACGCTTTTTTTTTATACTTTAATAGCTAACATTCTCCTCCTAGATCCGGCGCTGGCCTTTATGTTATAGATTAAATTCAGTAAATATATACTATTATACTATAATTGATTCATTCATCAAAACTCTTAATCTTAGGAATTTGCATACTTTATACTTAAAGTAAATATGAATTAATTTTTGTGTGGATTTAACTTTGTGGGATGATATAGTAAAGGCCAGAATATTTTATTTTTTTTCCATGTCGGACGAAATGTCTACCGGTAGAACTGTAAACCCTATCCAGACATTAGCATCTTCACAGGGTTTCTCTGTATATATACGAAGCGAAAAGAATAGTGAAGTATGGGGGACGGTTTAACCTGTGAACCCCAAACATAAGGATACTGATTACCTTTGGTATTTTATTTACGTTGCACCACACTTGATATTTCTCGCCAGACAAATATGTCCTTTGATTTGGTTATTTGGTCGGACAAATATTCTTTTTACGCCGGACAATTTCAGATGTCCGGCACTAATATTCAGGTTGATTTGAAATTAGGAAAACCCATGCCAAGCAGTTTTTCGTGCATTTTATCATTCTTTATAAAAAAAAGTCAATAACTGATAGTCATATAAAATAATGATAAGGATAGAAATAGCTGTGGATGTTGACATGACCAAGACACAGTAGAAAAGGATGCTAATGCGAGTATAATGATGATGATAAAACAGCATGTAGATAATTAGATATAAAATGTTTTCAAATTAGTAAAAAAAATTTCTTTATTAAAATTTCTTTGATAATAATAATGATGAATATATACAGAAGTATAACAGAAGTGCGAGAGATGTAGAAGAGAAAAAAAAAATAACCACATGCAAGAATTTTTTATTCAAATTATTCTCCAAATTGTTAATAAATGCCCTCCTCTTATAAACCACCCATCCAAGTTGTGAAAAATTAATAAGCATTTGGGTGGTTTAAAGGAAAAATAGAGTTAATAGAATTCAAAAAGTAAATAGCAATACTAATATTACTGAAAACATCCATCGCTCCCTGTATTATTCCTTATAAAGTACATTAGGAAAACATTGTACCCAAAAATCTATTTGGTTTATAACTGTTGTGCCATGAGTCTATGAAAGCATTGCAAATTTATGTTATCACAAAAATTGTCCTCAGTGTGAAGGTTTATCCAATTTCAAATCATGCATGAACAAAGTCTAAGTTAGCGCTAACCTTCAAGCCGTACCAATCGATCTTTTACCATGGTTTGGAATCCAGAACAGGACCTCTGCCCTTAACAAAACTAAATCATAATACACTCTTTCTTTATAAGAACCAGTAAAATTTAGCTGAGCTCCAATATTCTTTGCCCGATTTCAGCCTTAAATGTGCTTAATCCTGTTCTTTATCATCTAAATTCTGGACAAGATTTAACCTGTGCGTTTTCCTGCTATTATTTTCATATTATATAATGATTTAATGCAACTTGGTTGAATGGATGCTTTTATTTCATAAAATCTCCGTAGATCTAAATACTGACTTCTCCCAATGAACAACCTATAAATATAATTTTACCTCGGAGACTTCATACAGAATCAAGCAGCAATATAAGATATTTCTGTAGTAGTTTTTGTTTAGTCAAAACTTCCATTTTTTCTTTCATCGTCGACGACAGGGTAATAGATCATATAATGAGGCTATCTGCTTTCATTTCATCTTCTGAATTTGTTGCACGAGTTGATTATTTATTTTCTCACGCTCTTGTAACGTACAAACCGTGGCTCATTAGTGACCTAATTTTGTATTTCGTTGTTTTTTTTAGCCGAAAGTTATGACAGTCGGCGACAGTTATAACTATCGAGTAGACAGTTTTAACACTCACTCGGCGGCAGGAAAAACCGTTCGTATATAGGGACATGACCTTATTTTTCCAACCTAGCTTTCAAACTGAAAATAATCGTGGTTATGATTTTTTTGTGCGCATGTTAGTGAGCCTTCAGGGTCAACCGTACAAAACCGAAACTGCAGTTCGTGGACTAATTTCAAGCGACATGACGTATATAACACGAACAAAGTAATAAGGGATATCCTGAAGCCATAGTGTTGCAAATCCACGTACACTCGAACATAAAGTCATGGCCAGGGGGCCCATATAAGTGCGGGGAATAGGGGAAAATCTACTTCTATAAATTTTCCCAACTCTTTTGAAAAATAACAAGTTCACATTCTACTAGCACATAAGTGTATACACCCAATCACCTCAATCGTTAAAAAACTATTGTTTTATACTATGAATAAGATATATTGCTTCATGGTAATTATTCATTTCTATTATTTTGAGCCAACTCAAATTACAGTGCTTTCATTTATGTAATTTCCGACACAGAAAAATCATATAAAAATCGGAAATTGTAGATGGTTGCCTTATTTACATTTGCATTGATTACATCCATTATCGCCGATAACGAACGGAACGCCATTTGGACACTTGATTGTGTTACAATTAGATATGCAACCGTTGGTACAAAATTTGGGAGAATTCGGTGCACCACCACTACAACAAACCTTCGGAACTTTACAATCCCGAAACGTTTGACATTCATCACCAGGGCAACCGTTTGGACTGTCACGACAATTCTGTTCCAATGGATCAGGTGGCGGTGCCGGAAACAATGGACATGTGGCCAATGCTAAGAGTAAAAACGTTACTTTCAGACTATCAATTTTACATTTCATGGACATACTAGGTAGGTAGGATATTCTCGAAGCAACTGTCGTGTTGCTGAGCTTGATACACTTCGTACACGAAGAAGTTTTCAGATAAAAAAAACATATAACTTCAGTTAATTTTGTTCCTTCAACTCGGACAGTTAAGGTGGAGCTAAAAACCTTTCTCTCAAACATCCTAACACAGCTAACTCCCGCAATTCCCGCAAATTTCGAACACTCAAGTGACTATAACATAGATGTACTTGATTGCCCGCGAGAGTTCACTGAAAAACTAGTAATCAAGATGTGATTCCTCTGAATTCTGCACGCAAATCTTCAGCTATAAACTAAAAACCGATGTGGATGCCAGAAAAATATACAGTGTCCATATACTTACGTCCATTTTCACAACGACAATGCTTGCACCCATCGGCTGCAATGAACTGTATGGTTCGAAATTGACATCTGATTGTTGCACAAGACGTCAGTCCACAAGCTAAATGACAACATTAGTCAGTCGGATTTGTCAACGTCATTTCAAAATTGCCCTCTGCTTGTGGTGGTATAGACTACACAGAAACTTTTTCCCAGCTTATCTGCTACTTATGTTTTCAACACGGATCACTGAGCGCAATCCGTTCGACATTTCCCACAAATAAAGGTTTTTACAATGGTTTTGGAGGATATATTGGCCCCAACCTTCATTTTCACCACCACCCACCCCCTTCTATCCCGCAACCTTGATTCAAAGATCATAGAGGTTGATGAAACATGACATACCTTCATAGTTTACTTGTTTGATGAACATATATAAATGAGGTATATTTACGTACCTTTCGGTTTACATTCACAAGTTTTGCAACCTTGTTTACTGATGACATTTCCAAACAAGCAAAATTTTGGGCATTTGATCAGCGGGCAGGCTGTGAAAGAATTATTGTTTTCTATTAAAACTTCAAGTTAGTCCGATGCTTATGATAAAAAAGGCAATCTAAATCCATCTTACGTTTTACTAAACATTCACATGTTTGACAACCGTTCTCGTCTAATTTGAATCCATTTTTACAAGGCTTGCACTTGCGAAGTGGGCACGCTAAAGATAAACAAAAAACATTGTGTAAACAAATCAGCCGCTATTTTATTGTCTCTGTAAGTCAATGTTTCATTCCTTACGAAGTGTTCTTAAAAGTCAATAAAAGAGTCTATCGTTACTAAATTAAACTCACGCGTTGGATTACAAGCACACGCCTTGCAACCGTTCTGATCTAATCTTTTGCCAGTTGGACAAAATATGTTGCATTCTTTTGGACATGGCGCTAAAAAAAATAAACAGTTACACGCCAATGTTTATCGTTCACTTATTTCCACGCATTTTCAAACAACGTACGATTTCAAAAACCTAATGACATAACCAAGACCATAATTATTAAGAAAGACACTTCTTAGAAATGGACATAGACTCTGTTGCTTGGATACCAGAAATGATTTTACTATTTCTTTAAATCGTTGATCTCAAACTTTGTGCTGATATCGTTTTTAAGGTTTTAAAATATTTGAGTTACATTACAATAACACTTACGCTTTGGTCTGCAGCGACAGTGAATGCATCCATCAGCCGCAAGAAATGTTATGGTTCCATACGCACATCTAATCGCTGCACAAGAAGTAACACCACAAGCTACAGGTAACCAAACAGAAAACATTAATCTCTAGAGGTTGCATGTATACATGCCGAAAGTCCTTCACGATGGATGTTAACTATTAATACATACATTTTGGCTTGCATTTACAAGTCTTGCAACCTTGTTTGCTGATGATGTTTCCAAAAAAACAGAATCTTGAGCATTTGATCAGTGGACAGGCTGTGAAAAAACAATTGTTGCTTATCAAACATCAAAAATGATCTATAATTGTTTTCAAAAAAGTGGCAATGAATCCATCTTACGTTTTACTAAGCATTCACATGTTTGACAACCGTTCTTGTCTAATTTGAATCCATGCTTGCAAGGCTTGCATTTGAAAAGTGGGCATGCTAAATATAAACATGATTTGTCTGAGAAAAGCAAGTGTATCCAATTTCAGTTAATGAAAGCCAATTGTTTTTTAAAATATATATTCATCATTAATTATGTGTTCCAATTTATGTCACTAATTATTTTGAAATAATTAAATCTCGCTACTTTGGCAGTCGTGATGGTTCCAAATATCCTGTTGTTATGACTTCTGCATTCCCCTTTCGCCCCCTATTAGCTTTGTTAGCGTTAAGGTGATTGTTGTTCACAATGCACACAATTAATAAAACATAGCTTGTATGCTTTAAAGCTATTGATTATCCTCTAGACGGTTTCAGTCATAAATACTGTGACGAAACAGACGGAAAATAGAATACACCTTTCCAGAATTTCTGTTTAAACGCCATGTTTTTGCGTAGTAAGTACATCCAGCTTCGTTTTAAATATCAAAATTGCCACTAATCATTTTACTGGTAGTTTTGGTAATAGAGATAATTACTAAGTAATAAAGTTAAAACACTATTGAAACAATAAATTTCATAAAAATGAGGTTGGATGTCTAGTACTTAATTTAGGTCAAAACACGGTGTTTATAAAGAAACTCGGGAAAGGTGTATTTATCTTATATGTATTATGACACTAAATGAAACTCACGCATTGGATTACAAGCACACCCTTTGCAACCATTCTGATCTAATCTTTTGCCAGTTGGACAAAATATGTTACATTCTTTTGGACATAGCGCTGAAAAAACAACAAAAGTTATTCTCGTCCTTAGATAATAATTTACTTATTTTTGCATGAACATTGCGTCAATATTGTTTCAGAGTGAGCTTACGTCTTTTTCTGCATCGACAGTGAATGCATCCATCAGCTGCAAGAAATCTAACTGTTCCAGTTGAACATTTAATCGTCGCGCAAGAAGTCAAACCACAAGCTAGAGGAAATCCAAATGGTAACCTCACTTTTTAAAAACGAAAATTGTGAAAAACTGTTCAATGATGGAAGGCAAGGCAATGACTACATACCTTTTGGTTTGCATTTACAAGTTTTGCAACCTTGTTTACTGATGACATTTCCAAACAGGCAAAATTTGGCGCATTTGATCAGCGGGCAGGCTGTGAAAGAATTATTGTTTTCTATTAAAACTTCAAGTTAGTCCGATGCTTATGATAAAAAAAGCAATCTAAATCCATCTTACGTTTTACTAAACATTCACATGTTTGACAACCGTTCTCGTCTAATTTGAATCCATTTTTACAAGGCTTGCATTTGCGAAGTGGGCACGCTAAAGATAAACAAAAAACATTGTGTAAACAAATCAGCCGCTATTTTATTGTCTCTGTAAGTCAATGTTTCATTCCTTACGAAGTGTTCTTAAAAGTCAATAAAAGAGTCTATCGTTACTAAATTAAACTCGCGCGTTGGATTACAAGCACACCTCTTGCAACCGTTCTGATCTAATCTTTTGCCAGTTGGACAAAATATGTTACATTCTCGTGGGCATTTACCTGAAAAAAAATCAGTCTATAATGTTCAATCACACACCCTACAGTTATTCAAAGCACTAAACGTTTGTATGTTGATTAACCTTGTGGGCTATTTTCTATTTCCGAATTGCATTAGAGCTTTCCTGATATAATGTTATAAATTCAAAAATATGTTTAAAAAGCTTTCTAACATTGATAAGCAACTTACGACTACAGCGACAATGAATGCATCCGTCTGCTGCACGGAATCTTCTTGTTCCATAGGGACATTTAATTGTTGCACAAGAAGTAACCCCACAAGCTAAAGATAATCCAATTAAAAACATTTATCTCCAGACACTGAAAGTTTAATAAAAGACTCAACGATGGAATTTAACCAACAAAAGACATACATTTTGGATGGCATCATGTAAAATAGTCATTCGCATTTTATAAATAAGGCATTGTCTACATACCTTTCGGTTTACATTTACAAGTCTTGCAACCTGCTTTACTGATGACATTTCCAAGCAAGCAAAATTTTGAACATCTGGTCAGTGGACAAGCTGTGAAAGAATATATGTTTCATAACAGAATTGTAAAATATGCCTTCTTTCGAAAAAACAGAATCTAAAACCATCTTACGTTTCACTAAACATTCACATGTTTGACAACCGTTCTTGTCTAATTTGAATCCATGCTTGCAACGCTTGCATTTGAAAAGTGGGCATGCTAAAGTTAAACGGTGATAGTTTGAGAAAGCTTGTTTATTCGATTTTATGTCATTTTCTCTAAAACTTCATGTTTCTTTGAAATATGAGTTCTCAAAATTTTAGAAAACCAGTCCATCATTACTAAAAATAACAATCCCGTCAAGTGGCATATAGTACTAATTTAATCCTTTTTAATGTATTCATCAATTTTTTTCCATTCCATTGGCTTATTGTTTGATTCCATTGGTAACGAAGTATACTCCCACACAGATCGACTGGGAGTGTCATTGACGTAAACTTCCTTATTTATATTTGAATTAAGGACAATTAGTTTTTTAATTGATCGTTAACATTGACGCTAATTGCGTTGGAATGTGACACAAACTTTTTAAATTCCAACCTCGACCACCGGGCTTTCTCTCTCTCGAATATTATCGAATAGAATCACGCGATAAAAACATGCCGAAATGTATCTCCAAAGGTTTGACAGAAACAAGATTATCGAGTTAACACCGTTTATCGGGCCGATTATAAAAATCACCACATATATGGGTCAGTGCCACGGTCTTCTTTCTCTCTCCGTAAATATCCGATATGAATGTTCGAGTGAGAAGAATCCCTGAGGTCGAGGTTGTTGATATTCAACTTTGGCTTAGAGAATGTATGGTTTCGGTTGGAGACAGTGTTTCTTAAAAATCAGAAACTTTAGAGTTGAGCCCTGAATATTTCTAATTAGAATCAAGATCAAACTCAAGATTATATTCTAATGTGTATTTCTAGACCTAGAAAATTTAGCGTAATGTTTTAAACCAAAGGTCGTGACGCTAAGTCAATGGTTGTTTATGGAACTAAAGGAAGTTATCTTCGTAAATAGATTCGTCTTTTTCTGTGTTGGTGTCAAATGCAGTAGACGTTTATGAGAATAAAACAGTAGAAAGATTGTGAAGTTTAGTTTAGTATTTTGTATATAAAGACACACAAGCCTTACCATATCGTAACTCTTGACGATGAAGAATCCACAAATTCAGTATCACTATTGCCCTGCTCTTCTGCAAGGCAAGAACCTGTATCTTTACCTAAGGTACTTATTTTTTTATGATTTACGTAAAGCTTGGTTTCTACCAGCGATAAATTTGAATATCTTAGGAATTCGAGTGAGAATTTGTAACCAAGCTTAACAAATGAATAACTTACTTGTTCTAACGCCTGCAGTAAGGTTAAATACAGTCCACAAAATCAAACAACCAATTAGGACGAACGATCTATCTTTAGGAATCATGTTTTCTTGTTTGTTCTATTTAACTGTCAAATCCATTTGAAAAACGAAATAACTTTTTTACGTGGTTTCATATAAGTAAGGATCTCAATTACTTCCTCCATTACGGAACTTCTTTGTTTCTGTTATATCAATTACTAAAAACATGTTCATGATAAGAAGCTCGTTATGTATGCACAAGTGATTATATTACCCCCACTCGGAAGGACTTATCCTAGCCGACACGTCCACGTTGTTTCAACGTTGAACATAAATCGATGGCGATGTTGAAACGACGTCTAAGTTTGGCTGAAAATGAAACAATCGATGAGTTCATAAATACAGCTGAATATCGACGACGATAAAACAACCTCAATAGAAAGTTGTTCCGACGTCACATCTATGTCATTTCAACGATAGACTGACGTCGTCAGTGACGTTGCATCAACGATATATTTTGGTTGAAAATGAAACAATCAACGACGTCCTAAATAAGGCTAAATATCGACGTCGATAAAGCCACCTCAAAACAACGTTCTTCCGACGTCACATCTACGTCGTCTCAACGTTGAACGACAACATCAGTGACATTGAATTAATGTTAAGATTTAGTTGAAAGTCCAACAATCGACGACGATATTAAACCAGACTGAATTATGAAGTCGATTAAACAACTTCAAGACAACGCTATTCCGTCGTTGTAATGATGGAACTATGTCCAAAAATACACACGTGTTCATAAGTTAAGTATCTTAATAGATATAACTACTACTGAAATTACAACAGGTCACAACACTGTCAGTTGGAAAATCTCTTGGTTTAAATCAATTGTAAAAAACTAGACTTTGTTCCCAGAAAACATTCAATGCATCTATTATTCGGGGTTAATAAAATTCACCAAAAAATTGTCGAGTTGTTCCATTTGGATATCATAATATATCCACCATAATTTCTTACATCATGTGGCAAATTCATATATTTCTTTTATCTGATATGGAAAAAAATAAGGTTCGCTTATCGTAAATAAAATATCAAAGAAATTTTATTTTAAAACTCCTGTCGCCTTCAATCAATGCAATGGTTTTTGACGTTTTCACAAATAGTTCGATTACACCACACATTCCTGCTATTAGACTAACTTGATGGAAGAAAATCATTTCGGAGAAGAGGCGGAATATAAATTTCCTGAACAAAGAAAAAAATATTTAAGCGAGAGAATATACAAACAAAGTAGAAATGTAAATGTAAAAGAGAAATTGCAAATAAGTGCAGAAGGCATAAACCGATCAGATTAAAAATCGAAAATTCAACATATAACCCTAATCGAAATTATTTTTTATCAAATTTTTAAATTTCAAATAATTCCTTTCTTTTCTAACATTTCATAAATTCACTTTTCTTGGAGTGGAGCCGCAGGTTATGCACTCTTCATCAGAGGTCGTTCCATCGAAATTGACAACTTGGCTTCTATGGAAAAGAGAGCTCCTTATCCAGTGTAATTCTCTCCCAAGAATTCCATAATAAGGTAACGCGTAATAACATCCATATTCGCCAAGGCGACGCGTAAGTTTATGTTGTTACTGAATCGCCTACAGGTGGGAATAAGGTTGGCTTTTTTAGGTATTCCCTTTGTTTCATGCTGCTGCTGGAGATGAGAAATGCCGCTAGTGAGAGACTTTTATACTGAACAAGAGGGTGTGGTTGTTGTGAATGATTTTTTAACAATGTTAGAGATTGAGGTAAAAGGACTGGGTCTGATATCAACATTTTTAACACGACGGAAACCATGGTTGTCCTGGCAACAGAGGGATTCCTATTCACTGGAGATTGGTCTTTGCTTTGATCTCCAATCTGCTGTTATATTCATTTTTGAAGAGACCAGAATTGCGATCCATTTCTCTGTGAGATAATTCCAAGTTCTTTTTGAGATCTCTATCAGAGTTTTGTTTTTGGTCACCAAACATTCTATTGTTTCGGAGCTCGATTATTAGGTACTCACTGTGAACCGAAATTACAAAAAGATACAAGTTCTACAAGAAGGAGATCTGGATTTTACAGCTGCTTATCTGTAATTTTACTTCAGACTTCAAACTACCTACCCCTTTTTCCTCCACCACTCATAAAAGGAAGAAATTTGATTTAATTTTTAGTTTGAATGTGCTACAGAAGGTACTGTTTTTTCTTTGTTGTTTTAAAGATGTATCACGTGATTTCTGTGTTTTCGTTTACTTTTTTTCCGGCGGCTGTAGTGTTATTGCATTTCAAAATACTCATCGAATCTGCAGATCGGCTGGAGGAACTTATTTGAACGTGCTTGTGAGCTAGCGAAAAGAACAAGTAAAGTTGGTAAAGGTTATCTTATTAATTAATATAATTAATTTAATTAATATTAATATTAATATAAAGCAAAACTTACTATCCAACATTTTATAAATGGTCAAATGTCGTGTCTGCTAATTCTTGATCTCGTCTGCAAATTTTACGGTGAAGAAGAAAAAGTGACCTGCAGATGAATTTCGAAGTTTTCATAGTTTATTTAAGGCCTTACTTAATTTTGTTTTTAGCAAGTAAGATGAAATGAAAGTATTTTCATAGTTATACAAAAAATGAAGGATGTTGTTTTAGAGCACAAGAAAACGAGGGATAAAGATTTTTCAAGACGTTTGAAAATGTTTGAAATTTTGGTACAACATGGCGTTTGGATTGTTGATTTCTATGTTAAAATGAGTAACAATATTTCAATAAAGATAATTTGTTATGAAAAATAAGAATTCTGCTGTTTATATAGCTATTTTTATTCTGTTATCTCGGCGTTCATTTCTTCTCGCCTCAAATCAAATTTTGGGGCTGCTCCATAATTCATAATATCACGTGATCCGTGTCGTAGCTCCTTTAAATTCCATTTATATTCCATTAAATTCCAAATAACATTCCACATGTCTATTTACTAAATTTCACAGCCTTTCTCCTGCGGCGGCAAGAAGAACATTTTAGAAAGAAAATTTGGGTATCCTTTATAACTGTTGCTTCCATTTCAAAATCAGCAGTTTTCAATTTGAGGTTAACGATCTACACTTTAATGATCTGCACATGCGCATTGTGAAATCAGCAATTACTGTCGGGAAAAAAGTTGAAACGCCGGCGATCTTGTCGACCGGTAGCCATTTTTGTAAAGACGTCAATAAAAAAACAGCTGCTTTGAATCTGAACGTGTCGGTGTTGTTTCAAATGTCACGGTACATACAACCTCAGCTTCAGTCATATGTCTCATTGTACTCGGTATCTTATTCATCAACAGACTGTTCGAAAAATAGGTCACATTCAGAATTTGTATAGTTCCCACGCTTTTTGTTAATTTTCGCTTGTTACCTCTGTCTGTCCGTTAGACACACTTTTCAGAAAAATACTTGCGTACATTTGTTATATCTGGGTGGGTTGAGGTCATAAGTCTTGTGTATTCTGAACACAGTCTATTGTAAAAGTGTTAATAATAGTACAATGTAACAAAACTGTGTCAAAGTAAAAACTGAAGAATATATATGATACTTCTCACGTGACAAAGATAGCTATGCAAAATTGAGGAAAGGAAATATCTGAATAATAAAATCTGGTCCAGTTCACATAAGGTGGTCCATCCAAAAATTTGGAGAAGTCCAGATAAGTCTGACGTCTGACGTTTAGATGTCTGATGAAACAGGCGAGTTCTGGCAGCAGATATGTTGTAATACCAGAGATGATGCCATCAACAAAGGACCTAATAATAAAAAGGAAATTATATAACTGTTATAAAATCTCAGGTCCACTAGTGATGAATTTTTAGAAATTTTAGTAGGAAGAATTAATGAGATTTTTTTTTTTGCAATTTAAACTGAAAAAAAAGTCAAAGAAAATTGATTAATAAAAAAAAATCTGCAATATTTAATCTTTAATCTCCCAATAGTTAATGGGCAAAAATTCACAAATTTTAGGTCAAAAAGAAGCGTCGTAGAAATATTCAGCTTAGTTGTAGTTCACTCCTAGAACAATTATCTTGCCCTTTTTTATGATCTTTTTAATAAACGCCCCTCGAATAACTCCCCTTTTTTATGATCTTTTTAATAAACGCCCCTCGAATAGACCTAGAGAGGCGATTATTCGAAACAAAACGTGAAAAAAGTGAAACTCCTGCATTAGCAGTTGATAGTACACAAGATGATTTGATTTCCTGTTTTAAGGAAGATAAAAATGTGCAGTAGGATAAGCTTTATTAAAAACACAAATGTTAAACTTAAATGATAAAAATCTACACAAAAATCCATTTGAAATATCGGAAGAAGATATGGCCGCAGCTGCTCCTTCTTTTAATGTAATTGAAGAAGATGAAGATGATGACATTGAGTTAGACATTATATAATCAAATGTAAAATGTTATTAAAAATGTTTTTCATGAAAAAGACCAAACTGTAAAAATTGAATAAATGCCTCCCTCTTTTAAACGCCCCTCGCGAATAGACGCCCCCTCTGAAAATCGAAAAATTTAATAAACGCCCTGGGTGTTTATTTGAAGCAATACGGTATACGGTATCCATTTGTTTTCCGGTGAAATTTTCTAACTTTTCTAAGTTTTATAAAAAGTCTTTTATTCTCCCATTGGATATGACAAACTCCATCGCAGTGTCATATTTTTGTGGGTGAAATTTATATTAGTATATATCATAGGAAAAATTGAATTTTTGAATTTTTAGTGCAAAAACTACACAGAGCAGAAGAAGGATAGGGGAGGGAGGGGAGGGAACAAATCGAAAGTGGGATCGAACATCTTACTTTGGGTGCTGGAGATTAAGCGGCTGGTAATATTTCAGTATTCTGAAATAATTGTGTAGTATAAGGTTGAAAATTTAGCGGAACGCTTTTACTGCGCCGTTCTGGGGAACACAAATTAAGATTGAACGTTTTTCTGCATTCTAGGCCACACTCACTTTGTCATTCATACATTAACCACGGTTTGTGGACAGCCTCTATTCCAATATTTTGCGGAATCAGCCTACAAATGTGGACAAAAAATCTACGGACGGACGTAATAAAAGATCAGCTGCTTTCCGCGCTGACCAATAACAATAATAACAGTAATGATAGTTTGGCACGGAAACGCAATATCTTCAACTCAATAGTTTTTTATCCTGTTTACATGAGACTATTCTTGTCGTCCTGTCTATCATTCCTGTCGTTGATATTATTCTCTCGACCCAGCTGTTAAGCTGTTTGGAAAAAGTGTCATCAAATATGAACGAGAAGGCAAATATATATCAATCACCAGTAACATTTTTAAATGGACATTATTTGGGAGAAAATTATTATCTTCAACAGCGTACCCAGTGTTTGTTTTTGATAAACTGCAAGAGGTCCTGGGTACGAAGTTGCGTTTGTTTATCACGCTTTTATTTTCTCGCACGTTCTCTATAATCATCAATAATCATCCTCCAAAGAGACAGGAATTCGAGTAGCGGAGAAATCGATTGAATTTGTCACAAAAACAGTTCTTCTTTGTGTGATTGTAATTGAAAGCAATGTCTTTAAACGTAAGATCCGTAACTTGTAGGTTTAATCACTTGTAATATACCCCCATTATTTCGTTTTGATAAAGACATAGAAAGTTGCTTACTCGTAAATTATGTTTCATAGTGTCACAAAGAAGGAAAAATTAGGCGGAGACTTGTGACGCCCTTCACATAATCCCTCTCATAGTTCAACGCGACAGTGTGAGGCGCACAGCAAATCATCAAAATGTATGGTTCATTGTTAACCACATTTTCTTTTCGTATAGATCTATAGGCTAAAGTATATTATCTGATATTTTTGGTTTAACGGATGCATTACTGAAAGCTAACAATGTGAGGGTCTGATTTCCTTTAAAAGCTGCTTTGAATCTGAACGTCGACCACGGTGTTGTATCAAATGTCACGGTACATACAAACTCGACTTCAGTCATATGTCTCATTGTACTCGGTATCTTATTCATCAACAGACAAATTTTTAAATACAAAAAAAAAGATTTTCTTGAAACAAGATCATAAAATCAAGTTGAGTTCAAGGATCAAGCGGTCGGTAATTCAAGATTTCGAAAATCAAGATAACATTATCGCAACATAAAAAGGAGTGTGTATTTCAGAAAAGAAAAATTGAAGGGACCAAGCCACCATGCCAAGGAGACGGACATTCCTGATATCTTCACAGTCATGAGAAAAGATACTTGACCGTTTCTAATTCGGTCCACTTCTACTTGCAGTAAATCTTCTTAAGTAGAGGCGCGTTAAAAAGGGGCTCCTTTTGTTTCTCATTACAAATGTTCTGTGACAAAACCGTGAAACCGTTAAAAACGTTAAAAAAGTTCCCTTTCGTAAGATCCTAAATTTACATTAAACATTGTGTAGATGAAATGATTCGAACAAAAGTATGGTTACGACAAACAACCTTCGAATGTGGGTGTTTTCTAATAATTTCAAGGAACTTATGGAAACATCAAACAAAATCATTTTTGGAGTAAGTTTTTTAACAGCAGGTCCTCATGTCCTTTAAAAATGTCTTTATGATGAGATCGTCTTTATGATAAGATCTGAAATTAGTTCAAGAATTCCGAATGGACCGATTGTTTTTAAATTTGCTTGCTAATCATTTGTTCCTTCAATTCAATCTCTTTCCTTCTAATTAACAAATTTCAAATAAGATTTAAAATTTAGTTTCCCTTGCATAACCTTATAATAAGCAAATCTGAGTCGTTAAACATGTTACTAATTCACGTGAAACTTTGATAATTACCAAATTGGAATTAGATTATCAATCAACGATTCCGTGTTTGCTGTTATCTCAAATCATGTTATGTTAAGGCAAATTTTCCAGAGTGCTTTTAAGATGACCTGTTTGTTTAAGTCTGTGTTGGAATTGCATTGCGATTTATTTTTGAAAGGTATTATACTGCATAACGTCCGAAAGTCCGAAAGTCCGTGTTTTCAGAATCTTGTTAAGAAAGGAAATAGCATGTATGGTGACCGATAAAATACTGGTCCAAGTTCATAATTTATCTTATAAACGTTGCAATGTAATTTTCCATCTTTCATAAATGACAGGTCCTGCTCAGTTCCTCAATCAACTCGAAGCTATTTTTAGGAAGATAATTATTTGTTTTAAAGCAAAGGTGAAATTATCATTCCCTGGCTTGGCTTTATATTCAAACTTTATCTAAATTCGTCTTTTCGCTATCTCTGCAACTGGACCTCGAAAGATGCTTAAGTTCTTTTCATAATCTATCCGATCAAACTGTACGTTTTACATAAAGCTTTAGTTTAATTACATGTGTGAAAACATAACAGTGAAAATCAGGGAAAGACCGCTTAAATCTCGTGATTCAATGTTTTTTTATTCCACAATGGTCTAGCAAATTATAAAAGTACAAGCTGCAAATAGCAAAAGCAAGAAACAATTAATTAAAAGAGATATACAATAGTTATGATTCATCATCTTGATCGTCACAGCGGAACTGTAATTTAAAGAGTGGAACGTGATGATTTTTCTTCGCATCAAGGTATGATTAAGAATGACCTGTCAAAAGCGAATTGGCTTTGCGAGTACATTGTCAGTCTATTACCTGCATTGAATGAGTGATTTGCTTTGTGTTATACTTTTGTAACAGCCAACAACACCTGAATCGATGAACAGTTTGACAATCTGAATGCAGAATATTAATTCATAAACAGCTTCCTTTAACTACTTTCTTGAACGTGCCCTTAGGTTCTGTAGTAAAGGTACACTTTAGGGCTCCGATATTTTATGAGTTGCAAAAACCGGACCTAAAGTAAATGGAGTTTAAAGTTGCTATATATTTATCAATTGCTGATAAAAATTGCAAGAGCTTTCTCCAGTTTCAAGCTACTGACATTAGGAAATCTCCAGACGAAATGATTCATAAGAGGTTCGTGACAGCCCCTTTGCAAAAGGCCTATTGGTTATCAAAAGGTGCGTAGGTAGAACGAGTTTTACTTAATTTTACGAAAATCTCGCGATTTCTTTCCACATATAATTGAATTATCATGGTATCATTCATTCATTATGTTTTCTTCTATTTCTTTAAAGTTCATATGTTGTACGTGATCAATAATTCGTTCATTCATTCATTCGCTCAGTCAGTCTGTCAGTCGATGAAAGAGGATTGCCTAGAGGCTGATTCAATGTACGTCAAGTAGGTGTGGAGGAGTGCTTACATTAGTGCCAGCCGCAGTCTTTCTTTTGCACATTATTTAATGTACACTCCTCCACAAACTTCTAGATTATTCGATATTGCAATCTGATGAATGGAACTGATGAAATCAGAAAACGAGAAACTTGTCAGTAACACAATGGGTATGTAAATAATAAAAAAAAATCTTGCAAAGTTATTCAGGTTGCTTCGTGAACTCTAAATTCACGTCTAAGATTCTCAAATGCTTTCAATAATTGAATGCATACAGAAATACCCATGCTTAGAGTTATCTGAATTGATAAGGATGGAGTAAGACCGACGTCAGAAAATGCGTTTATTCATGAGATTTCATGATCGGATAAGATAAGAGCAGAAAAATGTTATCATGTTTTTCTCTATTCATCTTTTATGTTATGAAAATAATACGGATAGGTTATTTAAAGCTACGCACCAGCTGGCACATGATGTATATATATGTCTTTATAACGTTTTGATGTTAAAGAAAATGTTCCCAAAAATCTATCTAGCTTCTAATTTAAAAAGCACATGATCATTTTTTCCACGTGAGTATCAGAGAAAAAGAAAATGTTCCCAGGATACGCCAACACAATTACGCCACAAATACGCCACCACAACTGATATATTTTTCTGAATATGGCTGGCACCACTTGTACTTTTTGTTGGTTTTGATGTTCTTATATTGTAAATTTCTATCACCGAGGGTTGAAGTTTACTCATGACACAGACACGAGGCTTATATCGTATAACGTATATCGTATTATGACAAACCAATTAACTTCGTGAAGGAATACACATATCTTGGAAATATTCTTAACAACAACTTGAACCTTGGAAAGAATTTTGAAAGATCGTACAAACGAGCTGCAGGAAAGTTAAAACTCTTGCACAACATACGTAGATATCTAACAGTTGAAGCAGCAACTAAAATCTATCTGATGATGATTATGCCGATTTTGACTTATATTGGAACAATAATTCTTTCCTATACCACTACGCAGCAGAAAAAATGGAGACGATTACAGGCCCGAGCTGAAAAAGTAACTGGTGCAACTGTTCCCAATGTAATGAATGGTCTTCACCGAAATAGTTGTTTACTAGTGAAAAAGTGTTTGGAAGGAACTTTAAGAAACGTTGCTTTTAAGAACTATTTCCAAATGACAAACTCTAAGACAACAAGAAATAGCTCTGCATTGATAAGGTTGCCTAACATCAAATTAGAAGTTGTAAGAGGAAGTTTTTATTTTGGAGGTGCGAAAATTTTTAATTCTTTGCCATTGGAAATTCGCGCAACTCCCACTTTTGAAACTTTCAAATCTCTTGTTAATGAGCATTTTAACAATTAACTGTATGTGTATATGTTTATATATATATATATATATATATATATATATATATATATATATATATATATATATATATATATATATATATATATATATAATTAAAAACTAATTAAAAAAACAAATATATATATATATATATTTGTTTTTTAATTAGCCTTTTATTAACCTTTTACTTTCATTTATTTATTTATTTCTCAACAGGACAAACGTTGATAACAGTTTTTTACATGGTGGGAGGTGGGTGTGAAAGATCTGGTAACCAATCCATGCAGGGTGGTGGAGATCTGTGGTCTTACTTTAGTGTAAAGCTAATATCATACGGACCAATATCGTTTTTCTCTTTGAAGTATACATATATAACACCTTTAAGTTAGAATCTGTTTCTGAGTCGGTAGATTCTTCTTCAAATTCAGCATCGTCGTCGTCTCTTTCAAAGCTGAAGCTCCTTTATTATATTATCTTTCACAATAACAGTTACGGCCCATGAGGTTGTAACAGATATCGGATATACAGGATCATACTGTATGTATGAAATATTTTATGTAAGTTTTCGTTCATAAATATGGGAAAATGAAATACTGGTATTACGAACTTTAAGATTCAAAAGCAACACACGATTATTGTTCTTGTTGTTTTATACTCCAGCCTGAATTGTTCTTAGTTTCAGAACTTATATTTGACCGTCGTGTTGTTATAAAATTGTTCTTATAAAAAAAGTGTATTTGTTTACATCTTATTTCCGTCTACTTTGCTCAAACGAAAACAACGCCGGTGTAGACGGGAGCTTTCGTCACCTTGGAAACATTTTGACGTTTCCGTCGCTGAATTCGTGTTGCTGAAGTTCCCTATTAAAAGCACAACGTTGGCCAAGTAAACTATATAACACTCTATGTTATATGATCTGTTTGCACGATTTTGATCCAGCCCTAACGATGAGTGTGTTGCACGTAATATATATTTCAAACGCTTTTTTGACATAGCAATCAATTACGACGTTTTGCGATATTTTTTGTGAGATTCGTTAAAGCACTAAGTACAAACTGACATGCGGTTAGTGATCTGCGTGTCTTTTAAATGAACAATTTTTATTTACAAAATGGTGTAAATTCTATGCAACAGAATAAAAAACAAATACTTTTATTTTTTTATTTACAAGGTAAGGATAATCTTCTTTCATCTTTTTAAAAATGTTTGCTATTGTCATTGTTGTTGTTGGGTTTTTTTGTGGTTCGTCATCTTGAATGACGTAATTCGATTTGACCGTGACGATGATGTATGTTCGACGCTTCGAGTTTGATTCGCAACTGTTCGTGATGTGTCAGCACATCACTTCGGACTAAAGTCGGCGGTGAGTGACGATGGGTTACTGGCGGGCTAATTGAATGACGGTGAACATCGTCGTCATATCTGAAGTGTGTCGGTGAGAGCCGTGAACATGTCGGAGTTTTGGTCGGTGACGGGATTTCGTGTGACGGTTGTCTCATGTAAGGTGAATGATCTGCAAAAAAATTTTAAGATACGTGTTCATAAAAATAATATAAAGCATGCAGGTCGGATGCAATATAACAGTAAATTGAGTACCTTATCTGCCTTTTTTTACTCCTTATACGACAGTCTTTTTTGGCGTTATTTTTTGTAAAGCCCACAGTAAATATCATTCACAGACAAACATCTTACGACGGCCACTTTTAACGCCAAGTCATGGAAATTAACGCCAGCGTAAGGGTTGAGAATTCAGAAAATGACGCCAGCGTTTTCTCGCAAACTTAAAATCACTGGGAAAAACCTAGATTTGAAAGAGCAATGTCGTACTTACATATAGACGCCGAGTGACGATAAGACAAAAATTCCGACGAACGACGATTATACGGATGGTGACGGAACAACATTTTATCGCAAGCATTCATATACGACGGAGAGGCAATCGGCGGCAATGCGTGGTGGGCGTGCCCGGTAAATCCATAACCAAGTGGGAGACGCGTCGTCGTACAACAGCTACACACCGCTCGCCTTTCGACGAATTCCCGATGGTCGTTGCGTTCTTTAGCGTCAAGAAATGCTTTCGCAAAGGGATTATAACGAATCTTGAGATTAGTAATCTGTGAAAAAATAAAACGAAAAAAGATGATTGAAAATTCGACAACGACTTAAACATCTGAGAGAAAAATGAAAATATATATAATCAATTATATACGCAGAGCTTAAGCAAATATGCAGAATAATAGCAAATGAGACAAGTATATCTTTTATCTTTTTGTTTCAAAGAAAAACATTGTTAAGATGCCGGCAAAAAGGTGTCAAATCGCGGCGTGTTTTTGTAGTATTTCCATTAAAATACTTTTTCAATCAGACGGAACCGAAAATATGGACAATTGCTTAGCCGGCTGAGGAACAAACTTGAATAGATTAGCGTTCATCGACTTATCCTGCTTTCGTGAAAAACAAAACATCTTGAAACTAAAAATAAACTATTTTAAGGAATCGATTGTAGCAAAAGAGATATTTCTGGCACGAACACAAGGGAGAAAAATGTTTTTAAAAAAAACAATTTTGAAATTAACTTGAAAAAAAAAAAAAAACATAATCTGATGCCAAAAACAGAGCTATAGTGTTGATAACAAATATGTCGGTACCGTTATTTTTACATGTACTCGGTTATACATCGCTCCCGTAAGTGGTTTTCCAGAGAGCTTGTTATGAAGAGATTGGATTGGACATAATGAAAGATTATCAAAAACTGAACACTCTGGCACGGTTTATATTAGTCGCTTACCTCCTCATTTTGGTACGCTGTCACAGCAATGAATTCAGTCTCTGCAAAGGAGTGTGTCGAAACAACTTTCTCTCCACCACCAACTTTTACAATATGTATTCGCGGTTTGTATTTGTGGAGGGAACTCAACATTAACTACAAATAAATTTACCATATTAAAGTTTTCGCAAAAACAATCAAACGCTTTTGGTGTATCCCAATTTGACGATCACTTTTTCAAGTCGACGTGGAGAAAAATCAAACACGAGCGTACACGGTTGATTTGAAAACAAAAATAGATTTTGACTTCAACCTTCAGTTATTTTTCATGGTTCAACCTTATCTTCATAATTAGACCAATCAAATCAAAGGAATTGGCCAATTAACCAATCAGGTTGATGAACTGTCCGTTCGAATTTGAAAAATTGTCATTGATTGGTTAGCTCATCTAACATAACAGGAATGGAGCAGAAAGGCGGGAAGGAGGGGAGGGGGCGGGGATATAGAGAAGCAAAAAAAACCTACCACTTGTCCGTTTGTTGTTTCTTTATTGGTCAACTTCACTTTAGAAAAAACAATGGGGTTTTTCATCCAGTGGGTCCCAAAATTCGGCGAATCCGGGTGTACGTATAATTTGCTAGAGGGCGTTGGTTCGGGTTTACCTGCGTGTGACCACTCCCCGTTCACGTACTTCCACCGGTGATCGGTGACTGGGGTAAAATCCAACATGACAGAGTACATGGCATTCGGGTCTAATCCAGTAATACCCGATTTCAAAACGGGAAACATTCGCCTATAAATAGAAAATTGTGTAATGATATAAAAATATCATAAGGTTACATAAGAACAAAATTAACAGGCCCTCCTACAAATAACCGCATAACTTTATCATCCGAACGTCGAATATTGATGACAAAAGGGGGCCTGCTGATTCAGGGCCAATATTGAGACATTTTCTGTTGTAATTACATTTGTTGTATCTCTTTTATATCAGCCTGTCTACACCGGACACGGAAATTGGACACACGGAAAAGGCAGAACCGGTCTCACTACCTTTCTGGGATGATAAGGTTTCACTGGCCATTTTAATATTTGTCCACCAAAACTTTGATCTAGAAAGAGGCTATGCTAGAGAGAGGCTATGCTGACGTTTCCTTGGCAATGAAAGTGTTGGGATGAAAATGGAAGATGGTGTGTTTCTTTTTGAGATTCAGTTTTAAAACCTTTTGAATCGGGTGAAATTTGCCAAAAAAGCTACAATTTATCCGGAGAAATCGGATTAGGAAACCCTGCCTTTTGTTTCTAGTCTTTTTAGTTAAGCCTTTCTACAATATTGAATCCCGAAAAGTCGAATCACAAAGAGGATACAATAACTTTACTTAACGAATGGCTGAGTTAAGGAATGTAACCCTTGAGAAAAAGGCAATCATGGGAGAATTGAAAATCGGTTCGATTTAGTAATAATCCGAGTTATCCAGGGCACGACTTATCGGAATTTCACTTGTTCTTGTTCATTCAAAAAGTCATTTACATTAAAAGCAACTACCAGAGGTTGGTACACCAAGACAAGAAAGCACGACTGATGTCTCTACTTCTAACTCGCCAGCCAGGCATTTGTTAAGTGAACTGCTTGGTGTATCGAGATATTCTCAGAACAGACATAGACGTGAAATTTCCCGACACATATTATCACGTTAACCGCATCAAATGACACTAACCTTTCCGCTTTGTTCAAACGCAAATCGTATCTAACAGCATCAGATTTAATTAACGCTTGTTTATCTTTTGTGTGGTCAAGCAAGACAATTAGTATCTTGACTTGACAAATTATGCTTTTGATAGTTGGAACGGTTTACATCTTATGATCGTTAAGATTAAACAAAAAAGTCTTTAGAGGAAGTGCAAAAGATTAACGTCAATTAGACATTGCACACTTTATCTCTATAGCGTCAAAACCAGTTTAAGTCACATCCTTTTTTGAAAAAAATGGAGCCAGCATCCTCGATAGTTGTGGTTTACACAAGGCGTTGCGTCACGTGACAGTTAATTTTGTGAAAAGATCAGAGATGATCTCCGTCTAATTAAACAGTATGTTTGTCTAACAAGATGCGATCACGAAACTGATTGGTTGAAAATCTGTTATTTTCATTCGTTTACGCTACAATATTCTCGTTAAGCCAGATAGAAATAACAAAGTTTTCACCACAAACTATTTATGATCGCATCTTGTCGGACAAATCCTATAGTGTTGAGATAATAAATGAAACGTTGTCATTTGGAAACGACCGTTCCTGGATGTGACGGTACGAAATAGCTGTTCATCGAATGAGGAGCCAGTAAGCATTGTTTGGAATTCCCTGGAAGAATTCTTTTTCCTCAGTATTTACTTATATAAATAATAAAATAATAAAATAATAAACATTTAACAAATACATCTCCTTACCGTCCATTCTTAGTAACAATCATTTCGTTTGTCATGCGATGAAAGCTTCTCCAAAGTTCTGCGTCTTCCAAGTGAACACGTAACTTCGCGTCTTTTTCGAGTTTTTTCTTCTTTGTTGCGCTACCCATTTCGTTAGTTTTCTCGCTATTGCTCAAAATAGCGGCCATGGAGAAATCGGATTTCATTTTCGGACTACGTGGTACCACCAACCTTGAAAATACGAATGATAATTAAAAGTTTCTTTAAAAAGATTTTGTTTTTAGAAATTGTGGCCTAGTGCATGCATATATATGTTTTACAAGCGCTGGGTGTTTACAAATAGACAAGATAATCATTCCTGAAATAACAACGAAGGTCTTTATGAAATTAACACGTTACAGGATTCCATTGTGGTAGATTTACTTGTAGGCCTATCATATTTACATAAAATCCACAAGACAAACTCTGGTATAAGCAGTATTACAAAACGTAAAAGATATAAAATATTGAAGATGAAGACGAAACAATAAAAAAAATCGCAGTGAAGGAAATGAAATTGGTAGATGGTGGATTTACTTCTAAATAAATATAAGATGAAAAGATTAAAAACCAACCTGTTACTAACTGCGATCAATTAAATGATTTAAAAAAATCTGGTAGTTTGAAGCCACCTTGCTATACTTCCACACTTGACCAAGAGAAATTACTAAATGTGATATTTGAATAATTGTGAACTCATGTCTATACATAATGTGAATGTGTCAAACGGCACTGATATTTCAATTATCGCGCGTCTTCTATCAAACATAATTTCCGCCACCATTTGTATTGATTAAATCAAAGAAAAACACCGAATAGAGCAAACTAGATAATCATTGGGACGATTATGCTGATTTTGTTATACGTTATTATATAATTTGTATTGTCGGCATTCCTTTAAAGCATACAAAAAAATCTAATTAAACGTAAAATTCTAAATTGGCGGTAGGAATTTATGAAGTTTTTCTAAAAGAATGTTTTTCGATTCAATAACGTACATGTTCTATTGGCTGTTGTGATCTGCCTAAGAATAAATAAATAAGCAAATAAAGAAATTTACACTTTTTTTGATGTTTTCACGTTCAAAATAAAATGTCAAATTATATTATAAAGTTTTAATATCTATGGCAAAGTTACGCTATCAAATGAACGCGAATTAAATATTCATCCCTAACATGGTTTCTATAGACTTTCATCTTCTCTGCAGTTTCCGAAGTTTGGATTTTTAAGATAAAAGTCAGTTTTCTTGCCTTCTTGTTGCACCACACATCAACTATTTTCCTAATGTGCCATTGTTATTTCACATAGGGTGTGGTGCGAATTATTCGATTGACACCTTTAAATACACCTGTCTATACTTTGTGGTTTTGTGATAAAAACCAGTTCAAAATGAAGCTTCGAAATAGTTTAGAACACTGATAAATATTTCTCCATTTTGAGTTTACTTCTTCATATAAACATTCTTGCAAATACAAATCATTGACATTTTGAAGATGAACCGAATTTGTTTAAGACAAGCAACTTCCAAAATGGCTTCTTCAGGATAATAAACAAAAGCTCCGACGGTGGAGACTCTATAATTCAAAGGAGGAGATAAATAATGACCCGAATTCAAAGACGTGAAATTTACATCGACGTGTGAAAATTAACGTCATTAGGAGTAGCGAAACGGTCGACATTTGTACAGGCGCAAATGCCATCATGTTAAAAAGAATTCGCGCCAAGAAAATATCAAACACAGAAAAGAAAGAGAACACTGAAGTTTTATATTTAGTGAAATAATGGAAATGATATGAATACTAATTAGAAATGACATTAGCACGAAAAGCTGTTGAAAAGGTTTTATTTTATTTCGTAAACAATTGAATAAAGAAATAATGAAAAGAACAGCATAAATAAAAATGGTGAAAAAGGAAAAAAAATATTACAAAAAACTAAAGATGATTTACATTTAGGTCTTAAAATGTCGGAACTTGTTTTAACATTCAAAGGTAATTATGCTTTTGTCCCAAAAGGTGTTTTTTCACTTCTCTTTCTATGCTTACACAGCAGTAAATCATCCGCTGGTGCCTGGGAACAAAGTTGTTATCTGTTACATCTGAAAATTGACAAGTTCATTGTTCAATTAACTTCATTTACATGAAAGTTTTTATCAAAAAGGAATAAATGCAACGTGGGAATTTCAACAAAAATGTTTTTCAAACATATGGAGTTCAAAATAATGTTTTTTATACCTTGTGAGTCATGTTGTGAATTTTAAATGTTTATATTTTTAAATGTTTTTATTTCGAAATACTGAAGGTGAAACTTCAAAATTCTTCACTTTTTAAATGGTGCCAAAAATTGATATAGAAGCTGTGGTTTTTCACTTTGAGCTTCAAAAGTCAAAATGATTATTTTTAACTGTTTTTCTCAGAACACCTTGTGTGTTGACCAAATCAAATTGTTTTGTTTATTATTTTTATTATTAATACTAGCTTCACCCGACATCAATAAGTTTTTAACTAACTTTTTAAACGACAAACACATTCGTAAAATCAGCACAAATTCATACGTATAACACAAGAAATTCTAAATATAAATTCAGATTTTTGAAGATGCCAACAAGACCAGATGACGTCCAACAGATGGTGATTCATTTCAGACACATGGTTACACGTCAATACAGTGTTATTATCCGGCTGCGATTTTTTAGATTTGCCGTCAGGGATGGTTAAAACAAAACCGCTCATTAGCAGTGCTAAAAACTTTTGTATGTGTGTGTTAACTATCTAATTTGATAATCAATACCAATCAATCAGCTAATTAGGATTGACAGATTAACCAATTAACGGGAATATGCATGTAGGTTTTAACTTATTCATGTTCCGAATTTTTGTCCTTTGTTGTTGTTTTTTGTTAACGTTCGTTTCGTAAGACGGGTTAAAAACAATGAAATTTTAGCGAGGAGGCACAAGAAAATATTCCCTTCAATATATCGTTCTCAACATGATAGAATAACCTGGAACGGCCGAATGGTATTCCCTGTAGCTACAATAATGTGATAATGATATTTTTATGACATGTATAACCCCACACAGCGTTTTTGAATGAGGACTGTCTATTTCACTAGATTAAAAACTTCTCATCACGGTGACATTCTTTACTGGGTGAATCTTTTAAAAATCCAGCTATCAATCCATCTTTCCTATTTCGATGACTTAATATTGTCCACCTATTAAAAACACTGAAAGTGAAACTTGAATTTGTCTCTAAATACTGTCTTATAAAGTTTTACCCAACAAACTAAAGGACGACACTGCAATGGAGCTTCTATCGTATTTCGTCATAGCCAATCGGAGAATTGAGAAAACTTGCAAAGTTTAGTTGCTTTTTATCCTCAATCGTGAGGTAGAATTTTCTCTTAATAAAATCCAAACACTTTCCGGATAAATCTCTAGTTCAAAGTTCGGAAACTGGAAGTTTTGATGACCTGAATTTTAGCCGGTTCTAGGTTCTTCTAGTCTGTCCTTCTGAAACCAGTCTGCTAAAAACTCATATTTGAATTTTACGGGCAGTCCGGAAAAACAAAAGTTTATTGTGTATCGACTGATCGATTCAGAATGTCCCTTGTATGTACAAAAATCACAATATTATTGTTTCCCGCAACCTCGAACCCAGGGTCTCTTGCCTTTTCGATATACGGATGGCGGCAAATGCCGAAAACATCATAAACCGCTATTCAAAATAAAAGGTAATGAATCAAATATTTCCACAGCCAGAGAAGTTCAATGGGCTACAACGAATTCCGAATCGGAGTAAATTCGGGGTTACTTTGAAATACATGACAAAAACGGGAAGACAAAACTTGAAGTTTAGACCTCCGAACGATTTGTTTCAATGAAAAAATGAAGACCATGAATGAAGATATTATTGTGAACGCAAGGCTAGTGGATTACTAATCAGCGCCAGACTAACGCAAAAATTTACAAAATCACCGCAGAACAATACGACTCCTTTATAAACGGAGGAGAGACTCTTAAAATAGAAGGAGAACATGCGCTCAGCATAAAGCAACAGCTATATTGCAAATTGTTGGCAAAGTCACGCCGGTGATGATTACATCATTCATTAAGAGAGGAAGGAAATTCCACTGAAAAAAAAGCAGACAAGACAAGATAAGTTTTATACGAACGTAAACAAAATATCAAAAATAGAAATTCTAATTAATTTGTTTATAATGACAAGCGAAGCGACCGTTTGAGATTGTATTGATTGTAATCATCCTCGTCTCACCGATAAACAAAAAAACATATAACTTAACCACAATATATTAATTGCTCAACGATAAGGCAAATTCCTTTTGATCACAACCTTATCTTTTCACCGGCAGAAGATATTTAGCCTGTGATTTTGTTTTTTTCTTTCTTTTTTTTGCCGAACACTTTAATGATGAAAATGAGTTTCCGACAAGTGAGAACGTACCCAAAGCATTCATAAGATATCGCGAGATCATGCGGAATTTACATCCCAATTAAAAGCTATTGAAACGGTTGATTGCGGGGACACCATAACAGTTTCGTCATTCGAATGGCGATATTCTTTGTTTTTGTAATGACATTTCATTGGTCAATTTACACAAGGCAATGCACGTTTTTTTATAAGAACAAAGGATACAAGAACATAAGGCTTCAAAGGTCTAAAAGTTAAAAACATGCTAAGAACATTCGAAGCAAAATTCGAGGAACGATTGTTCTAAAGGAAATATTTTTACATTTTACAAGAAAATGTCATTATAATAGCCAAACACAAAAATATTATCATCACGTTGCTTACAACAGTATCACCTCTATTAAAATGGGAAATGTCAACCAAGTCCGTTGAATTTCGAATTTCAGATATTCAATAGTGTATATAAATTAAGAACATATTAAGAACATTTTTAGGCTTCAAAAGTGAAAAGTTAAGAACGTTTGAAAACTTCATCAAAGTTGAGTGTTCTTATATAAAAAAAAACTCGTGTGATTCACACAGATTTCTTAAAATGATCGAGATCCAAACAAACCTTATAAGACGTAAATCCCAATCGACTCATTGACAAAATTCCTTCTTCATCTTATAATAAATTACCATTCGTATCTAACGAGTGTCACTCCCCTGGGTTGAGGTCGCTTCTTGTCAACATGAAAAAGATATGAATAGCTACCAGTTCATACTTAACACTTTTTCTTCACCACTTTTGTCTTCCTAAAAATACCGGTAAATTCTTCCATGTTTTCCTAATCTTTGAGCAGCAGTTACCGTTCATTCGTCGTGAAATTTGGATTATCAAGAAAAGCAAAAAAAAAACAAAACAAAAACAAACAAAAAAACACCTCAGGTTGAGTTCTTCGCAGCTGGTCGAATTGTTGGCCTTGTGGCTGGTAAAGGGCCGACAGATAAAAGGAGACAGGTAAATGACATCACTGCTATGTTACGAGAAAGCAGAACTTCAATCAGAGATGAGAAATCAGAGAAAAATCATTCTTGCAAGAAAATTGACAGAGTTCACCAAGTTGAAAAATCCGTTCCATAAGGACACGTGGATTGACATTTGCAAGAAAACTTTTTAGAGGGAAATAACAAAAACTCTAGTTTGAGGTATAGACAATATTTAGACAGTAAACTCAAAAGCAAAATTACACTTCACAAAGTTCCATTTCCCAAATACAGTAGGTTCTAGCGGATAGTGCATCCTAAATTAAATAAAAACATCACCCCAAGTAAGCATAGTTCAGTCAGCACATACGTTACATCACCATTGTCCAGCGTCACTTGAAACAAAATGCACAGAGGCCGATGAAAAAAAAGAAGTGGAAACTGGTAGTGTTGTGATCTCACTGGGAACCAAGTGGGCGTTACTTTATTTTAAAAGTATGTCGAACTAACACTTTGGAGCACTTTACATTCACGATCAAAACTCTATAAATAAAGTTTGAAAAAAAAGACGTCCCGACAAATAGACCTTCCGTAGATCAGAAGACTCTCCCCTACCATGAACGAATGCTTTCGCATTATAGTTTAATTCACACGTAATACGCAGACTGAACTAAGCGAGTAACACAAACTTAAGCAAATACTGAGATAATTGTAATTGGAAAAACTTGAGCTGGAAACGCAGCATTGCTGACTCTGTACTACCCAACCAATGGTTCATATGGGAATATCACGGTTTATATATGCAAATCATCTGAAACTTCAGTGGATGTTCTGTTAGGAAAAGAATCGTTCGAAAACACCCGTTTCCTCTATTGAGGATGGCCCAATCATGGCGTCAATAGGTAGCAGTATTCGACGGCAAACGTTGGGTTTTCATTCTTTTTTTGGAACTTTGCTGGCACCTTCGTCAGCAGCAACATCATCAGCAGATCGCTTCCTGTGTGCTTTCACCGATGGCTTCAACGGCTCAATGCCGAGAACCTTATGTAATTGCCGGAAGGCGTGTAAACGCAATGCTTGCTAAAATACGCAGACGATTAAAAAATGTTTTAGAACAGTGCAACAGACGGAACACAAAGACAGCCACTTGGGAGATCTTACTTGTGCAGCGGCAGTAATATCTTCTCTTTCTTGTGATGTCATATTAGCTGAGGCGTCGGTTTTCTCCTTCTCGCATGGGTCGAGCAAACCAGCACCCCCTTAAAATCGGAATATCCAAATCACATTCATTATCATCAATAATAGCAATCCAGATCGTTCATGTGTTAAGCAAGAAAATTTATAATGACTTGAAGCTTACCTGGCAGAAATATTCCACTGGAAATTGCTTCCAAAACTCTTCTGAAAGCCTCCCCTGGTCCAAGAGGCTGAAAGTTACTGGCCAATGCCTTTTCACACAGCAACTCGATGGCCCAGGCAGACAACGGTTTGAATGCAGGCACACGATGACATATGTCGCGGAAGATACGGATGGTTATCACGCAGGACGCCAAATGGTTTGCGCGTGCCTGAAATATACAAACAAAGCACGTTACAGGATCAGATGCGAATCAGTTAAGTGATACTACATGCAATTCTTCTTAGATTGTGTGATGTACTTACCAAGCCGAACATGATTGTCACGTTTCTGACCTCATAAGTTTGCTTAAGGTATTGTCAAAGGCTTTCTTTGTGAAGGTTTAAGCTTGTGCTTCCTAACCAACACAATCTCCGAAACTATCCATTAGATTGAACTCGCAACACAAAAAAAGTAGGGGGCACAAGCTTTGGTAACTGAAGGAGGCCTTTGAAAATCGATGCATCTCGTCAATATCACAATATCAATCAACACGTGATTAAAGCTACAAACTAATCATACCTCGAAAATGCAAAAAAGTGCAGCTTTGGAACATGCTATCACGCGCATCACCCAAGCTACACTCTCGCGAAACTCAATTCTGAATTCAAATAAGTTCATTTTTTCACACCTTTTGATTGATATTGTAATGATTGTTACCTGGTTCTCACGAAGGACTTTGAAGGGACATGGCACCTTTTGCTGTAGAAAGGAATTTAGCAGGGATGAGAACCAGGCACACAAAGATAACATTCTATTCAACAAGATTGAGTTGAGTAGCAAACGAAGGAGGTGATTGAAACACAAGAAGAATTCCGAACCTGAAACCATTTAGCACGCCTCAAAGCAGCTAAAGCTTGTAATGCTTTATCCTTTTCCAACACATCTTTTTGATTGACAGGTGGTTCTGCGTTAATAAACATGGTTATTGATAGCGAGTGTTTCAAACAGCAAATTTAAGCACATACGCTCAGGACATCAGTGTGGATGAAAACAACACCAAATTATCAATCAACAACATCTTTTCCTTTTGAATTCATGCAAAATACACAGAGTCCAACAAAAGTTAAAAAAAAACCAGTCTGATACAGGTACAAAATCCAAAAACATTTTGGTTCAAGGAAGTAAGGAGAAAAACAACAACAAAAACACATAACAAAAGAAATTCAATAGCAAAATTTAAGTCCAGTTGAGCAAAGGTGCGCTGTTGAAACTGCCTCGCTAACAGCTTCCATCCAGATCCTGTTAAGAAATCCCTGGAATTCTTTAACGAAAAGAAATAGATGATTTTTAAAGTCATACACTTAATTTTTCTCTCCATATTACTAGCTCATCGTTTGAGTGAAAGATATTATTGAAAAACTGATTAAAAAAACATATGACTTTATCGGAGTTTCTTCCCCTGACTTCATCAACAAGAAAGTATACCTTTTTTAATTTCAACAGCTGCTTCAGCACCTTCTGGTCTTTCATCGTCTTCTTCCCTCATTGCCGGTGATGTCAGTACGACCTTGACAGCACATTTAGGCTCATTTGTTGAAGAAATTAAGATAGCACACTCTGTAGTACTTATAGACATGTTGTATTTCTCTTCTGGCGCTGCTTCCTACGACAACAAACAAATTAATGTAAGGCTACATAACACCATGTAAAGTAATTAACCATTAAAAAAATGTTATATGACAACTCATACCTTTAACTTGTCAGGAACTAATGTTCCCACTTGTTTCAGTAACGTGTATGTTGGCCGTTCAGAACACAAAACAACTAGTTCAACTGACAGTTGACCACGCAGTAATAAGCCCTTCGCCAGTGCGCCAACCCTCATCACCCCTTTCAGCATCCGGGACGAGTTTGTGTCCTTCAATAACGGCTCAGGTTTCTTCTCACCAGGTTCCTGTTTCACTTCTGGAGTCCCTTGTTTAGCTTTTTCTTCATCTAAAGACACAAAATTCTTGTCTATGTCTACGTTTTTCTTTTTATAAGAACATTATGCTTCAAAAGGTCTAAAAATCTGCAAAGAGTATTGGAGGTTTAGGAATATTATGTTCTTAAATTATTTTTTTCACATTTTTCAAGAAAATGTCATTTAAATATTTATTTATTTATTTATTTAAATAATATTTATACAGGTTTGCTGTAATCAGTAAAAAATATTGAACATATTAACATACTGTTCTTCCTACAGTTCCTGTGAATTAAAATAGTTTAAAATAGTTTAATTCTTAAAATAGTTTAATTCTATCAAAATCAGTCGACCAAGTCCATTGAATTTCGAATTTTAGATATTCAATAGTTTATAACTAGAAATGTCAAAGTCTAAAGGCTTCATCAGAGTTGAGTGTTCTTATAAAATATAACAAAACAACATGTATATGAACTTGGCAAGATGTAAATAGGGAAATAATGGAACTTACCCCCACCAATTGCATCGGAAACCAGTTTAAGGGCTTTCTCTGCTGATGCAACAATAGTTTGTACTTGTTTTAGTTCCCCTTCAGTTGGGTAGATTTCACCATGTTTACTCATTATGAGTCGATCATCTGGTGTTGGTGGGGGAGGCTGAAACAAGTATCAAATCATAATAACGCAAGATTACTGGAGACTGAGTAGGATAAGTAATTATATTAAAAAATCGCTGTTTTTCAGCAACCATCAGGCTCATTAAATCATTTTCTAAAAATCACAATTGCATCATAGAGAAATTGATCATCATGTGGTTATTGAAAAACATAATAACAGTTCGCAGCACTATGTCACCACCGCAACATAACTGCTAAGAAAAATGGAGAAAAAAGTTATAACTTACGCCTTGTGGTGGACCGTACATATTTTGAGGCTCGATAAATTTCTGCCGTCTCTCCCATTCATAATATTCCAACTCATGCATTCGATGGCGATCAGGGCGTGTCCAATACCTACAATCAGAATAAACAAACAGCGAGCAGTTATTAGAAGAAATATTTTCGAAGTATCATCAGTTGAGCAGATGCAACTTGATAGTAACAATTTATTAATGAAGGTAATTCTTAGACAAACAATTAATAGACAATTCTTTGACATTACCACTTTTTAATAATTCAAGTAGACATTCTTTAAAAAGGAAAAACTTGAACCACTAAAACTCTGCTAACAATTGAACCTCATATTTGTGTAGTCGACGGGCTTAAAAAAGCTCACTGGTTAATACAATCAATGCACATGTTACCCACCTATCTTCACTTGCTCTCCTCATGAACTCCTCATGTTCCCATCGTCGTAATTCCTCCTCTCGAATCCGTAATTGCTGTTCCCATCGCATCTGTTCCTGTTGCCTCTGTTTCCAAACCATTTCTTGCCTCGATGAATCGGAACTTCCACGACGATCGCGACCAGAACCACGATTCGACTTGACGTCAACTTGCAAACTGGGATCAACTTTTTTCTACATAAACAGAACATTTGAATAAAAAAAAGAACTAATACATATTCCAGAGTGAATCTTAACAAGCCACGCCAGTTTTCTTTACATGAAAGACACCCTGTCTTTTAACCGACAAGAAAATCAACTCAACATGAGTTTCATATCACCTCTTGCATGTAAACAGTATATAGCTTTTAACAAGAAACTGATTTGTGAAAAATCTTATGTTACCTGACATGAAACCTCAGTAGTAAACTAAGTGTTCAAAACTCAAGCAAGAATAATCAGTATTACCATCATGGACCACTGTTCTTTCCAATTCATCAATCTGGACCTTATTTTTTTATACAGATAAAATCAAAGCATTCTCATCAGGCTCATTAAATCATTTAACAATCATTGAATTGACCTCAACACTAAATGATCATCACTTGAAAATGCCTCAATAACATAACAAAATTGCAATAAAAACACAACAATGAAACATACTTTGTAACTAAGCCGATGTCTTCTACCTTTCACATGGGCATTTTTCGCTACAACATCATTAAATCTGCAATCACAAAGTGTGCATTTGAAACCGATAGTTTTCCCAACATCACTCTTCACATCTTCAACATATTCTTCTCCTGCAAGAAGATTGGTCAGTTAAGGTTATATATTTTGAGTAGTAAAAAATAAAAGGGAACACACAAGTTTCTTCAAAGTTTCTTAATTTTAAGCAGAAATCAGTACTGAAGCTGCTTTATTAGGAGACCCGGAAAACCTGAGTTACAAAATCGAGTTATAAAGTCAAGTTATGGATTATGACGTCATAGTTCGAGTTATTAACTTGATATTTTTAATTTTCGATATCACTTCAAGTTACTAACTCGAAAATATATTCCTCGCTTCTATAACTTAAGTTACTAACTCAAAATTACTTTTTCAAATAAATCAAGACGAGTTACTAACTCGAGAATATTATATTGCTTTAA
Organism: Turritopsis rubra; assembly: GCA_039566895.2. NCBI lineage: Eukaryota > Metazoa > Cnidaria > Hydrozoa > Anthoathecata > Oceaniidae > Turritopsis > Turritopsis rubra. Next base: position 1,861,637 of record CM077619.1, read on the forward strand.
AAGATTTGAGTTACTAACTCGGAAATAAAGTTTTAAATTATTTTTCTCGAGTTATCATGTCTGCTTAATTGTTCAATTCTAATGAAAATTTGCACGTGGAACAATTTGATAGTGCTAATTTTGATTTACATTTGTCAATGTAAAAATGGGATCAAAATTAATCAGTTAAGGAAGTAGATAGGTAATATGGAAGTTCTAATGATAAGCAATCCTTATATAATGTATATAATTTTTAACAACAGCTGTACCATGACATATTTTTCTTTGATTCTCGGGAGCAATTTGGGCTTAAAAATGGAAAGGTAAGGGCAAGGGATTGCTGGTGTGGAGATGATTTGATTTCGACAATGACTCGACATGATTATTTTGAATATAATGCTTATAATATTTTAAAAATAATTGTATCCAAAATATTTATAAAGCAGACACGATAACTCAAGAAAAATAATTTAAAACTTTATTTTTGAGTTAATAACTCAATCTTTGTAAGCAATATCATATTCTCGAGTTAGTAACAGATGTCAAAGTTTGGCTTTTTTAATTTCGAGTTAGTAACTCAAGTTGTAGAAGCGAGAAATATATTTTCGAGTTAGTAACTTGTTAGTAATATCAAAAATTAAAAATTTCTAGTTAATAACTCGAATTATGACGTCATAATCCATAACTTGACTTTATAACTCGATTTTGTAACTCGGGTTTTCCGGGTCTCCTTTATTAGTAGCTTTCCTTTAATTAGTTTGTTTCACTTTTCCAACAAGATGACGATGAATGACAGTGAAAATGAAAGTATCATAATAGTGTCCAGCAGGTGCATAACACATCGCAATTTACGGATTTCTACTCCATCGTTCAATGGATGTGCATTGTAACAATGAAAAATGTGTACATTTGGTTTTCTTAAAGACGTTTGATGCACTCTTCCTAATAAAAAGTAAGGAAAGGATTTCCCAATTGAATTTGTGAAGAAAGTAAGGTTATATGGAAAGCCTACTTTTTGCTTACTTTCTATGAAGTCACTCCAAAGGAAATTTGTGGAGTGAATCAAACTTTTGTCTTTGACATTCTATCTACCTACCTACCTATTGCATTGTAAGTATAACCCTCTTACTAAGTGAGCTGTTCAATATCTCACACCTTCATACATGTCAAACAAACTTACCAACTGCTTCTCCTTCTGCCGGCACTTCTTGTTGTATGTCTTCAGCCAGAGCCTCACTGCCTTCCCCTGTTGATGTCAACTTTGTACCACCCACAAAGTTTATCTTGGGTGCTGTAGTCTTCACAACATTAGTCTTTTTCGCTGCTTCCTCTGGAACTTTTATCTCTGGAATAGGTTTCCCAAGCTTTTGATGTAACTTTAATGTCTAGGAATTAAGATAAGTCGCAACACTTTTAGACGCATTCATTAAAACACTGGGTAACATTTATGCAACCATTCAAAGTCTTATACACACCTTTGTGTGACTAGCACCTTTGACATGAGCAGAGAATGCATCCCTACCAGTGCAGATGACATCACACAGCTCACACTTATATGTGCCAGGAGGTAAGTTCTTTATATCACTTGTTGAAGAAGCAGCCTTCTTTTTATGTTTTTGACCTTCCAGATGTTCTTTGTAAGTCTGTAAAGAGGAATGAGAAAAAATTAAAGTTGTTTACATAAGTCCTTAGATAGATTTGAACTTGTGAACAAACAAACCATTCAAGAAATTAAAAGTATGAAGGTCAGGCCTTGCCATGAGAAGCGTGCAATCGCAGCTGATACTAGTCCTTTATGTCCTGATGTCATCTATAAATAAAGCAGTTGCTAGCTCTCTTGACCTTTTTCTCCGGTACCCGAACTGTGTAAAAGAAAGCAGCTTCTTTTCCTCTAGTTAATCTATTAGCTGACTCTGAACTGCTTTCTCCAATATTTTCGAGATTACAGGAAATACAGAAATAGGTCTATAATTATTTGCTACTGTAATTTTTCCAATTTTGTGTTATTGGTGTTATTTGTGCCTTCCTCTATTCTGTTGGTATTTGTCCTGCTTTGAGTGATAAGTTAATTATGTAAGCGAGTGGTCTAGCAATTTCTGATCTACAGTCTTTCAACATATCATATGGTAGATCGACGATACCGGCAGCTTTTCCATGTTTCAATTTCCTAAATTCTTTTTCAACAACCATCATTGATACATAGGGAAAATAGTACTTTTGGCTTTCAGATGTAGACATTTCCAAACAAATCCGGTAAGAGAATAAGCGTTTTTTTTTAATTTCATTGAGTAACACGAAAACCAGTCCTGCTGGTACCATTTACATTTTCATATTCTTTCATTTTGTGAAGAAATGAATTTGTTTTTGTTGGGCTATAATAGCTGTGATTTCAAAGTTTTTTTTTAAATTATAGATCTCTACCTAGTATCAGTACTACATCTGTATTTAACTTCAACCTTCTGACCAAGGAAACAAAACCAATGTGATATAGAAAGACTACATTTTCGAAGCTTGAAATGAAAAAAACATCGCACCCCAACGCGCGACTAGTAGCTGTATCGTGTGTGATTCGTCACTCGCGCACCCAAATATTCATGGCAAGGCCTGAAGAATAAGGCCAGTTTTTCTTTAGCCAATACATTTTTATGCAACGTTAGAACCTTCAAATTTCCAATTTAAAAGGAAATTTCTATATTAACAGTGCTGCAAATAAGAATTTTGAATGGACAGTAATTTTGACTTTTAAGAGTTGCACTTAATACTGAGTGACAAAGGGGGCTTGGGAGCCATAATAATTATGTTATTTACAGCGCTGTGTCAACCTAACTCTTATCATACCTGTGGCCCACCACAACTGATCTTGCAAACATCACAATAATGGAGTTGCTGTGGCTTGGGTTGCGGACGAGGATTCTAAATATAAGCATCACAAAATTTGTGCGTACCTGAGGACCAGCGCAACTAATCTTGCACACCTCACAGTAATGAAGCTGTTGAGGTTTAGCTGCACCAGTAGATCGCGATGGCCAAGAACCTTTCTGATTCTGCAGTTTGAATGTGGGCTTTTCACTTTTCTGCCAAGAAGGTTTGGATGATTGCGCTTGTTGTTTAAGAAATGAAGTGGCCGCATTGTACACCACTTTTTCATAAGCATTTTGATGAGAGTTGGCTGCAGTTTTTTGTGCTGCTGCAGGCTAGAAAAGTGAAAAATAACATCATTTCAAAAGCAGAACCAGACACTTCCTTACGCCATATTAAAATTTTATTGTAAAACATTGATAGCAGCAGTGTGATTGAAATTGAATGCTGCACAGCATTGGCGCCATTTACAAACCAACTTGGAGCAAACAATAAAGATGACGAACCTTTGGTTTTTGATACGATTGGGTATTGTTATAAGCTGGTGTTGCTGTAGACGACCTTTGGACAGTATATCCTGTGAAAGTGCTACTAGCCGGAGGAGGGGCAAAACCTTGTGGCTTTTGGTATATGGTTGTTCCGCCAGCATAAGTTGCTGCCTTCACAGCCGTATTTGCATAACCGTAAGCTAAAATACAAGAGCAATAACTTTGACAAAACCGATAAAAAATGACCGAGCACAGATAAATTTAAGTTCTTAAGTTCATCTTTCCTTTGCATAGTTAATAAACTTGTAAAAACAAGCAAATTAATAAAAAGAAATTGTTGTTGGCTGAAAATCTGTTTACCAAGTTGATAACTATTCATCAAATTGGGGGTAAGCAATAGCCATCTTGTGTAGCAAACAAATAGGAGGAGCTTACACAATTCTACGGTGGTGTAAGCTCTGCTGGTGCTTGCATAGGCAGATAATACTACTATACCACATTGCTTGATCAGCAAATTTTTCTTCCGAAAACTAGTCTCTTTCTCAAGAACTTATGGTTGTGGTTTGGTGGACGGCAGTCACAGTCATGTTTGGTATAACAAAAATCAACTAATTTTTCCTTAAGAAATCAAGTATCAAATCGAGCAGCTCAGATCTCTGTTGGATGCTGGTGAAATGAAATAAAAATGAAATTATCTTTACCTTGAGAGGTAGCATAGTTAGACGATTTTTGAGTGGCAACATATGCTGAATTCTGATCAGAAGCTCGCTGAAAATAACCATAACCTCCACTGGTAGCTGCAGCTGGTACTTGTGCCTGCTGAGCATATCCAGTGGCGCCATAAGTGTTTCCAGTTTGATAACCTTGAACTACTCTGGAACCAGGTGGTGCTGTATATCCATATGTCCCGGTATTAGGTGTGACATATGTTCCAGTTGAATATTGCTGTGGTTGAGAGGTGTAGTTTCCATAACCGTAACCATAATTAGCCATTCTTTTCACGTGGAGTTTTCAAGTTCCTTCGATTTATTCACACGCTTTGTAGAGGAAGGCAAACGTGAAGGTGAAAACTGTGCTTGTTTCTCTGCTGGGGAGATACTACTTCCTTATATGTCCATGTGTAGTACATATATGGGCAACATAATTTTGCTGGTGAATTTCCATCTAAATCGCGTGTTCTCACCATGGTTGTATGCGAAATGGTGAAAATAAAGGATGAATTTAAATTTAGTTGTAACATGTGTGACCCTAATTTTGCAAAATATAAATGGCAACCTCAATTGTGTAACTTTAACCATTCTGTGTCGCTTTCGGCTCGGCTAGTGCACCTCGCCATCAAGGGCGGCAACGTATTTTAAACTTGTGTAAGGCAAGTGTTTTTTCGGTAGACTCATGAACTACTACGCATGTGATTCTGTTTCCTAAAATCACGGGACGTGATTCTGCTGGCTGGCTTCCCTAAAAGTACATGTTTATGATTTTTCTGCTGACGCTGATAATTTTGTGAGGTCAATTCGTCCCACAAAGTGTGTATTGGGGACCTTTTCTGAAAAAATGTTTCTTGCATTTGAGACGCGCGACTGTTTTTGTACCCTATAGTTTTATCTGGATTGACTCGGAAAACCCTTTGCCTTATAATTATGGAGGGTTCTATTATTATTAATCATCCAGATTGTTTATTTTATTGTTTTTTTGTTGTTGTTATTCCTAATATTCTCTTCCTTCCCTACATCCTATCACCCTATCCTATCATTGTGTGCAAATCACATAAAAGCAATATTACCTTAAAAAGTAATGATAATGTTTATAACTGATCCCCAGGGCTGTATCTTAGCACAAGGGGGCACACACACACACACCCCGCCCACACACACACACACACACAATTCCCCCCCCCCCCCCCCCCCCCCAGTGTAGAATCCTTGTGCAACTGGCTATAGCCACTTCTCGGTCTCCCTTAATGAAGGTCAGAGATTACGCAGGTTGTTAATGTTCTACAACAAAAGAACAGAAATTACAAAACTTTTGATGCGTTTTGGGAAATTGTGTTCGAAAAAGAATTTTTTAGCTAAGGGTATATATATATAATATATATATATATATATATCCTCTTTTAAATGGACTCAGAGGACCACGATGCTGGACCCCAAGAAAAACTAGACTCCAAAGAATTGTGCTAAAACACAGAACAGATCAAATTGATTCAGAAACACATTCCGGTGAATATTCAGTGCTGTTCAGTTTCTCACAAAGATCTACTATAATGTCAGAAATTTACCCAGTTATCTAGCAGATTGTGAAAGATTTCGGGAGAATTTATTTTCGCAAATAAGCAAAAATCAAAACAATTTTCAAGAATTTAATTTTGCGAATGATGAAAAATGAATAATTTATTTTGGAAAATTGGCACATTAATTCACATTAAATTGACGAAAGATGGTTAACGTTCAACATTTTAACTAATTTGAACAAATTACATATCAAAGATATCAAAAATATTTCCACATCACTATCAGAAGGATAAGATACGTCATTTTTTTTTCAGGAGAATTTATTTTCGCAAATCTCCGTAAAAAGATCTATATAGTTATGCACAACTACACTTTTAACTTAGGGTTTAAATTAGCACTTCTAACTGAGAGGTCTGGGCACAAAAAAGGTGTCCATGGGTAAGAGAAAAAAGTCCAACTGTTCTGTAAAGTCAACAATCAGTACTAACAGATACAGCAAGAAAACCTAATGTGATCTTGAAAACAGACAGAAATATTTAACCTAAAAGTTGCTTTAAAAACTTTCCAAGTACTTTCCAAGGTTGTATCAATTAATAAGGAATATTGTGGTACAATGAGTCCATATAATTGTTGTATGGGGAAAATGTTTAGAATGCAAGAATGTTTAAATGCACAGTTTCTGATGTTATTATGATCTCTTAAGGATTGTAAATAGATACCTGCATGACTGAATAAATATTCTTGCACAATATTTGATTATATAGTTACACATACGTTATGTCCATGTCATATTGTGAAGTGTTTGTATAGTCAACTGTGGCCTAAGCATTTATAGCTCTTCTATTTCAAAGGCTTCTGGGACAGACAAGACTCAATTACTATTTCTTTCTTTAGTTATTTATTTATTTATAAATTTTATCTTTTTTCAGTTCTTGTATTTATTTATTTATTATATTTTATTTATTTATTTATTTTTTGTCTGTTTCTTGAAAAAAAAATTTTAAGGTTTTTTTTCGTTACACCCAACCGACTGACCCACTCCTTTACTTTAAAAGACCAGTCGTTTGTTTATATAACATTTTTTGTTTATTTTATCTTTCATGTTCAGTTCAGTTGTGTCTAAACAAACCTCGTTGAAAACAAAAGATTTTAATAATGACTTCATGTGACAGAAGAAAAATTTTCGGGCACTGTTCTGTATGTTTCTTGTTCACCACACCCTTCTCACCCAGAAAAATTTTAATTTGAAAAAGAAAATGCTACACATTGTGTATAACGTATGCCTTTTTGCTGTTTTTCACAAATTCTTTATTGCATAAAAATGTTATCATGAATTATGAATTTGTCTACAAGATTTTAGCAAAGAAAATGGAATGCAAGCATTTAGTTGATGCTGTTGATATTTCGCCTGGTTTTGTAAGGAAATTGATTGAAGAGAATCGCAATTTGTGGACGTGTGCAGGTACATATTCCTTAACTGCATCTTTGGTGGATTTTTTAAATGGGTCAATTACAGTTTCTGTAACTCAAAAGGGGAGGGGGTGGGGGGCTTACCTGTCTTCTTATAGGGCTCGTCCTTGTTACTATCATAGTACACATTTGGTTGACCAAAGAAGCTTGACCCACAACGGATTCTGTTGGATTTGGTTCCAGTATAAAAGCAATGTTTAAAGTGCATGAAGACAACAATGACAATATTTTATTATCAAAAACCTCATTTTCTTCTGTGTTTTTTAAACATTTGGGAATTTCATTGCAAAAAGGTCGTCCTTGGTAAACAATATGATTAATTTCCACAAATTTTTGTTATAAGCGATATAAAGATATATATAAGAATTCTAAATGGTAGAATGATGTACGTTTAAAAAATATAAAATGCACTAGTGACCTCTCCCTACTATGTACTAGGCCCAGTAGCATTGTTGTCAGAAGTCATGGATTCAATTCTGACTCAATCTGTTACCTTAGCGGTGATTGGAAAGTACAATGTGTGATTAAAGATTACAATTAATTGTGAGTGTTTTTTTTTTTTAAAGATTGCAGATCAAACAAAAGTCCTTGGATGTGCTTAAAGTGTGGCGTTGTGCTTTGCGGAAGGTAAAATTAAGTGCTTTCTATGTAATTCCAAAGCTATGAGAGTTATTGCCCTTATCTGATGTTTACTATCTGTTCCAAACTCTGATTATTAGGTATGTAAACGGACATTGCAAAGCACACGGTGAATCAAATGATGGCCATTTTGTTTGTATTGATACAAGTCTTATGGTGTTCTGGTGAGTGTCTTGTTTTGTTACATTTGTAGTTTTCAAATTTGTATTTTTGATAATAATTTTGTTTTATATTGAGTAGAAATGAAAATTTACACATTTTAACAACAAATTTATTTTTGAGATTTTTTTTGATTGGTTATAATGTGCAATGAAAAATGAATTATAGTTACCAATGTGACGAGTTCGTAATTAATGACACTGAAACTGGAAATGTCGAGCTAATTCGTACCGCACTTCAAACTGAATTGCCACGGTAAGTGTTTTAACACATAATTAGATTTTTGAGTATCAGTCATTCATGTATGTAATTAATTTTCTCTTGGTTATTTGCTTGTTCCATCGTAGCCAGCGCAAAAGACGAAAACGGGCTGATGATGATTTGAATAATTCACAAACTCCAACAAAATTGTCTCGTTCTAATTCAAAGGTCAGCTTGCATTGTCATCGTTGTTTTGCATGTTGTTTTTTTATGTTTACGTAACTTCTAAATAACTGTTGTTAATGTCTTGGGTCATTAGGAAAATGGATATGCCAACTCCCCTAAAAAGCTTCGAACTGTTGGTATTCGCAACTTAGGAAATACTTGTTTCATGAATGCCATATTGCAGTCGCTGAGGTAAGAATGCAAATTAGTTATCTACTCAGTATCCTCTAATTGTTCTATAGAATATTGCTATTCAACAAATATTCAGTGTACAAGTTAGAAAAGACAAATAGCTTCACAAAAAATTTTGCACAAAAAGGAGATTCACACTAGATGAATAACAGACATGTGAAATTGCTAGTAGATATGTTCCTTATATAAGTATTCATTTTTGCTGATCTTAATATCACCTAAATATCTTGATTTTGTTGTTTTGTTAGAATAAAGCCTCTGAGAAACTTTAAAAACACTTCCTATTTTGCAAAATGCGAGCCAGTAATTTGTACCTTGCTATTTTGGCCAATTCGTTTCCAATCTCAGATGGTGTGCTTTTATGGCAATTTGTGTTTTCTTTACTTTGCAGCAATTTGAAGCATTTCAGTTGTTATTTTAAAGAACTGCCAGCTATTGCGCTGAATGAGAAAAACGAAAACGCAATAAAAAAATATTATACTAGAAGTTACCAGCCTGACGATCTGTAAGTAAAATGTTTACTGATTCATATTATTTATTCTGTTCATTATGAATAGACACTTATCGTTTCAGGTTTATGTGTATATTTTTTATTTCTGAAATCTATTCCAGTTCTCTTGTTGAAGAGCTTCGTAAAGTTTTGTGTGCATTGTGGCAAGGTGCAACTGCCGCAATTTCTCCAGATGCATTGTTTTCAGTCGTGTGGAAGGTGGTGCCGAGGTTTAGGTGAGTATATTATAAAATGCTTTCTTTCTCTTGGTGATTTCATTGGTTGCATCCTCACGTGCTGGTTCTTCTACAGTTTCCACGGTGATGTTGTAATTTTAAATGATTGTAATAACTATTAGAAACAAAATCTGGTTGTTAAGATCTTGTCTTCAGAGCAGGCAGGTCAGGGTTCAAAACCTGGCTCAGTCAGCTTAACACTCAGTTTTGTGAGCTAGTTAAGCGGTTGAAGCAGAATGCAGGTTTCTTCTCAGGACCCTAATTATCCTGGGTAAACATTGGGTAAAAAATGAAATGATCGTTATGAAAGTTCTATTTAACTTCCTGAAATTACTTAAATCTCTGAACAATTCGTTTTTCTTCAATGCAGAGGTTACCAACAACATGATGCACACGAGTTCATGCATTACCTGCTAGATCGGGTCCATATGGAATTGTTGCAAACTAAAGCTTTCACAAATGGTTCGGATACAATTGTATCTGGGATTTTCGGTGGTTTACTACAGAGCGAAGTAAGTTAGAGGAATTCAAAGGAATATCAAGGGAATTATAAATGCTTGCCTGTTTTTGGATGTTACTAGTTCCACTCTTCAGACAGATTTTTGTTGACATATACCTGTTTGTTGTTTCTTGAGATTTGGATACTGCTCTCATCATCATCGAATCAGAATTCAGGGGCATTTGTGTTTTGCCTCACATTCACCCGATTTAAATTTTTTTTGGAACAGTTGAACAGAAACGTGTTTGACCATGTGTTTGTTTTCCCAAATAATAACGCAATTTCATTGGCTTAAAAAGGAAATTTCACACAACTTTCTGGTCAATGTGGATTTGACTAGAAATAATGAGATCCTTTGATGTTTTGCTATATAGGTAACTTGTTTGAAATGTGGCACCTTGTCGAAAAAACAGGAAGCTTATTGGGGTGAGAGTTCAACTTTATTTTCTTTATTTTTCAAAATTATTTTTTTTGTCTGCTGATTTAATTTTTGAAAATTTCTCTTGATCTTATTTTGAACAGATCTGTCTCTTGATATTCCATGCAAGCCTTCGAAAAATTCGAAATCTTCATCGAAAACCAAATCAATATCCAAAGTTTGTCATTTAAACGGTAAACTTTATTTCATGAAACTATCTGCTTTCCTTCACCCCTAAATCCATTTTGTTCCTATATGACAATATTCGGACGAACGTGCCATTATCATGCCTTTCAAAATCCGCCCTTTTTACGCAGGCGCAAATTTAACGCGTTGGGTGGTCGTTATTGGCGTTAATTTTGAATGATTGACAGTCAAACCTTCACAAAAAAGCATCTTACATGGACCCTTTTTACGCCAGGGTCATAAATTAAGGGCATTCATAAAAAGGGCCGATGAGTTATACCCCTTCTCCAATGAGTTACATTTTGATGAAGAATTCCTTCTGCTTTTGTAATCAAGAGTTTTGTACGCCAGCAATTCGTAGAGAGCGGCTTACTACCTTTTTTAACTTCGCCTCCTTATAGATTGTTTACAGCGCTTCACAGAGATTGAGGAACTTGACGAATCCGAATGGTATTTGTGCGAAAAGTGTAAGAAGAGGCAACCATCCACAAAGAAATTCTGGCTTCTTCAGTTACCAAATGTATACATTATATGTATCATCCATCTTTTGTTCTTCTTGTTTCCCACCCTCTTTAATCTCTTTGTCCTTTTTGTTTATTATTTATTTTTTTTGTTTTACCGTTATTGTTGTTGTTTCAGGTTTTATGTCTCCATCTGAAAAGATTTCGGTATTCTCCACACGGCAGAACCAAAGTGGACACGTTCGTACGATTTCCGATACAAGAATTAAATATGAACCCGTATGTATTGAAACAAACGCAGGTGATGTATTGGTTAATATCTTCCGATCGTGTGTGTTTATATACGCTTTTAATCTCTTCGATGAAGAGATTGAAGCACTTTTAATAATATTGGCTTATTAACCGTTTAGCCGGTCAATACGGGAAAATATTGACCGAGGTTGTGACGTCATGAGCGACCGAGGTTAAAATTTTGCCAAGTATTGACAGGCTAATATAAGGTTTATAAGCCATTTAGTACCTGGCAACATAATTAAGAGAAGAATTATAGCCCTGCTAAAACTTTTTTGTTCTAATATTTAAAAAAAAAACATATGTTCCTTCTGTTTTCTTATATTTTCTGTGCTTGCAATGTAGAGTCTTCCTCATCATTTTGTTACTTTGTTTACATTTTTTATGAAGCCGGTCACTACTTACCCTATACTAACTGGTTATGAGGGCATTACCGGAGAATATTGACTGACGTCATAGTAAAGCCCGAACTTGCGAGTGCAGTACGTGACAGAAGTCAATATTCTCCGGTAATGCCCGAAATAAACAGTTAGTATATGGGTTATTACCCGGGTTTGTGTTTCTTCAAAATTATACTTCGCTTCGTACAAAAAAAAATATTGTAAACAAACTTTTCTTTCGGGCATTACCTTAGAATATTGACTTCCGTCACGTACTGCACTCGCAAGCTCGGGCTTTACTATGACGTCAGTCAATATTCTCCGGCAATGCCCTCATAACCAGTTAGTGTAGGGTAAGTATAGACCAGAGTGACATCACATTTAAGCGTAATTGACCAATAGGATCGCGCGATTTTTTTGTATTGAATACAGCCCTACTACGCGGGTAATAAAGAGAAATAGTGACCGGCCACGTGACGTCAATTAACCAATCATAATTGTACTAAAGACCAATATGAAAACTGAAATGATTGAGTGATCCGTAAACATCCCTAGCACCCCTCCCTATTTGAATTGTATGATTTTGTGCTGGATATTATATGTGTCGTTAGAAACTGTCGGTAGAGAAGGAGGTCTTGGGTGTAGGTTTAACTCAACGGTACTCTCCTATACTTACTTTAAATGTTGTGTTTTCAGAAATCCAATCGGACGTCAGTAAAAGCACATATGTATGACTTAGCGGCAGTGGTTCTTCATCATGGCAGCGGGTTCGTACAATCACCTCACAAATTTTATTCGTACAAAATATTTTCGCATATATTGTGTTATTCATGCTGAGTTTTCCATCTTCTTTGTAGAGCTGGCTCTGGTCACTACACTACATACGCACGGCATGATGGTAGGATGGCCTACTTTTCTGTCGTTTCCTTTCAACGATCATCAATTTGATTTCTACGCTTCAGCATTATCGTGATGCTTTCGCTTATAATTCTAGTCATTAGAAAAGTCCTTGGTCCCTGGTCTGGAAACTTCTTGTCAATTTTTTCTTTGAAATTTTCAATAGGCCATTTTCATCATGCACTCACTTTGATCACATGACAAATTACAACCAATGCATAGCAATTCTTAAATGTCATGTGATCAAAGTGAATGTAAAACCAACCCAAGTTTAAGGTAAAATACCGACAACAGAACTTGAAAACCAGCTTCCAGACCACATCTCGTTCTTCGTCAGTACCCATCGCTTGTCTGATAGTCGCTATTGGAGAATTTGTATAAAATGTTTTATGAAATTTTTTATCAAAAATATCTTGTTTCTATGTTTCTATAATTACTTTATATTGTCGAAATGCGATTTTCACTTAAGCAAGTTTTTTCACTAAGTAACGCATCGAAACGAGGTCAGTATGCACAAATAAGCATATAAACTTCTTCGGGAAAAGTGTAGAACAAAAGAAAACATTGCGCTTGTTCATAATTTTTTCTGTGTTTCCGTTTAGGCGGTTGGTACAATTTTAATGATAGTACTGTGACGTTAACCAGCGAAGACTCGATCATTCATTGCAAAGGGTATATCCTATTTTACACGAGACAGTACCCAGATGTGAATATTATCGAACGCATCAAGAATAACACGAAACGAAAAACGTGACGTTAGGTAACATTAGACTCCCATTAGGCTTGTACACCAATTTTGTTTGAATATTGAATGTTGTCAAAGAATGTCGCGGAAATACAATTTTCCTGCGGATTATGTGATTAGATTCCAGCCTCGTCTCTGCAACGTTTCTCGTGATGGATATGTGAAGGTTCCCCCCGTTGATCGGTACCACGACGGTTAGCCACTTATTTGCGTTATATAACTTAGAAGAAGATGAATGAGATGAAGAATCAACTTCTGGATTTCGTTTGAAATATGCGTTGAACGTGTAATCACCAATGTAAAGGAAACTTGTTATGCTTCCAGCTAGAAGAACACTGTTTCGTTTTTTTCTTTTCCGTGTACAAAATTCATCACTTCAATGTTTGTTGGTGGGTTTTAAGCCGAGAGTTAGTTGAAGCACTCTGCTGAAATAGAAATGATGTAATAAATGGTTCAGATCGTCGTTGCTTAAACAAACAGTTTTCTTTTGTATTTTAAACGTTCTTTACTTCACGATGACATGGAAATGTTCCCTTTTTGCTGTGTTAGGTTTTGTTCTCAGCTTGTTGTTGTTGTTTGTTGTTGTTGTTGTTGTTGTTGTTGTTTGTTGTTGTTGGTCAAACGCAATTGAGCCTGGGTTGTTGCTTAGCAGTTGCTCCATTTTTTGACAGATTTGAACCTCGTGTAAAATGTTAAAACCTGTCTCGATGTCTTTAGTCTTTCATCTTTTGGCATTTTCAGCTGTGGGAATGGGTACTGAAATATTAGAATTCAAAATTTTCTTCATCGCCCAACCATGATTGGCGACAAAAGCATAATTACATATTTTGTTGTCTTCAACATACTCTCCTTGTTACTTAAATTCGACGAGCTATTTGTTTCACTCATGAAAATTGTCCAACTTTTAAATGTTATTTTCTTCTCCTGGTATTTTACGTTTCGAGACCTTCCCGAGAGTAAAGTACAATATCGCGATCAATGTGATCACGTGACCGATGTGTTCTACATGTGCATAATATTAACTGATTAATGATTTTCTTGTTTTAAATGTTCAAAATTTTTTGACTATTTCTCAATCTTTGAACAATAAGGGTCCTTACGCAAATACGGCGACAGTAAAAACGACGACAGTAAAAACGACGACGTGAATGAAACAAAGGATTTGTTTTCCTTGTGGGTTTCGTTTAGAAAGAAAGTTTATTTCATACTATACCATAGGGAAAACTTTGTCAGTTAATTACATCATTAGCACATTTTCACGTTCTGCATATCACTTGATAACATAGTCATAAGTGAAAAAGACGTACTGATAGTTTTCTTACAGCAAGAAGAAATTTCTCTGCACTTTCCAAATCTCGAGATGTTATCATACAATGGATTGTCATCTGTTTCCTGATTCATTCATTAATCTCGTTAAAGACGTACTTTTTGACGTTCGTTTATGTGATAGCGATGTTGTCAAGCTTATTCAAATCGCGTATACGCGAGGTGTTTGGAATGCAAAGCGCTCGTCGACTGGACAAAAAAATAGCCTCTATAAGTACGAACAACTAAAAACCAGTCTAAAAGAATTAGACTTTGATTATTTATCCGTACCGGTGGTACTCAATGTTCCTCGATACAGAGCTTAGGGTTCTAGGCTAAGCATTCATCAAAGTGACCTTTCACCACGTGTGTGTCTATCTGGTGGAACTTTTGGATATTTTTGGAATTTAGTAAGTTTCTATCGTTTCTACTTATCTATTATTCTTTTTTATGAAACTGTTAATTCAGAAAAAATACGCAGCATTACCTAACCTAATCAACATTACTCAACACACTCCTTCCAGCACTGTATAATTTTGTTATACATATATTTATATTTATAATAAATATTGGCATGTTATACTTAGTTCAACTGTGTTTTACTCTGATCTTCATTTCTCTGTGTTGAATTTTATTTTATTACTTGTGCATGGAAAGTAATACAGGTCCAACTTTTTCAAAAGTAGTTCAAGGATCCTTTCATCCAAGGCGCGCCTTGATGAAAATTTGGAATCGCCGGCGATTCCAAATTTGGTGAGACAGCAGGCTTCCAATGCACTGGTAATTATTTTCTTGCCATATGCTTCAGTGCTATTAAGAAAGTATCTAAATGGAAATCATGGGACTTAGACTATATTTTAAATCAAGGTGACACATTGTTTAAGATATTGAAAGCTACAGGACCTCTAGCAGTTGATGAAATACCTCATAACATAATGATCGAAAGTCAGCTAATTCAAATTTATTTTCTTTGGATGCAAAATAGTCTTTTTTCCAATGATACTGATTTGTTTGAAAACCATAAATGTCTCGCACTCAATGATATTGGCCATTAAGTGAGGTGGGGTGACTCTCACAACTGTTAAAGAATATATTGACACATACTTGAACCCAAAGAAGCGAAATATTCTTGATCCTGCAAAATAAAATTTTGAAAACATTCCATGTATTTCAAAAATTTTAGAGCAAATGCAAGTATCCGAAACAGATTACTATGATGATGCACTTAGCATTTCCTGCGACTCAGACTTTCAAATCCATTTAAAACGACCACCAGATTCCTGTTTTGTAAACAATTATTTTAGTGAAGGATTGCAAGCTTGGAAGGCTAATATTGATATTCAACCAGTTTTCAATCATTTCAAGGCCGTAACTTATATGTGTGCTTATTTTTCTAAAGCAGAAGATGAAACCTCACAGGCTATGAAACAAGCTGCAAAAGAGGCTGTTAGTTCTAATAAAAACCATTTTGAGCAAATGAAAGCTATAGCTCGGGCATATACTACAAAACGAGAATGTTCTGTTTAGGAAGCTATTTGCTTAATTATGCCAGAGTTATGGCTTAGGAAAACTTTTCCAGGTGTAATTTTTGCTAATAACAATCTACCTGAAAAACGTTTTAGAATATGTAGAAGGAAAGAGGAAATAGATGAGTTGCCTGAAGACTGCACAGAAATATTTCAGCGAAACATGATTGATCGTTATATAGACAGTTCCAAATCAATTCTTTCAAAATGGCAAATTTAGAATTCTGGAACACATTTGTTTTGCCCAATTTTTGTCCCATTACTATCTCACCAAGAAAATGTTTCACGAAACTGAAAATGATTTTCAGCCTGTTGTCCTCAATGATGAATTGATGGAATCAAATCATGCAGATTGTGGCTATCCCAAAATGATCCCTCTGATGTCTTCTAAAGAAAACCTACAATGCAGAAAGGTTAAAGCGGTTTTGCATTATCATGTGCCAAACAAAAATAAATATCCAGAGGAATGTGCCCATCATTTGCTCTTTATGTTTTTTCCCTTCCGCAACGAAGATGCATTAAAATCTTGCTAAATGCTAAATGTTTAGTATGAAGGAAATTATCGTACACTTGCTGAATCGAAAAGGACGCTGATTTCTCCCTTCTGTGTCCCTTCAAACGGAAATGCTGTAAGTTTGATTAGGCTTATAAAGTAAGACTTGTTAATAAGAATCAAAAGCTATCCGATAGAGATTTGTTGTATCAGGTTATTTCTTCGCCTCCGATTTATAAGTAAATACCAGATAGGTATTCTAATCCCTTTTTGGTTCTCTTCTCCGAGCGATTTGTAAATATGAACAGCATTTTCTTGTTCTCTTTGTTTAGATAAAGTTTTTGAAAGTTATAGGAGAGGATGTTCCTTTCAAAATCTTCAAAAGTCTCTGTGGCGGAGTGATTTTTTATTGAAACAGCAGGCGATATTGTTTGCCATTCCTATAGAAAACACTCCTCCTCATAGACTTGCATTTTCTTGTTCATCTTGCCATGGAAATGTTTGGACAGAATGAAAATAACGTCATAAATGAAAAAATGACTGAACTAAAAATAAGACTGGATCTCAATTCAAAATGTCCAAGTAACAGAGTGCGTTCGAAATTTTTTGTCTGGTTTTCAACAAAAAGTAGTGCAAAATGAATCTTCCATTTCCGTTTTAAGGAGGAACTACCCTCAAGTATCAAAAATTACGAATTTTTTTTTTTTTTTTTTTTTTTTTTTTTTTTTTTAGCTTCCATTGATGTGACTTAACAGGTTCTGCGAAAATATGATGAGAAAGCCATTTTGTGTTGTGTTTGGGTTTTACAGCTAGAATTTCAAAAGCACAACACACTCTGTTTTTCTTGTGCTTATTAGTGGGTGCCAAATACATTTCTGTTCAGTAATTATAATAGTGCATAGTATCTACCGACCAAGACTTCCAAAACAAATTTAAATTTTGTTTTCATTTCGTGGTAGTTTATTTTTAGCTCATGGATACGACGTACGACGTACGACATAATGACAGTTTCCGAAACAATAGGCTAGTCGATCAATGGTTATATAACGTATCATAAATTTTTATATATTTCCCCGTAGGACGAAATATATGTTAAAATCGGCATTTTCCTTCTTCTCCTTCTTCTTCTCCTTCTCCGTTCACTTTTATAGCCGCGGTTAGGGGATCGGAATTTGGTAGACACTTTGCATTGGTCTTTGATCGACCTAATACAGGCTAGTGATAGTTTGATAGCGAGGCAAGTTCTCTATCCTGTTTGTAGTCAGGCAGGCGTGCGAAATTTAAAGCTAGAAATCCAAGTTAATCGAAAGCATTCGTTAGTCTTTGGAGAAGATTAACACTTATTATTATTCTTTATATTTTTTATTTCGTGTTTTGGTGTGTAGTTTAAGTCACTTGCCACAGTTGGTGTGCATGAACAGTGCTTTGCTATTCACCTTCACACGCTTGTCGCCATTTGTGTACTGGTGTGTAAAAAGACACTTGCCACTAGTTAAGTCGGTGAGCATAGCTGTGTCTGACCACCGAAGGTACCAGGCAAATTATTGATAGCTACTGCTTGAGCAGTTGATTAAATTTACCACATAAAGTGGGTGATATAATTCCTGCAAAGAGCAGGTTGATTTTATAAATTACCACTAAAAAGTGGCTGATCATAAACTTGTGCTTATAAAGCAAAAACTCTCTACACACCAAAGTGGTTGATTACAATTTGATGGCTACGCTACTGAACACAAAATGGCAGAATTAAATATTTCAAAAATAGTATTTGGCAATTCCCACCAAGGTGATCCAAAATTTGGTGTCTCTTCTGGCAAGCAATGTTCATGCATGTCACTTATGTCTATATTTTGGACTTGTGTAAGAAAAATATCAATCTGGAAAACTGCAGACATAGACTTTGTTTTGAATCAAGGTAACAGGCTGTATGAGAAAACTGAAATTTCTAGGACCTTGTATGTTGATGAGTTGCCGACCGATATTGAAATTAATAATGTGTTATTACATGCAGTCTTTGTTTGCATTACCGATGGCTATACTGAAATTTCTAGGACCTTGTATGTTGATGAGTTGCCGACCGATATTGAAATTAATAATGTGTTATTACATGCAGTCTTTGTTTGCATTACCGATGGCTATGCTAATGCGATTACTGATGGAAATACTAATGATGCATTTACATTTTTGAATGAGGATCTTTTTTACAGTGATGATGTGTCAGGTGCCATACTTTTTATTGAAGGTTACTGTATTGGGATATTAAAAGATGCCAATAGAAATATTTATATTTTTGATTCTCATAGCAGAAATAGCAGAGGACTTCCAGAACCTGAGGGAAAATCTATATTAATGATGTTTTTATCTGTAGCGTGTGCTAGACACTATGTGTTTTCTACTTACGGTTATTCAATTTATTTCCAAATTGTTTATGTAAAAATCAATCCCCTTGATGCTACAGAGAAAAAAACTCTTGATAAATGCTTCAGTAAGTTTAAAAGATCTGAGTTTTATGTCAAAAATAGTGACAAAGAAAGAAAGATTAAGCAAGACTACTATCGAACCAATTTTCAAATTATCAGGGAAAAAAGACAAGATCAATATAAAAGGGATTCTGGAAAAATAAAAGAAGCTAAGAAAAGTCATTATGATAATAATTGCGAAAAAGTAAAAGAAGCTAGGAAAAGTCATTATGACAATAATTGCGAAAAAATAAAACAAGCTAGGAAAAGTCATTATGACAATAATTGCGAAAAGATAAAAGAAGCTAGGAAGAGTCATTACGAAAAGTATTGTGAAAAAATAAAAGAAACAAAGAATAGTCATTATGGCAATAATTGCGAAAAAGTAAAACAAGCTAGGAAAAGTCATTATGACAATAATTGTGAAAACATAAAAAGAAAGAGAAAACAACACTACCAAAGTTATTCAGGGAGTATTAAAAAACTGAAGAAGGAACGTCAAATGACTAGTCATCAGGATTCAGATCCTTATTCAAGAGTTAAGAAATTTAAAAAAGCTATTGTTGAAGGGCCATACTATGTATGTGTGTCATGTAATCGTTGTCTTTATAAAAGATCTGTTAAAGTCTTTTGTGAAGAGAAGTACACAAAAAATAGTTTTAATCCAAATTGTCATCCAATAACAACTTTCGATGACACACTTTATATATGCAAAACTTGTGATAAGAAATTGTGCAAAAAAGAAATACCTTGCCAGAGTGTTCACAACAAACTAGAATTGTTCCATTTGCCAACACATTTTCAGGATGCAAATAAACTTGAACGTGTTGTAATTTCTCAACGTATATTATTTTCGAAGATTCGAATTATGCCTAAGGGTCAATTTCCAAAAATTAAGGGTGCGATTTGTAATATCCCTATTGAAACTGATGATGTTTGCAATACTTTGCCTAGGAACATTAATGATAGCGGTGTCATTTTTATGAAATTGAAAAGGAAATTATGTTACAATTCTCATGTTATTGCAGAATCAGTTAGGCCTGAATTGGTGCTCTCCCTTTTACAATATTTGAAGGCTTCTAATCATCTATACAAAGATGTTAATATACAGGATGTCATTTCAGCCCCACATGACTATTTTGTTGTAAAAGATGATGAAAATAGTGACATAGATTTTGATATTGTAGGAAAAAAGTCAGAGGATTATCTCGCCATCAATTTTATTGATGATAAAGATGTTCAACTCATTAATTGCAGATATGAAATTGATGATTTTGAGGGAGATGACCCCTTGAATGAGCATCGGTTAAATTGTGTAGAAACTACACTGATATCAAAATGCCCTCATGTTGTAGCTGATGATGAAAATATCATAATTGCTCCAGGCCAAGGAAAAGCACCTGTGAATATTTTGAAAGATGAATTTGTTGAGGAACTTGCATTCCCAGATTTATTTCCAACAGGCAAATTTGGTTACACTGCTGCTCGAGAGATAAAATTATCTCACACAAAGTATTTCAATCAAAGGTTGTTAAATTATACTCAAAGATTTGCCTCAGATGCTGATTATATATTTTTTGCAAATTTTGTGTCTCAGCAAATTAATTTGCGAAACCAAATGACAGTTGCAATGCGCAAGGTATCAGGTCAGAATGTTACTGCGGGAATGTTTACTGAAAGTTTTAAGGATACTGTGAAGTCTTTCGTTGTAAATGATGAAGCTTACAGTTTTATGAACTCTGTTAAAGGCTCTCCAGCATATTGGAAAAATATGCTTTCTGATGTTTTAGCTATGGTTAAACAACTTGGACTGCCTTCATTCTTTTTAACTTTATCTTGTGCTGATTTGCGTTGGGATGAGTTAGTTGTAATAATTTCAAAATTAAATGGTTCCGAAATATCCACAAGTGGGATTGCAGAGATGTCATACTTTGAAAGATGCGAATTGCTAAATAGCAATCCTGTGTTGCTAGCTCGGCACTTCCAATTCCGTGTTGAAAATTTTTTTAAAGAGATTGTTATCAAAGGACCAATAGGGAAGGTTTTGTATTATGCCATAAGGGTTGAATTTCAAACCAGGGGCTCTCCCCATGTACATTGCTTACTGTGGTGTGAAAATATGCCATCTTTATCTGATGATACAATAGAAGAATACACTGAATTTGTTGATTCGGTTATTTCTGCAAACATACCGACTGAGCCCTCAGAACTTAGAGATCTTGTACAGAGGTATCAAGTGCACCATCACTCTAAAACCTGTAAAAAGTATAATTATAAGGAATGCCGATTTGGATATGGCCATTTTTTTACAAGAAAAACAATAATTGCCAAACCGCTTCCAGAAGATTTGCCACCTTCTGAGAAAAGTGAAATTCTTATGAAGCAACAAGTTATTTTAAAAAAAGTAAAGCAGTATATTGACAATGAATTAAACCCAAAGAAAAAGAATTTCTTATATCCTGATAAGCCAAATTTTGAGAAAGTTTTGTCAATTAGTGAGACTCTCGCTTTCTTAGGTATTTCATTGGAAGAATATGAAAGTGCCTTGTCTATATCGACTGATCAAAGTGACTTTCAAATACATTTGAATCGAAACACTGATTCATGCTTTGTGAATAACTATTTTGAAGAAGGATTACTTGCATGGGAGGCCAATATTGATTTACAGCCAGTCTTTAATCATTATAAAGCTGTTTATTATATGTGTGCTTATTTTTCCAAAAGTGAAAATTCCTGTTCAAATTCAATGAAAGAAGCACTGAAGCAATGCAAAGAAATGGAGTCCCCCAAGTATGATGCTATGTGTAAGTTAGCAAAAGCTTATAGCGATAACAGAGAATGCTCTGTCCAAGAAGCCGTTTATCAACTAATGCCTGAATTGTGGTTGCGAAAAAGCTACCCTCAAGTATCATTTGTAAATACTAACTTGCCGAATGAGCGTTTTCGGATATTCAAGAGTGAAGAAGAACTTAGTGAACTGCCTGAAGATAGTCCAGATGTGTTCAAAAGAAACATGCTTGACAGGTATACAGATAGACCTAACAAAACTTTCCTGGGAGGAAAATTCCAAGTAATTGACTCTTTATGCTTTGCCCAATTTTCTGCATGTTACCGGCTTGACAATGGTAAAGACTATACAGAAATGGAAAATGATAGCCAACCAATAGTTTTGAGTGATACAGTTGTTGAGGATAACCATGACCAGATTGCCCTTCCTAAAACGATACCTTTAATGTCATCTAAAGAATGTTTAAAATGTAGAAAGATTAAGAAAGTGCTCCGTTATTATACACCTAACAAACATAAGTATCCAGAAAAATACGCACATCATATGTTGATGTTATTCTATCCATTTAGGGATGAAGAAAGTGACCTTAAATGTAATGACACTTATGTTGATAAATTAGCAGAACCAGATGTATTGGAGATTGTTAATAGAAATAAAGAGTTGTTTGAACCAAATTCCGAACTTGTAGATGTTGCCTTAAGAACATATAGGGATGATATGATTCTAAACCAAGATTGTCATGCACAGCAGGAAAATGATGAAGTTGTAGAGCTAGTTAATGACATGTTAGACATCAATGAAGATGAAACAAACAATGAACAGGAATTTCCAAATGATTTGCCACCAGCGTCAATCCAAACAAGAACTGTCTCGGATGATGAATTAAACATTAGCATCGAATCCTTAAATAAAAAGCAACGTGAAATTTTTGATGTCGTATACACATGGGGGAAAAAGTTTGTTCAAAACAAAAGGTCTGAGCAACCTGAAATTTTGCAGCCCTTGCGAATCTTTTTAACAGCCTCTGGTGGTTGTGGCAAAAGTTACCTGATTAAATGCTTGTATAACGTCTTAAACAAATTATTATCTAGAAATGGTGACATTTCTAAAGCGAAAATCATGCTTTTAGCTCCCACAGGTGTTGCAGCAATTAACATAGATGGAACCACTGTTCATACTGGACTAGGTATTCCATGCAATAATTTCATACCATTAAGTGATAGACAGAGAACCAGCTTGAGGTTAAAGCTTGAAGAAATCAGTGTAATTTTCATTGATGAAATATCAATGGTTAGTTCCAAATTACTGCTTCAGGTACATCAGCGTCTCTGCGAAATTTTTGGTATGTCTGATCGTATACCATTTGCAAATAAAACATTAATCGTTAGTGGTGATCTTTATCAGTTACCACCTGTACTAGCTAAACCAGTATTTTCAACAGATGGGTTTATAATTGGTCTATTGAAACTATGGCATAATTTTAAACTTGCAGAACTTGATGAAGTAATGAGACAGAAAGGTGATAACCAATTTATAGATTTGCTGAATAATATTCGCGTTGGCTCGTTGAATGTTGAAGATGAAACACTTATCAAATCAAGATTTATTTCAGTAAACAATGCAGACTATCCTTGGGATGCATTACACATATTTGCAGAAAACTATCTAGTTAATTTGCATAATCAGCAAATGCTTGCTTCACTACGTAACCCAGCAATCAATATACTTGCAATGGATGCTTATCCTGAAGGACTTTCTCAACTTGCTATTGAAAACATCAGAGGGAAAAATGCCAATGAAACAGGGGGTTTAGCATACAACCTCACCTTAAAAATTGGAGCTCGAGTAATGCTAACTGCTAATGTTGATATTGATGACAGGCTTATCAATGGTCAAATTGGTACTGTTAAACATTTTTCTTTTGCTTGTGGGAAATGTGACACTATATTTGTACTCTTTGATGACAACGTTGCAGGAATGAAAAGAAAAAATACCTTTGCTCAAGGAAACAATTACGTGGCTATTGAAAGAACTGAAACAAAGTTTAGTTTATCCAAACGGAAAACATCTGTAATTGTCACAAGAACACAGTTTCCCTTAGTGTTATCATATGCTTGTACTGTGCACAAAGTTCAGGGTTTATCCCTTGATAAGATTGTTGTAAGTTTTCAACTGCACAAACAAAGGAACTTTCATCCTGGTCAAATGTATGTGGCATTCAGTCGTGCAACCTCCCTCAATGGATTGTTTTTAACAGCAAATTATTCACCTACTGCTATTCAAGCTAATGAAAAGTCTCGTGCAGAATACCAACGATTGAGAAAGAAAGAAAATTTATTAAAACCTAATGAGTCATTTGGAAACACAGAATTTTCTTTGCAGATAGCTTTACTAAACATAAGATCACTGAGAAAACATGCTTCTTCAATAAAGCACTACCAAGAACTTGCAAATGCAGACCTTTTGCTTTTGACAGAAACTCAGCTGACCAATGCTTCAGATATGACTGATATTCAGGAAAACATGGCTTCTTTCTCTCTCATCTTGAATAATAATGGAGACAAGTACAGAAGTTTGCTTGTAGCACACAGTGAAGGTGTAAGTGTAATGAATGTTAAACATTGGCCTGCTTTTACTATATTTCGAGCAAGAAAGACTACTTTTCATGACAGGTGGTTCACTATTTTGTTGATATACCGAAGTCATCAAGCAAGTGTGAATATTTTCATGAATAAACTAACAACCATATTATCGCAGAATGATCAAATTGACATGGTGATGGGTGATTTCAATATAAACCTCTTGAAGAACAGTAGAGATAATATAGAATTGCAAAACACTTTATATGGTTTTACTCAAATCATACAACATGCAACGCATGTAGATGGTGGTTTGATTGATCATGTTTACATCAGAAACTCTATTTTGAATGACTTTTCAGTCAAAAGTTTGAAGGTCTGTCTGAATATCTCTGATCATGATGCTGTAATAGTAAGACTGAAAGTTCCCGATGATGGTTAATTTATAAAGAAATCTTGGAGCATGGGAGGGAGGGGTCAGGGGTTATGGTGTAGGTTTAGTTGGTTGTCTGCCAATTCTAGACTTGATGCTTTGAAGAACAACATGTTAATAAGCCAAGCAAGGATTATTGATAATGAGTTTACTGTGATTTATGGTTTTGAATTGGCTGATATACTTTAAAATGTGCATTTAACGAATTTAATTTTTTATAGGTAAAAAAAATATTTGTTTCATTATTTTAGGAAACCATTGATCTGTCTGATTGTTGTTTATGTTGATAGCTTTACCAGTTTTATTTATGGTACAATATTATTTAGTATTTTACTAATTTTGATTTTGATGAAAGAAATACAACCAGTCTGATTAAAGAATTGATTACAGAAAAATTTATATTCAGAATTTCTTCTACAGAAACTTGTCAAGCAATAACTGAAGCATAACTTTTTATGGAATTCTATATTTTTATGTTAAAGTTTTCTATGATATGTATCCTATAGTGTGTCTGAGAGTAGAATGAATACTGTACATCTTAAAAGAAACTTATTATATCTATGAGCTTTTTTTGAAGCAGTCAGTTCAACTTCCACCCAAGATGACAGATGAGTTTTTCATGGATGTGCTAAGTTTCTTTTTCTGTGCGGTACTGCTTTTGGGTATATACTCCATGCTCTGAGTACTCATGTACTGATCTGGCATGTATAAACTGCTTGATTACAAGACTGGCATGCTTGAGCTGCTTGAACATATTACTGGTATTACTGGTATTCCAGTTACTAGTGTGCTCTGTATATTTCTTGTGTGTGTGCGTGTGTGTTTATATAGGGTAATTAATTGTTGTTGTTTTTTTTACACTATTGTTTTTTGCCAGTGTTGAATTAAATTTTGTCACAGTTAATTTAATCAAATTATAAGAAAAATTTAAAAATTGTGTGCTGTAAAATGGTTTTTCAATCATATGTAAAATGTGGAATTATGAACTATTTATGCTGATGGTGGTTGTTGTTGGATGTGCATTGGTGATGCTGTAGTGTGAGATGAGTGTCCTTCAACCAGATTAATGCACAATTGATACACATGATGTTATATATGTTATGTACTTTTGGACAAGACAAAAGAAAGGTAACTAATATTTTGATATTTTTTGTTGAGGCTTATGATTGGTATTGTAGAGTGTATGGGTTAAGTATTGTAATGTAGCAGAGCCTTACCCTGACTGACCAAAGCAAATTGGACAAGGTTTACACCGAGATATTTTGATGATTTAGTTTTAATATACTGTATGTTTATCGAAAACATCAAAAAGTTTTGGAAGTTTAAATCTTATTTTTACTTACTTTTAGGTTGAAAAGTTCTTCGAAATCCCATTTGTCTGTATCGTTAAAGTTAACTATATTCTGAGACATTATCCTGAATTATTCAAATCCGATCATATACTTTCGCAAGAAGTTTATGTACTTAATTGGGCGTATAATTATACTATACAGTAACCGGAACGCCGCTTACAGCAACAAGTTTATTCAAGCTGTTATTATGTTGTTACGAAGCTCTTGCAGAATGGAACATATCGCTAAGATTTCTAAAGAATTTCTAGACCTTCAAGAAAATCGAGTTTATATTATCATCTATCATATTCAGTTGTTTGGTATAATAACATTGCGAAAATTGGATATCACGACGTGTATATCTGGACATGGAAACTCATTTTGTGCTGTTGGCTTTATCGTGAGCATACAGAAATACAATTGCATACATACCACAATGACTTATTGACAGAATTATTGACAAGTATTTGATGAAAGAGATAATTATATAACATTCATAATATGTTTCATATTGAAAATAACCAGTTTTTTCCTTTTTCTAAACCTAGCCTACCCTGACCCAACTCTACAGGTACCCCAAAAAGGCAATTTTGCCTGTGAATAAATACTTGATGAGATACCCTTTTCATGATTAAAAACGAAGGATCAGCAACTCGAACCCAGGGTCGTTTGGCCTTTTGGTCAGCACAATCCATATATTGAAAATTATTATTATTATTATTATTATTATTAAGAATTTTTACCCAGGATATATACATTTCAGTGTTATAAAACATTGTTATCAATATGTGTCCTGCTAAAAATTAGTTAAAAATGTTAAAAATGTTAAGACAAAATAAAAACCAGGAATGAAGAATTTGTGTGATTGAGACAAGAGACCTTGAGTTTGAGGTTGGTAGGGTCGGCTGCACTGTATTTTAAGTGTTTTTAGCTGGTTCTCCACTAGGTGGAATATCCAGCTCGCGAAGCGGCCTTTATTTTCTCCACATGATCACTAATTGAATCATTTGATTAGCTTGTGGAATTTTCCATAGCGGAAAAAGTTGAACTTCGTCCGACTTTTCAAAAGCTACTGACTGCAAACTAGTGAAAAAGTGGAAAACCTTTTTTGGCTTGACTACTTAGTGGAAACTAGCTATAGACTTTTTCATATATTACGTCACTTTCGATCTTTACAACCTTTGCCTCGTTTCTGATCATTATAATTATGACGTTTTTTTCATGATAATAGTGGTCGTAAAAGTTTATAACTCTCAAGACATTATACATCTTTTTATCATGCAAAGAAACGTCACTATTATGCTGATTAGAAACGAGGCGCAAAGGTTGTTAAGATCGAAAGGGACGTAATTTATGAAAAGGTCTATAGTGATTAAATGGTAGCTAATGCATGTACTCTAACTAGCGTAAGATTTTCAAATCATTGGGGAAATATATAGTCGCATCTATGCTAATCTTGTGTGATGCTTAGAAACATTTACGAAGATATTAGAAATTGAAATTCTTTTTCGCGGGGATTTAATATTCGCGGATGGCCCGTTTCAAACTTTTCGCGGATGGACCCTAAATCCGCGACACTTAATCCCCGCGAAAGTTTATCCCATT
The DNA here is from genome assembly GCA_039566895.2 of Turritopsis rubra. Classification (NCBI taxonomy): domain Eukaryota; kingdom Metazoa; phylum Cnidaria; class Hydrozoa; order Anthoathecata; family Oceaniidae; genus Turritopsis; species Turritopsis rubra. The sequence goes on from CM077619.1 coordinate 1,889,202, forward strand.
AAAGTAATTTGTCTAAAAAAAACGTATGAGGGTTTATGATTAAGCGCAAAAGGTTTCACGATTTATGCCCGTTTTCGAGAAAGTTTATGCTTTCAAAAATGCTGAACTACAAAGCAATTCACGAAAGTTTGTATATTTGCGAATAGAAAAAACTTATCGCATACTTTTTAAGTGTTTTTCAAAAGCATGAAAAAATGTTTTTCTTGATAAAATCCTGCTTTTAAAATTTCATATTTTCTCAATTCGCGAAAGTTCATGTAGTGTCTTTAAAAAATTTTTTTGCTTCAGGCGGGTAAACTTCAAAATTAAACATTTTTAAAAAATAAGTTGAGATACGGAATTCACAGTTATTAATTTTGGTGTGAGTAAAAAGATCACACGACGCGCTATCCTTGAAATTTGGCACTTTCAATAAGAATTTTGCCAACCTCGAACCCAGGTTTTCTTTTTTTAACGATAAAATATTCCCTGGAAACATCCTTTTAAAAAAGTAATAAATAAGAAAATAAAAAAAAGCAACGAAATTTTAAGAAATGCTGCTTAAAGAAAGCTATTGTTTTTATCATTGAATTAAGTAATCAATCTCGTTCTCAGGGATTCTTTGAAACGAACTTCCACCGTATCTTGGGTTTCACCTATGAGTTCGGGGTTTTCAGGTCCTGGTCTCGGGTCTCGCTCATGATTGTAGGGTCGCGGTCCCACTTTTCCAGTGTGTATATCCAAAATATTCCGCAAGCTAAGCATTTCTCATCAAGGGCTGATCACGTGGGTTTAAATCTGGGTCGTATTTAATAGCCGTAAGGGGGGTGAGGGGAGAGAGAATTCGTAAAGTTATACAGCTTCTAAAATGATAAGACATTAGTTATTCAATCTACAGTTAAGAAAACAAAAATTATTTTTTACTTATATTACCTTGCATTTCTAAAATCTTTGAAATAAAGCGTTTATCACTTAAGATTAATTATAGGCCCCCCTGGACACTAAAAAAAGTTAAAAACGGCCCTAGTAGAATCAATTTGAAGAACGGCATGCTACTTAAATTCCAAATGACCACGAGGGAAAGCGAAGAGAAAGAAGTCAAAGTTCTACGACAAAGATAACACAAAGTCAAAGTTCTACGAAAACGATGTCACAAAAGCCTGAAGGTGAAGCTGGTAGGTTAACTTTATATTCCCCTATACTAGATTCACGTGGTACTTTTTTATTTTCATTCAATGCTTTGAACCTAATTGATTTTTTGTAGGTTGTAGTACAAGTGGTGAATCAAATGATGGTAAGTTGTTTATCATTAGAGGTACTAGTTTAATGGTATTACTGTTTAAGTGATCTACCAAAATGAAACGCCACGCAATTCAGTTAACTTTTTGTTTGTGAAAACAGGTTGTGAAACAAGTAGCGGGGAAAAGAAGTCTGAAATGCAAAGCTCTGAAAAGAAATATGAAAAGCAAAGCTCTGAAAAGAAGTCTTATGGTAGGTGGCAGCAGTTTTTGTGCAAAATGTACAGGCAAAAAGTTCTTAGAAATGCTATTTCTTGCAAAATAAAGATTGTATCTTCTGGTCAGGATGACATCACAGTTGAGGGAAAACAGAACACTCACTAAATTTTTTTTAAAAAGTTTTGAAGAAAAACTTGGTAGAAGGTTTGACCATAGTGTTTGTTTTCCCTCAAAAATCTAGTTAATCCATTGGCTGAAAGTCCAGTCACATAACATCTCAACCAGAAGAATACAAATGAATAAGTAATATAATGGTCAAGTCATAATTGTGTCAGCAGTTTTTGCTTTATTATTTGCTTGTTCCCAGACCAATTTCTGATTTCTTTGTAATATTGTGACTGACAGCCAATTGCAACCATCATCTCTATTAAATTAAATTAAATCTCCATTTAATTGTTCCAATATCCTCTTTGCATGTTCTTACTTGACTTACTGTTATAAAGCTTCTAAACTTATTGATTTCATTCTTGTAGATTCGGTGTTTGGATATGTCCAAGATCTTTCCCCTGTAAAACGATCTAAAAGAAATGTCCAATATTTCACGGGTAATTTACAAGAAGAGGATGGCAGTTTCAACAAACTTGTTTGTTTTTCACCATCCAAAAGGAAGAAGTTAGAAACTGTTTCTGCCCAGAAGCTGCCAGTAAAAATGAAATCTGTTAAACGTTCACTGAGCAAATTCAAACCATTCAACAATGAAATAGTTGTTGGTGACCAAACAAGCATAGAAATCGAAGCCAATGCAGACAATTTCTATGTGCCATTTTCCAGTCATTCTGATTTGCCGTTAGTTGATGTATCTAAACTGCAGGAAATGCAAGACAAAGATCATGTTTCCATTCACCTCAACCTGAATGTTTCGAAATTTCCTCAAGTCAAGGTTGCGTTACCATACCTAGCTGAGCCTATAATGAAAAAGGAAGTCTGGGGTAATGATGGCACAGGATCGATACCCGTTGTGCTGTGGGGTGCACATATTGAAGAAATTTCTAGCGATGGTGTTTACAAATTAGAAAATGCTGTCTTGAGGTCGTATAAAAATGTAATGCAGCTTACCACTAATACCAATACACGCATTGTAGCCAGTGACAAAATCATTGAAGCGGCCAAAGTACTACCACACGAAATGCGTTTCAATGAAGTTAAAATGCCAGTTCAAAACATCAAAATTCTTCCAACAAAGTATTTTTGCAAGAAATGTCAAAAGTATACGTCTAACGAGTGCCCTAATCCAGTATTATTCAATTGTGAAGAATGTAAAACCACAGCTCTGTCTATTCGAGTAAAACGCAAAACTGAAGCAAAAGTTGATGTTATGCTTAATGACAAACCTGTCACAGTATTTGTACCTTTTCCTCAACTCGAAGAATATTTCTCAAGACAAAACCAACTAGTACCAACAAGTGCAGAGAATATCTCGATAGCTTTCTTGCAAGATTGTGACACTCAGTTAATTTTTGATAACAAGTTTACTTGTATTGGTTTCCGATAACTTTATGCATGTAAATTATTGAGATAGCTTTTTGTTTTTTATATCACCTGGAGTGAAAATTCTTATTTTCCTTGTTCTTCTGTGATGAAAATCAAGTTGTTAAAACTGAAGTTCCACCTTATTTTTTCTAACCATTGCCTTTTGTTTTCACCATACAAAATCTGTTTTTAAAAACATAAACTGCTTCTATTATGTTATACTAAGCTATTGTATACTTCTTGATGTTGCCTGGATTTATATGGCATGTTTGTATTAAATTTTTGCTTTGGTAAATAAAAACCAGTTTCATTATTTCTTGTTTGTTCTTCTGCCTCGATCAACACTAGTTTTCTATCTTGTGTTTGAAGAGAACATAGCGACTACCTTTTCCAATCGTAACATTCAATATGCTTGGGTTAGCCATCCACCTAAAACATGCTTTATCTATTTTTTTTATTACTTAATTTTTTTAAAAAAATTTTTGTGATTAAGCGAACTTTGTGTTACGTTTTGCCTTGGTTTTTCAAACGATTCGTGAAATTCTAGTGCAACCACGTTTTGTGCGCCCTTATGGGAAATATATCAAGGGCAATCTCCATGTGCATTTCCATTTCTATTACGTTATTACTTTCAACAAGAAAATGGTAGAAGTAAGAAGTAGAAGTTATATTTTTTACCCAAATCTGTCATAGTTTCATGAACTGCAAAAATATTTCCACAAATTTTTTAAAAGCGGCAACCTTAAGTTTTTTTCCGACGGCATTTTTCACTTCACCACTTAAAGAGAAAAAGTGACGTAAATCCTACAAACATTTTTCCTTCGAGTTTTAAAGACGTCGATGTTAAGAATCTTGCAAGCACATTCAACTTTTCAATGAAGAAAAGAAGATTGGGAAATATATAGTCGCATCTAATGCGATTCTTGTTTGTTTCTTTGTAAAGGTAAAATTTAAAAGCATTGGAGTGTAAATTTATGTTATTTGCACGTGTTCCTTTCGAAGAAAAAAGAACAGATTTTGAGGGACGCTCGGGACATTTAACGTTAATGAAATCATCTGTTAAAAAAGAAAAGGGTCTTTGTAAGACTGATATTTTATGTCGTAAACGGTCTTTACTGTTCTGTTTTCTACTTAAATTCAACAAATTATAAAAGACATCTTTGTTCCGTAGTTTGTTAGTCAATATAATCCCATTAATACATTTGTTATTAATACAACACATGCGTGTATAATGCCGAATGTTAGCGGAAAATCCTAAAACGTTTTTTGAAGACCTATTTAATTCGGTTTATCAATGCCCGCACGCTTGCAATTACAAATGGAAGTTTGGATTGGCTATTACCCGCGTAGCAGGGCTGTATTCGATACAAACGATTCGCGCGGTCCTATTGGTCAATTACGCTTAAATGTGTCGTCACTCCGGTCTATACTCACCGGTACAGCCCGCTGAAGTGTCATGTCAACAATATTTTTTTATAAAATAAGAAGCATGAATGTAAACAAACAGATAAAAAACGTAGATAGATAGATAGATAGATAGATTTTTCCATGAAAACTTGTGACAACTTGTAACAACATGTAACTAGATGTAAGAAGCTGTAACAAGAATCAGCTGAGAAGTGAATACATGATGATACGAACGTTAATGACATAAATAGTCACATTTTTTGAGGGGGGAATGAAGAGAAATTGCTTGGCTTAATTACTGTCTTCATCACTGCTAATAACAATAGCTTCTGTGTCGCTGGTATTGCTTACAAAAGAAATTGATTACAAAGGGTTGTAAACAATCGACATGTGGTTTGCACTCCTCTTCATCTTCATTTGTCTTCTGTTTCTTGTGAGATGACGGCGAGGCATTCTCCATTTCAAATGCTACTCACTTGCAAGCATTTACCGCTGCCATTACTTCATCCTCTGACGATGAAGCCTCTTCCATTGGAAACCATTTTCCATATTTCGCCTTCAGGTCAGCGTCACGATCATTTTCATCGTCGATGCTAATCACTATGGCATTCGCAGAGCTCGTTTTAGTGACTAAACGCTTAAGAGTGCAGCGGTCTGGTTTTTCGTTTTGTTTTTCTTCCTTATCACGTGTCATCATCTCCATCACGTGTCATCATCATCGTCACGTGTCATTTATGCGACTACTAAAGTATCAACAATGACATTGTGTTGACCGTTGTTTTCATCAGGACCATGATCATTGGTATCGGCAACTTCGTCGGTATTGATTAATTGGTTTTTGAATTCTGACATCGGAAACCATTTTCGTTCCAGGTCATTTACGTACCGCCATGCGTGATACACCGAATCGGGTCCACCCGAACGGTGTTGCATGCAAAACGCCTTAGTTGTCTTCTCATTGATGGCAACGTCCGATAGGTTTCTCTTTACAAGATCTAATATGTTTTGTTGGTATTCTCAGTTTGGGCTGGAAGATTTGCAATCGAAATGAGGCATATCAAACATCAATGCATTGTACCATAGAAATGATTGTACAGAATGCCTTCGTTTATATCTGCCTCAAGAAGGGCATGGTCGATTGAAGTGCGGTAGTTTCGTCTAGGTCTTCATTGGATTCGGAAATATTAATTTGCGAAAAGCTGATCGCGAATTGTTATCATTGAATAGCAATTGGCGACAATTGTTGTCAAAATCAATGTAGACAGCTCCGTCGCCATTTCCAAAAGTAGGGCAAGAATTTTCAAACAACGATGTACGACGTATTTTGGAGACAACGTAATGGAACACATCCATACAGTGCGTTTTGAGCCAAGCTATTAAATTTAAAGAGGAACAAGTAAAACATTGGCAAAACGAACACTAAATAAATGGAAATTGTTTCTTTGTTTAAAGTGTCCATATGTAGAAGGAAAACAAAACAGTCAATGGGAAGAACAAAAGTGCAATTCTTGCATACCGCTTTCGGATGGATTTTTCTTTGAAAGGGCTTTGGTGGTAAATACACACAGCCGGTTTCTGGTGGCCTCACCATCTCTTCCGTCACCAAAGTCAGAGGATACTCGTTTGTAGTAATGAAAAAGCCACTATTATACTTAAACTGGAACCACCCTTAATGTTTCCTTGAAACTGCCATTAACCCACCCGTAATGGAAGGTTTTCGTGTGTTAATTCATTTGAGATATTATCCAACAAAAGCTAGCGTTTAGTATTTAAGTAAGCCATGTACCTTGAAGCACTCTTTTGGCGTCCCCACAACTAAGTGAATCACTGGTCCACTCGTCCATCAGCACTATTTGCGTATTTTCATTAATATTTGCCGCTGAGAACCGTCCATCATCAACAACTATAGAGATGTACTTTGATGGAATAATTTCTTTTTACGAGCGCGCAGTAAATGAACGTACGTTTAGCTTCAGGTGTTTCTTTGTATATTCCGCCATTACAGATTTTGTAGCCTCGTTCCACCATTATTCTTCTGATCATGTCAACAGCCTGACCGATTTTTGACTGAGGACGATAAAATACTGTCATTCTACCACTGCCTGAAAAGAAATCAAGCATAAAATGATTTCGTGGTTATTTAGAAAACGAACTTACGATACATTGGAAGATAAATACATGTCGTACCTTTGTATTGCTCATCGATCAGCTGCAACGATAACCCAGTTTAATTTAATCTTTTCTATAGCGTTGGTGACTACCTCTCGAACACAATCATCAAATGTGGGAAGTTAATGCAATTGTGCAGGTTTTATTGTGTTGTCTTCGACAGCCACGTAATTCCTCTGGTATCCATCTTCTTGAGCAGCTGTTCTCACTTGAAGCATTTTACTGATCATCAGTGACTGTAGGTAGTGTATAGTTGAACCTCGCTAATTACCGAGCTTATTAGTGAAAACTGTATATAATCGAAAGTAACTGTGATACTTCAGTAATGTGATTGAGCGCGTAAAACGTCCGTTTGAGATCAAATTATTCGGAGGACTGTTATCGCCAAGAAAGACCTTGAGTTACAACAATTTTGCTGAACCTTGGGATTGAAATTAGTGCTCGTAACAATGGTAACACAACCTCTAACTCAGTCCATATGGTAAAAGCCCCAAGTACAAGTGGTAATGTACCAAACAGTGTTTCTCATGATCTATGGTAGATCTGCTCAAAGAAATATCAGCGTCTGTTTTTAGTAAACGACATTTTTCAACACTCCCTTGTGTTTGAATATCATCTTCTTAAGGCCAATTACAATTCAACAAAAACTCTGCGCGGACAAAAAAAATTCTCTAATGACTTGACGCGCATGCGCATTGGTTATTTTTTCTCGGTGTCAAGTCAACGTTCAGTGGGGAAAAGAAAGTTGAAAATTTTAAACTTTTTTTCGACGACGAAATTCGCTTTCAAATTGAACCAATCAATGGGAAGCATTTTATATGATTTCCTTTCAAACGGATTTGTCCTCGCGCATAAAGCTGTCAGCGAGGACATTAGCATCGATTGGAAATTGGTTGACGGGATTTTTGTTAATCCACCGGATTTTCATCGACCAATTAGGAATACGAACACATCACAAACAATCTATGTAAACGCAGAAAAACCTTGTCCACACGACTTTAGGAAAGAATGATGCTTTCGGAATAAAGTGTAACCTATTATAATGATAAAATGGTCGCTCATAGAGGCTAAATGTTTCATCCAGAAACAGCCAGGAAACAGCCAGGAAACAGCCAGGACCATGCATAATTGACTTTTGCTTTGGAAACGATGGCAGCTGTCCAGTTGTGATCATCAGCGGTGGTTGCATGGGGTTCATATTCTTCTTCCCGTGGATCGCTTCTGAAAAATTATATTCCTGTTTTTCTTTTGTTTATTTCTTTATTACGGTAGTAGCGTAAGTGAATACCGTATTAAAACACCCTTGGACTCCTACCATTACTGCTACTCCTCCGGCCGAAATGACAATTAGCCTGTGCTTTAGATTCTACAAACTCATTTCACAAAACTTTATAAATTGTAATGAATGGAACCCAGCCTATAAATTTTAAAAGGCTATATATCAAAATCAAAAGAAACATTCATATGAAATATCTAAAAGGGATATTTACAGTTACTTTAAACTGAAAATATCCCTTGAACATTTGAAATTAAGCCATGATTTTGCAGTTAGTATTGCCTCGTGTTTTGAAGCCCATCCACACAATTAGCAAAACCTTTAATCAGTTCTCAATTTAACTCTCTTAAACTTTTTTATTACCTTTCACGTTTTGTTTACTTATCTGTACAAAAATCTAGATTGAAAAGCAGTATTTTGGATGGATATTTTATTTGTGAAATCATTCTTCTTTTTCGAAGAAGATGCGTGTTTTTCTAATATTTTTAAAATTATGTATCTATGGTGACAGCTCGTGCATGTATATTTCTTTTGTTTAAAACAAAAAGTTTCTGGTGTTTCTTAATTAAACCTTATTCACACTTAAGAATCTTTTTTATATACAATTGTGTTGTCAATTGGAAGATGATTGTTTGATTGGCTTTTCGCCGCCTTTGTAAATTTTTTAAAACGGTTTCTGTGTTACACAATGGCTTGTGTACATAATATATTTCAATGTTAAGTGACGTCAGATACATCTGCTGCTACCGTTTTAAACCATTTTGTTTCTTGTTTGCTTTTGTTTCGGTTGAGTATTTGAAATGAAATAGTTTACAAATGAAATGTCCAACTTCTCGTATATTTTCGTTTTCAAAATCTGTTGTCTCCACTATTAAATATATAACTTTTAAATAAATACTAGCCACCGAGGCGTCGTCGCTCGCCGCCCTATTCAGATTGCGTCTTCTGTCACTGAGAATTCACGAAAAATTAAATCAACGAATTAGTAACGAAAAGTATTACCATCTTGTGGAGCTCGATATTCTGATCAAGAAAATGTATAGGCTCATGTTTCTACGACGAACCATTACCGAGATATCCTTGATCAAAGATTTTAATGATATCACAACGTGCCGCCCCTAAAATTTTCCCCAAATTCTTTTGTCACCCATCGCCAATTTCGCAGACCCCAAAAAACCTCAGTTATCCCTATTGGTTCTCGAGATAATTTTCACTAAATGTTGCGTTCGATTTGGGTCGCAATGCATCGGTTTCACATTGACATCGCCTAAGAAAAAATAATTTATGTGTAATCTTAAGTTACTGAACTCTCCGATCACTCTCACTCATCGTGTCTACCATTTTGCATGGCAGGCAAAGAGACAAACAGACAGACAAATAATCGGGTATTAATATATAGAAAGCCGACAAAGCGGCGCCGCTTCTCGCCCATATTCAACCTGCCTCCTCAGCCACTAAGAACTCACGAAAACTAAAATCAACGAATTAGTAACGAAAAGTATTGCCATCTTGTAGAGCTCCAAATTCTGATCAAGAAAATGTATAGGATCACGTCTCTATGACAAACCGTTACAGCGATATCCTGATCAAAGATTTTAATGACGTCACAGCGCCCCGTCCCTTAATTTTCATCAAATTCTTTTGTCACCCCATCGCCAATGTTGCTGACCCGAAAAATGCGTCAGTTATTTCTATTGGTTTCAGAGATAATTTTCCCTAAATCTGGCGTTCGATTTGGGTCGCAATGCATCGGTTTCACACTAATGTCGCACAAGAAAAAATAATTTAAGTGTGATCTTACGTTGCTGACTCCCGATCTCTCTCACTGACAAACAGACAAGCAGACAAACAGACAGACAGAAAATCGGATATAAATGTATAGGATTCTACTTTTGAAATTTCTATTTCTCATAAATATATATATATACATATATTCATCCTAGTTCATATATATGTCTCTGAAGTATCCTTTGTTCATCCAATGGACATAAGTAATGGACACTGAAGAAGGCCTGTCAAGATCAAAATGTGAGCTCGGTTCCCAGGAATCCTTTTGCTGTTGACATAGTGTAGTGGGTGTCGTTCCGGGCTAGCATGTGCGCGAATCTATCTATATATATATATATGTAGCTGTTGATATGTTATATATCATTTATTAGTCGCTGAGTATTAAAATCGCCGGGTTTTTTCCAAAATTTCTAGATAAAATAACATGTAACTGTCATACGGCAAAAAAAACTCCATTGTTTATGACTAGACTCGGAATTAAATCACACGAAGTGCACGTTCTCATTCAGTTTGTCAACACGAGGTTCGTTTTCCACATTTCCACATGTTCAGCGTGGAGAAAAAAGGGTACTGTTTCTTCTGAAATTGATGCAAATTTTGTGTAAGTCGAAGATTTTGGTTGAGTAAATTCTATAGAATACTTCTGGCGTACAGCCTCTTCCTCCACACAGTTGCCATTTAATACGAAATTTCTTGGATGCTTTTTTTAAGAAGAAAGCGAGTATTTTAGTTCCTAATTTCTTAATTTTATGGATAGTATATTTAGTTCTAAAAGTTTCTTCTTAAATGAGTTTCTTTTTTCAAAAACGAATATAAGTATATATACCTAGCGGTATATAAAAATACAGAACATCCCGAAAGAAACTTTACGTACGCCTTGTGAAGGAAAAAAAAATAGATATTACACATCTGAAGTCATTATAATTTATTTTTGTTTTCAATGCAATTTCCTCTCATACACGATTCGACTGAGAAGGCTATTACTTCTAAAAGCACTGTCTCTTACGTTTAACTCGCAAAGTTTCTTATGGGCTGTAATGTACATGTTTATTTTCAATTTTACAACATTCGAATAAGCATTTGGAATGTTTTAAAATTCGATTTTTATCTTTTGAGGCCGGTTTACATGTACAGTAGAATCCCGTTTAGTCGTACCCCAGATAATTGGACATTGGCTAAGTCGGACAGATATTTTTACCCCCTTGGAATTGACGATCCTTATCAAGCCAAAATACTCTGCTTAAGTCGTACCTCGGAAAACTCGGACATTCGCTATCTCGGACCATTTTTCTCGATCTCTTTAGTAAATAAAACCTCGTGTAACCCGGACGTTCTGAAAATCGGGGGTTAAATGATTCGAATTTGAAATCGAATTCCTGCAAATTTCATGAAAACCAAACAAATGATTTGGATTTGAATTCTTGGAAATTTTATGAAAATCACACGATTTCCTGAGAGTATTTATTCTCTAAGTTTAACATGGCGTCAGGCAGTAGAGAAAAACGGAAATTACAATTTTTTAAATCTTTAAAATCAATAAAATCTCGATAAGTCGTACTTTTCAAGAAAGTCAGAGTTATCGATGTATCTTTTGGAAACCATTTAAAGGTTCTTGAGCTACCATTCATATCATAAAATCATTATATAGAAATTATGTGCACATCTGTTTTTCCTGTTTTTGGAAATAACATTCTTTAATAAATAAATCCTTTATCTTAACTTATCTTATCTTATCTTATCTTATCTTATCTTATCTTATAAGACTTATCTTATTTGCAATTCTAATGTTAAAGTGCCATATTGAATCTGAGAACTGAATTTCCTGAGGAAAATAAGTCTGTTTTATCTAATGTTTTTGTTGTCGTTCAATAAGTACAAAAGTTTCAGTGAGTTGTTTACATTTGAAAATCAGTTCAACTAAAATATTAAAACAATAGAAAGTAATAAAATTACCAAGGGGAAAACACTTGTGATATATTATGTATCTCGAAAACGAATACACCGAACGGGTGTAACTTGTCCATCATTACTGAATTTTTTTGTACGCATGTGTATATGATTTTATTTAATGTAAAAAAAAACGAATTAAAACATTACTTTATAACATAATTTTATAACCGCCCCCCTCATTTAAGCGCCACCCCTGAATTCAAAAAAATAAATAAATAATAAGCGCCCGGGCGGTTAAGAGAGGAAATACTGTATTCATCTTTTTTAGGTTACATTATTCATGAAACATATTCAATATACTCAATTTCAAAATAAAATATTAAATATTAAAATATTAAGTTGTTTACATTTGAAAATCAATATTTTCGCCAGGGTGATGTCTATATAGAACACCATTAACCTCATTATAAAACATTCATAATATATTGCAGGTATACAACCGCCCAATTAATAATTAATTAAACCATCTCCAATATACGTAATGCCTTTCCAAAGGAAACAAATTAGTAACAGAATAACTAAATTATTTAATTGATTCTCCATAGCAGAATTTTATCAAAACAAACCTCAAACAAAATATTTTTTCAGTCGCAAATGTACTTTGATTTTTGTATTAGGACAACCTGATAATATTCGAAAATGGAAATGAAAACAAACGTTTTGACAATCAAATATCACCATATCACAATACGAGTATCCTGCATCGTACTATTGTTAAAGCTTTGGGTGAATTTCATTAACACGGAGATCATCCGCACAGATACACACAAACAAGCTACATTTATGAAGGTTTATGATGATAAAATATTAAGCGTTTCTTCATATGAACGACACTATGTCAACCAAGCGGTGGAGTGTGCTAGACATTGCATAAGAAATCTTGCTTGCAAATCATTCAACTTTTGGGTGGATTTTTTACCGATAGCCTGCGATTTGTTGTTTATAGATAGGTTCGACTCTATAAACTTTGGAAGTGTACCTGGAACAAAGTATTACGACGCGGGTAAGTCCATATTTTCTTCTAGACTTCTCATGATACTATATGAACTGTCTCTGTATTAAATTTGTGAACGGTTATTTAAGTTCTACAAAGAATAGTGAAAGCACATCACACAATATTTTGTGTCGTTATACAAAATTATTTTGATATTAAAGATGTTCTCTCTTTCGTTTTTACAAATTAAAAACATCGTCTCATAGTTTATTTTTATTCATCTAGCACCAATATACCCAAATTGCAAACTTGCTGCTGGTAGCAACGGAAATAAGGCTGGTCTCTACTTCATACAAGATGTTGAAAGTATTCTTCCGTATAATGTGTATTGTACTGCAAATGGGAGTAGAGTATACAGCAATTGCAAAGATACGTTACTCAACCATGAGAATTTGCAAGGAGAGTACATTATCCAACCTGACCAAAATTACGAACCGTTTCCCGTCACATGCAGGAAAGATGGAGATGATTACATCACAGAGGTATCACATGATTGGGAAGTTAAGCATATATCAGGAAGGGAGGATTGCCCGGGACTTCAAATGGCCATCAATTATAATGGCGTCAGTGACTTATCTCCATTGACAAAGTTGGTAGATGCATCGGAAGACTGTTCTCAAAGTGCATACGCCCAATGCGTTTACGCTGATTTATTGCTGTACTATGGTCGAACAGAGAATTGCATTGGAGCTGCAGATCGCCATTTGAATCATATTGGATTTTGGGCAGGTGGTAACCCCAATAAATATTGTGCATGTGGTGTGGAAGGAACATGTGTCGATTCAAGCTTGGAATGCAATTGCGAATATGCTTATTCTCGTGTGGACGAAGGCACATACACAAACAAATCCTTATTACCACTCGGAGGAATATATGCCGGTGATACTGGATCTAGTTTTGAATACCTCAATTTTAAAATTGGGAAACTAATCTGCTGGCAGAAATGATGCTCACTGCATTAAACATAACATTTTAAGTACTCATGAGTGTAAACAGAGCTAACTTGAACTCCAAGTTGCGTTCAGATGTCAATAAAACGTTTGATGGCTTCATCATAAATGTGACTTGGAGAGGAAATTTTTGATATGAGTGTTGAGGTGCGTTGAACTTGAAAGGCGTTGAAGTAATAAACCCTGTGAATGATCGAAAGTTATCGTTTTATATGGATTATCCTTACTGGAGAATTTTTGACTTGTGGCATAATGCTCAGAACAGATCCACCTAGAAATGAAATGAATTTGTGTGTATGGCTGTGAATGCAATTGTGGTTAACACAATGATTCTGATGTTGATGAAGGTACATATACAGACAAATCTTTGTACGACTTGGACATGATGGCCGCGAGATGGCGCGTATTTGATTTTTTTAAGCAAATACCGGCAGACGAACAGAAAGATATCTTTCCGTGTGGTAAATTTTTAGCTGATCCTGTTCTCATTGGAGAACTATAAGTCATTATGAATGAGTCAAAACAAAGTAACACGTTACATGCACGTTACACACACGTTACACTGAATGTTCCAACAAATCTACAGGAATTTCAACACGTTCCACACGTTACCCAATTTTTTTTATAAAAAAGTTTGTGTAACGTGCGTAACGTGTCATAAACAACATACTTCAAAGGAAACCTAACCAAAATACAAGTGTAGCATGTCTGTAACGTGTAGAGCAGTTCTGTTATTTTATCACTACACTTCCGTTATGTTTTTATTTTGTTATTTTGAGCCAGGCACACTTAAACACAACTGTATAATACAAAATATAAACAAAACACGTTATATATTCTGCAAGGCAGTCACATAAACTGGACTACATGAGACCAGAACTGTTTCTTAACGGGAAAAAAAATTAAAGCAAAAAATGAACACAAGGGTTTTGATAATGAGATATCCCGCGTAAGACATCAACCTTGTATTTCGTTCTCCGCGGTGTAGTCCAGTTTTGATATTTGATACGTTTCCCCTTGGCTTGAATAAGCATATCTATACGTTTATACATACTTTCTATAGTTTTGTTTATTCAATCTATTGGAATACTACTAAAACATAGTCTTACGCGGGCTGAGAACATTTCGAAATTTTTAAAACTTATATTTTCTCTAAGGGCCATTTCGTGGAGGTGATCTTTGACGTAATTAAAAAATATTTTCTATTGTGTTGAGATCAGGACTTCTTGCTGGTATGTCAAACTTAATTGCACCTACTTGCTTGAGTGCCTCTTTAGCTACCTTGCTGTTCTGGCTTGGGTCTCCATCTTGCAAAAACATTTTGTCCATATATTTGATCGAAATACTGTTCGCACCAGATTACGTCTTTGTTATAACGTATCGGAATCATAACGTTGGCAACACGGCCACCAGATCCAACATGGTTACCCTTGGCTGTGCATCCTGGTTCAAGTTTCTCATCTTTTCTCCTCCAAGCCATTGTCCTGCACGACTTTGCTTCGTGAATTTATTGTATTTATGTTGGAACCCAGCACCGTCGATATAAAAAACAATTCTTTTCTTGCAGAAGTTCATGTCTTGTTCTCGTTTACCTTGTCGGCAAAAGTCCAAACGACACTTCAGGTCCCTTGCTGTCAATAGTCCTTGCTTTCTTTCGTGAGTGATAATATTTATATCCTTCGCTGTGCCAAAATCGTCGAACAGTTTCGTCATGTAAGTCTTTGCGTATCTCCGCTGCAACACGGAATTTCTTTACAATGAACGAACCAACACCAACTCTCAGTTTCGGTATTTCACGAATAAGAGTACGTTTATCTTTTTTTGTTAGTTTCGGAGGACGTCCCTTGTTGTTGCGGCGCTTGTCGTGATGCTCACCACCAGACAGAATGGTCTTCTTAGCGTGTCGATAAATTGATAATGGCGAATACATAGGGTTTCTTTTGCAAAGTTCTTTCCTTGACTTTTTTCTATCCTGATGGAGATATCTTAAGTGTAGAGACGTCTAAAGGAATTTTTCGTAACCATCTACGAAGTATATTGGGAAAACTCCAAAAATTGGTTGTGAAAATTTGGTTGTAGAAATTTCCCCTATAAGTTCAGGGGACAGGTCCCCCTCCCCCTGAATTCAATGTTGAGGGTGTAGAAACTTGGTAGAATGTTTTTAGACTGAAGAAAAACAGTTCAGGACCTAGCAGCACTTAATGCAACATTGAGTTTGGGGGAAGGGGGGTTTTCCCAAATATTTTTGTGGAGGCTTGTAGTTTAAAAAGCAGAATTTCGGATGAATTTTTTGTTCATGAAATCATTATTTATTTCGGAGAAGACGCGTGTTTTTCTCCTTAGGATTTTTTTTCAATTGAAAAAAATTTGCCGCTTTTGATGAAATTTTTGTTGTGCTCGCTGACTTTGGGTAAATTTTCTTAAACAGTGGTGCTACAGAATGACTGGTGTGCATAGTATATTTCAATTTTTAGTGACGTCAAGTAAGTACGTCTGCTGCTACCGTTTTGCGCCATCTGACTCCTGTTTATTATTTTCTGCTCTATTTTTTCTGTACTCTCCAACGGTATACAATATAACGGTATATAATACTTGGACTTTTGTTTTGAAGAAATTTTTTTTCTATGGAAACCCGATTCCGGCCCGTAAAAAAAGACACCAAAAGAGCTGGGAATTTACTTTCCACGTTCCAAGTTTCATAATCTTACCCTTGATAGCACAATCATAAATATTTGTTATTAGTTTACTATTCAATTTCCGCGCGCGTAAGCGAAGGAAATTGGTTGGTTTACAAATTCTATGTATCAATTTCTTGCTATTTTCGGATATGACAACCAGAAGTTCGGATTTTGGATCGCTTGTTATGAATGTGATGAAAAACAGCGGACTCAAAAATCTGGATAAAAATCTAGATTGCTGGATAATATTTACGAACACTGGTTTTTAAAAGTATATTTTATCAAAAAATTTAAATATTTTGTTATTTTTGTTAATAAATTAAGTGTTTTTCTTTTTTTTAAATGAATATTTGGGATTTTCTTTTAAACACAAATTAAGTCAGCTAAATATGACTATACGCCATGTGAAAAGTCTTCCATACCGTTTGTTGTTGACCTTTATGTTGAAATATCAATGACTTACTGAGGAAAAGGACATTGAAATTTTTAAACAATATGTACACGACTTGAAAGTCACCTATTAACTAAAGCTCACAAGGACAAACGATCTACCAATGACGAAACTCAAAGTTTGTGGTTTGTGGCGTATGGAGCTGTCGGAGCTTTGAACTTTCGGCCATATGGTGCCTGAATTGATTATACATCATACAGTTTCGAGATATCTTTTGGACAGTATTTTCAATGATAAGAACTGTTACTTTTTTCTGGAATGACATTTCCAATGGGGTATGGGTGGTGTTCTTGAATAAAAGTGTTAATGACCAATAAAAGGAGAAAACTAATTAACATATTGAAGAAAACATGTAAATATAAGATTTTCCATTTAACGATTTCATGTAACAAAATTGAACGAAATCTTTGACCAACATTCTTAAACTCTCAAGAGATAAGAGAAACATTTACAGAACATTGGTAGAAAGAAAGACGATTTCTTTAGAGATGATATTTTCATGATTTTGAATAACATAAACACGAAAATTCCGAATAAGTTCAAAAATAGTAATTGGAACGGGTATTGTAATACTGCGAATGCATATCGTTCAAAGTGGTGGTGGTAGTGTTGGAGCTGTTGGCACTGGCTCGAGTGGCAGCGGTTGGTGGTGGCGAAGCTGGTGGTGTTGTCGGTGCAGGAGGCAACTGCAACAGTGGTGTCGCTGGTAGCAATAGACGCAAGTGTATCATGAAGGAAATGCTCAATGTTTTCAATGTTTTTTTATATGAATGAATATCATTAGAGTATGATACGTCTCTGTTTCTCAGTTGTTGCTCTGTGTAAATTACCTATTTTTGTTTCCAGATCTTCAACAGGAGGCATCTAAAGCCAAATTACAGAATGCATTATATAGTTCTTATTTCAGACATGGAAGATTTTCAGTTATTTCACTAATTGTAATACTGAAAATGAATATTACCTTGTTTTCTAAAACAGCCGTGAATTCGATTACGTCAAAGCTGCTTTTCTTTCCCTTCCCACTCTATAAAAAACATTCAATTGCTGATTTAGTCATATTTTTTACTAAAGAAAGATATACATGTTATTTTAATAAGAACAAAGAACAAAGGTTTCAAAGGTCTAAAAGTTAAGAAGTTCACAAGAAAACATCATTATATAATAGTCGAACACAAAGAATAATCATGATCATCTTGCTTACAACTGTATCAACTCAACTCCAATATAATGGGAAATGTCAACCAAGTTCGTTGAATTTCGAATTTTAGATATTCAATAGTATATATATAACATAATATTAAAAACAAAAAACAATGAAAAAAAAAACAATGTGTATATCAGTTTAATCTTGCCAAATGTTTTTCAAAAAAGGAACTGCCTAAAAGTTTTTTTGCTTCAGTTTTATAATTAAAGATTGTCTTTATGATAGAGAGTAATAAATTTATTCCCAAAGTAGTGGCATGTAGAGTAGGGTTTTTAATTCACAAGTTCTTTTTTAATATGCCCGGGTAAAGTACAGCCAGACAGAAACTTTACGCATCTGCGAAGGAATGAATTTTTACATGGAAATATGAAGTCATTATTAAATTAAAAATGTTTTGTATTCTACAGTTTGTTTTAGACATGCGATAGAATTGAATATGAAAATAACATTGATCCTTCGTGAAAGCTAATTATCTTATGTGGACACATACAGCGCCAGATCTATGTCAAAAATTGTGGAGGAGCACATAAACCTAATTTCTGCTTTCAGTCCGTATCACTAATGAGATTACTTGCACGTTTTTCTTTTTTATGGTCTTTTACACCTATTGAAAAGATCAAAGAAAAAACGAACGATAAGTTACATACTTGTAAGATACATACATACAAATGTACGTAAAATGTATACAAATTCTCATATACAATATAGCATACAAAAAAACATTCGCTGGATGGTTCTGCAATCCAATTTTACACTTGTTCTCTGTGTGCTTGATCTCTGTTCCACATCATACATCCATTTGTTTCTTTGTATTATATAAGGGTTATCCCATTCTCTGGCACTTGCAACCACTGTTGGTTTAAAAAAAAGATAAACACAACTACCACAGAATAATAATGATTCATTATGTCAAGGAGAGAAAATTTGGGTGAAACCCATTGATTCCATTGTTGACATTTGCTGGTATTTCATCATACATTTCATAATGAATACAGCGAGAGTTCGGTGAAATGGAGGTGCTTTGTCTTCTGGGGCATCAAGGAGAAAGCTACACTGTTAGGGTGTGATCACCGATTCTGGGTTAAGAGCTCGAAGAATATAGAGATATATAACTTGCTTCTCGTTGCTGTAATAGTCCACCTCACGCTCCTTTCTTTGAAACTAAGGTTTCTTTCACTATGAAACGCTCAAGTTTTCTCAAACTAAAAAAAATCTACTTGATTTGAAAAACATCCTTCTCCATTTTGAATTCATTTACTCGCTTAACTAGGATTTCATTGTTATTATTATATGAGAAAATTGGTTTACTAAGACATCCGTATCACCAGACTGATCGGAAAAATTATTATGCGCTAACTAAACACCATAAGCAGTCGGCATTGTAATCTTTTGAGATACCTTGATGATCCCAGTTACATTACAGAATAAAAATACTCTAAAAAACTATTTTATAGCAGAGTATAAGGTAATTATCTAATGCTTCTATTCGATATCTTTCGCTTAATTTCGGATTTTGGTAGGGTGGGCGGTATAAGTTCTTGAAATAAAAAAGGTTGTTGCAGGGTGACTCTACAAACCTTCGGGTTGGAAGGTAGGGTTACGTGCTGAACTTGTGGTTGTATTTCGAAATATCAAAAACATTCGAAAAGACAGGTGAAATGTTGCACGGCATGAACAAAGAAAGGATGGTCTCTACCAACAAGTGGTTCTAGAGATAGCGAAACAAAACCGTAAATGCTGAAGGGAAGGAGATTTTGCTCGAGATAGCGGGATTTGACTGTATTGAATTGTTTGTGGAAAACAAAGTTGTATTTAAATGTTTTTCCTCCAGATGCGAAATTAAGGTAAAATACTCAAAAACAAATACAATATATTATTATATATACTACGATTGCGAAAATATGTTCGTTCTGACAGAATATAAGCTATAGTGTTGGGTTTGCGACATATAGTAGCAGTACAGGTATTACAGGGAATTGACTTATGTAAGATTACATTGGCTCACATGCTCATCCGATAAACTTATGATTAATTATGAATCATATATTAATAATTCATTCTTTCCTTTCTTCATTCATTCATTCAATCATGACAATAGCATTTAGCTTAGGGAAGAAATTGTGAAATTCTCCAATTACTTTTTTTTCAATTATTCAGGAATTGTCGCCAGCACGTATTGAAAACAAACTTTATGTTGGTTGTGAACGAGAAGGATTTCCTAAAAGTTGTGGAGTTGTGTGGAGTGACAGGTGCATATAGGCTGAATTTCACCCTTCAACATATTCTCAGTTTTAAAGCAATTGGATTAACAAGATAGAAACATTTGTTCGCAATAGCTTGCGAGTTTTTCAATTTAGATCTTTTTATAGATTACGTCACTTTCGGTTTCTACAGTCTTTGAAATCAGAATAATTATGACGTTCCCTTACATGATAAAACGACGTAGCGTAGTTCATATTACACCAGGGTTCATCAGGGATGATGACAGCTATGCCGGTCGATAACAGTTTAATCGCCCCTGTCGTCATGGCAATTTGGTCTGCTCTGTTCAAAAAGAGTTAATTGCTCATTACTATACATCAAGAGCAGACGACAATAGTTAGATTGGCCAAAATGTTTGCCTGTTTCTGGGCAGAGATTTCCTCAGTGGATAACTATTTATATTTTGTAGTTCTATATATATACTTCTCGTTGAGAAGTAAGTTCAGAATTATTTATTTTAAAAAAATACTGTTTGTCATAAATTGGAATTTATCAGGGTTGGTTTTCATGGGGTTGAAATAGAACCAATTTAATAATTCTTTTAAAATCCCTCATATATTATCTAAATTTGCTCCACAAGAGTACAAAGAGATGTCATCGACAAGACTACACATATCAGACTTTTCAATAAAGAAGAAAAGATCATTCATGTTGAATAATAGGACTTTCATATTGAGAAAGCACCCGTTCCTGGAAAAATCGTCCTCTGTCCGCTATAAAGAGGTTTCACTGTGTTAAGCTTTTTTTGCTAACCCCAGTTAGTTTAACTGTTGGAATTTCCTGTCCGCAAACGGATTTGGTTCATCATGTATTTGCCAAATGTCTCGATGTCTCGTGCAGTGCCAAAATTTAAAATAATTTTACAAAACTGACAAGCGTACAAAAATATTCTTTTAAAAAACTTGACGGTCAAACGTCTCTTCATCTGATAAAAGAGTGTTTGTATAAACTATTACAAAGCACTTTTAAATTCACTGTCAAAACTGTCAAAAATAAAGTTTGAATGAACAACCAAACCAACTACATTTTCCACCAAAAGAGGGAGTGCTTACAAATGGTAAAAACTTTTCATACAAAATTATTTTTTTAAAACGTAAGATTACCATATTTCCTTGAATAAGTGCCCGGGCGCTTATTTAAATATTGGACTATCAGGAGGGGCGCTTATTCGAGGGAGGCGCTTATCCCAGGAAATACGGTAGTTTGAAGGTGAATAAATAACATCTCCTTAACTGTATGGGGCGAGAAAATTGGAATTTTAAAAATGTGGACTGGAATTGAAAGAGTATACCCTAACAAATTATGATTAAAAAAGTTTACAAATTCGCCACAAATGCTACAAAAATACGAACAGTAAAAAAATTATCCAAAATAATTAAAAGATATTTACAACTAATAAAAATAAAAGAGTATTCTGTAGCGACTACATGCTTGCATAAACGTCTCAATTCCTAAATAATTAAAAAGAGGTTAGATGTGCTTAATTTGTCATACTTTTTCATTCTCGTCTTTATGTCGACCAACAGTAAATATTGTCCAATTAGAGTTCAGCAAAATGTAGAACTGATTGAAAAAGAACCAATCATCGATCAACATGATGAATGAACAGGACATAACACGTCGTAGAATCCGAATCTTGAGAAAGACTGCTCGTTGTTCTCCAAAAGCTTTCAACCGAAATGGGCGTTTTTGGCTTCCGCCACCATTTGCAACAATTCTCGTTGGCTTTGCGGCAGGTTGATATCGCCTCTGACCTCCGCCCATTGAAATCGCGGTTTACTGGTTTCGTCCTGGAACAGATGGTAGAAACAACATTGAATTAGTGAGGTTAATAAAATAACAACACAACTAAAAAATAACTTATGCTCTTGTTGTTCGCGCGTAAAACGACACGTTTAATCAAACTTAATTAAACGTATAAATATTTTGGTGTCTGAAACAAGCAAGCAATGCCTTAATGTAACTGTAAACCAATTCGTCACAAAACAATAGCTTAATGAAACTGAATCTGTAAACGCATCCGTAACACTTGCTGGTTTAGATCCACTCGGTAAAATCTTTCCACCGAGAACGAATGAAATCTATTGAATATTCGGTTTATGTCAGTGTTATGTTTTTTCCACAATGCATTGTGGTAGTTGTAGGTCAGAGAAAACTGAATTATGGGAACGAGAAATTTGAATAAGATGACAGTGTGGAACCTCTATAAAGTGGACACAATTTGTTGCGAAATATATAGTGTTTCCTTTATAGAAAGGTTTTTAATAGGAGTTTCACCGGGAAAATGTTCCGTTCCGGTCCTTGGCTTGTGTTCGCCTAACATACGTGTCCACGTCCACTTGGTTAAGTAACACTTACGTCGAGTAGGAACTTTGACAGGACCGTTCCTGCATTATCATGGTAATTATAAACTGTGACTTCCAGCCAAGCATTATCCGTGTTTCTGGGATCGTCCAAGTATCCTTCATAAACCTGAAAAGACGAAAGAATTTAAAAGGAACAAAGTAAATATCTGGATAGTGTCAAAATTTCTTGTCTTTTACAAGCAGCGTCGTAAATCTAAGAAAATAAAAACACATCGGTCCCTTCTTACGTTTGAGGGCTAGTTCCTATCTGTTCAAGTCTCCCCTTAGAAGCATTTAAAGAGAACGAAATATCAATTTTGAAATATCTTTAGCATCTCGTCTCAGGTATAAGACCCGTAAAGATCCTGGTTTATCCAAGTATCTTTAAACATGGCTGCACGTAACCTTGTAACTTGAAAACATGCCGAAATTCCACGTTCTTTATAAAACCGAAATGCAATGGAACACACATACCTGCTTCCCTTCCTGGATGATTTCTTGGAAAGCTGTCATATAACACCTGGCCTGCTGAGCATTTAAACTGATTCTCTGGAGTGTATCATCGCTGAATAGTGAAAAGATTATTTTCGGTAATTTCTGATAGGATTCCAGTACGCCCTATAAATTGAAGAAGTACGCCCTATAAACCGCAGAAAAATAAAACATTCTGAAACTTTTTCTCTTTATGTCTGGTACAAATTGAAAAAAGTCTCGATTATTCTTACCTAAACAACATCTATTGCACCTGTACACTGTTTATAAATCGAGGAAAATAAGACTGAAAAATGCAGCCTGAAGCTGCGAACTCAGCGGAAAAATTAGCTATTTTGTTTAGCTAACTTAACTATTGTAGTAGATTTTTGTAAATTCAAAATATGTCCATAATGGAGTCGTAAAAATTGTTTGCTTTAATAAACACTTTTGAAAACAGGGCCAAAGAAACATAGGTATATATATAAAGAGAATCGGTGTTAATGCAACAAATTTCTCCATAAAACAAGTAATAACAGGAATTTTGGCAATAAAATATAAATTCTGCAAAATGTTGCTTGAGATTAACTGAAAATACCATCCAAACATATCTGGATACTATATAATGTATAATAAATTCAGATTGATATTGCAATTCCAACACCTCCATGATCTCTGCTTGATTTCCGCTCTGTTTATTATGACTTCAAGGTTCGTTTGACCAAATATGTTATGCTGTCGACAAATCGGGCTGTCCAAATATACAGTGCCCTCCCATCAATAACGCGTATGGTAGGTACATGTCAAAAAGTGAACTTCAGTGAACTTCCGAAGAAGATTCCATTAAAATTATGAATTTAAGGCTGAATTGATTTTTTGTCCGTCTGAAACTTGTATATACATTTAAAATAAATCAGCTGATAGACCACTTTCAAGTCATCATGCACGTGTATCACGTGTATCATGCACGTGTATCACGTGTATCATGCACGTGTATCACGTGTATCATGCACGTGTATAATGATGGATCATTCAATTTCAAGTTCGACACTTCTTACATTTATATTCTTCAAGAAATGATATATTATAATGAATGACTGTTATAACATGGTCGAAAAAGTTCATTCGACACTTTTACACTTTTACTGGCGATTTCGTTGTGTTTCTGCTCCCAAAAAAAATTTATTTAATTCACAGGCAACCACCACTCCTGCTCTTGAGTTTCTTCTGTTCTACAGCTGCTGTTGAAGGTGGTGAAACATTCTAATTTTTTGAAAATTACGCCACGCGGTTTTCGCCATTCCATACGCCATTATATATGGCGGAAACGAGTCTATAGGAACACTAGCTTATCATCGGAGCAGGACGACAAGAAAAATGGGCTATTCTAATACTCACCACTGTAACACGGTCGTAATTGTAATAAGTCATTGCACACCACATGTCAACCTGCTCCTACCTTCCCCACACGCACACCACACACAAACGAAGTGCAACTTACGCTTGGAAGGCTGATCTCTGAGCGTTTCTTGGCAACCACCAGAACTTCTAAAACATCTGAAAAGTCTCTTCCCATTCCACAATAACCACGACTCCACCTTAACAGGAAACAATGAAAGCAATTAAACCTCATTGTTCTCAAACACGGGCGTGAAGTGGGCGCGTAGAATATGTAACAGTGAAGTAGAATTAATCTTGTACCTTGTGAATATAGGCTGCCCAATATGGTTTGGACCGTAATGCGCCAACAGACCACGCCCTGTCAAACCAGTACGGCCAATAGGATTTCTACACCAAAACATAAGTATAAATTTACATAGGTTTAAATTTTTAAATTTTTTATAGTGGCTAAGCATATCACTATATAAAAAGATAGGATTCGCTTATTCGCTTCGTAAAGGGATGGAGAGTTTTGGTTACCTTGGCAAGCCATTTACAACTGGATACTTTCCTAGGTAACTGGTTCTGTTCACCTGCTCACCTTCCACGTTAAACTCAATGGACGAATCGGTGCTAATGTAGAAAACACGTGACTGGGTTTACAACATGGCTGACTGGCCGAGTGAAATACTCGAACGAAATAACTTGAAAAAGAAAATTTCCAGAATGCAATTTCACGAAAGGCCCTCATTAATATCGCTGTAATGTAACCAAAAAAGAAAAATCCTTAAACTGGAAACCTATTATCACATTCCCAATCATCTTTTCAATAGGCAAATTTTATCGTGCAACTCACTTTGATCACGTGACATACTACAACCAATGCACAACAGCGACAGATCTAGAAGTATCTTGAAATTTGTGTAGAAGAATGTTAGCTATCAGTGCGTAAAAGAAAAACTTTGGTGATACAGACTGAAAACAGAAATTATGTTTATTTGCTCCTCCACAATTTTCCACATCCGCCACTGAAATTATTTTCTATCACGTGATCAAAGTAAATACAAAACAAACTTCAGTTAGGAATACCGAATAGAATTTGAAATGCAGAACTTGATGTAAGGCCTCACAGTTCTCAAATGAATCGTATTAACTTATTCCATGAACGTCCAAGATGATCACAAAAGAAAAGGTTTTCAACATTGACGAGGGCGAATCTTACCCGTTAATTTCCTTATCAGCCCAATTTGGTTGGGAAGAGATTGTGTACGAGGTATAACTAGGCGGGTCGTACTTGTCCATGGGCACCTAAACAACCAATGGCATGATTTCAAAAAAACAAGCAAAAAAACCCTCCCTCTGGTGAATACGTCCATTAGCATTCCGGAAATTATTACCTCCCATGGAACAACGGAATCAGGAACGTCAAATCGTTTCACATTGGCCAGCGGGTATGTTGCAGTACGTGATTCTCTGTGGAGAAACCGCGGGCCGTGATCAGTTTCATCGTAATCAACTCCGTCACTATTTCCGTCACTATTTCCAGATAGAAGAGTGGCGGGCAATGTCAACGGCTGCTCTGAGGTGCTCGACGTATTCGATTGTCCAGTGAAGTCGTTTTCGATACTGATGTCACCACTTTGATATTCACCGAACTGTTGGGGAGGGCATGATTGAATGTCGGAGTTTCCAGAATCAGTAGAGGTTGTTCGTCTCGTTGGAAATGTGTTTCGCCTGACCTGATATTTTGTAGAAAGAGGCGAGTAATGGTCAGAGTAATGATTTAGCCAGCGCTAAATAGGGGAAATACGAAAACAATAAACTCACCCATGACTCCTCCTCATCTCTGTCTTGATTTTCTCCTATCCTATCCAAAAGGATCGAATTGGCAAGTAGGGAATTCTTCCGGAAAGTATATGCAGCGCGGCGCACCATCTTCGAACTGTCAGGACTTCTGTTTGGAAACGGGAAGCTGTGATTGGACATTCTACGATTATACAACGTGTTAGGCATTGATGAAGGGGAGGACAGAACAGGGGCTGCTTTTGAGGGATTGCCTGGATATTCGGATATAGAACGATGCCAGAACTTCGCCATAGGTTCTTGGACATTGGAATTTATCAAGGATTCCAAAGGTTCCATTCTCGACGTCAAGGTTCTCAGCAACATCTCCATGCGGTCCAAACGATCTTCCAATTTACCAGTTGACGAGACTGTCTTCTTGTTTTGACTTTGTACTTCGGAATTCAGCTCTGTAAATACACCAGCAACTGTGTCTACTCTGAAGAAACAGTATATTAAAACAGAACAATTTTAAGTGTATAATGTGGATGTTGACTGCCAAAGCGCAATGCTTTCAACAAGTACTTTTTAGCGTATTAGCGTATAGCCCTGTTCTGAAACAGTCACAAACTTTATGAATAAGGACAGGCACTTCACATCCACAGTAAAAACTGGCAAAAATGTTAGAGGTATGCTCCATTGAGGAAAAAAAGTAAAGTTTTCTCCTCCAGTTTGCCACATTGAAATGGATGATTACCGGGACCACATTAACTAGTATAACTCTCAAACATATATCCCTCCTTTCTGAACGACGAAAGACAAAAAAATAATTTACCTTTCGGAAATCATTCTCAATCTTTCTTCTTGAGTGGCTAACAACATGTTGTCTCTTTTCCTCAGAAATTTCGATAAACATCTCTCCTCGAATTTCATCAGGTCGTTCAGTTGTTCCGGAGTCAGGAATTTTTCTAAAGACAAAAATCAAACAATATGTTGTTTGTTGGGTGAATTTTGTTGTTTCCACAGCAACGGTGTAGAAAAATAACACAAAACAATCAATGCTGTCCGAATGAAAGGTGCTCAATCAAACGGGTCACTTCTTAAGTACCACGATAATACATGATCAACATGCCATTAAAAAGTACTTTGTTTTGCGTTCACGTTGATCACATGATGGATATAGGATTGGTTGTTATAATTATCATTTTCCAATGACTATGTCAACATTCATGATACATAGGCAGAACAGGAGGGATTTTTTTAGTATCAGCCACGCCTGAAACAATTGAATATTACAACTCAATTAAATTTACGCACTCAATATCCGGTCAGTTTGATAAATCGTGGTCTCCTTCGAGCAACAAAGCTTCCATATCTTTAGAGATGCACGATACACGTGGGAAAATATAATCAAAGGCGGTGCCAGCCAAGGGCGTGTGGAATATTCTTGGATTAAATGGTATCGCCCAAACTTCCAGATAACATTTGCGTTATCCTGAACAGACGTGTATGTGTTACTGGAAATAACAAAAGAGAATTGTAAAGCAACAATTAGACACATGAATATGGTCTGTACTTCCATATACACCAATGTTATCATTTTGCATTGGCTTCTCACACATGTGCAGCCATTTTGAATCCGCCGCTGATGTATAAGATCGTATGTTACATAGACTATGGCATCCCCAAAATAGTTGAGTTGGCTTCTGAAACCCTCAAGGTTTAGTTGTTCAGAAAACCCCAGGGTTATTCCACCATTATGGATTTCGGAAGGGTGTTTTGTGGTAAAAACAAACTCACTTGAATTTTGCTATCAGAATGTTGAGTAACAAAATATTGACAATCAGTAGATAGATGGACATGATGATAGCCACAATTGCTTGGATATGACCATAATGTTTCTCCGTGCGAAATAACGTCTGAGTAGCTGCAAGAAAGTACACAAAACTTAGTCAAGCAGTATTAAACTGGATTTTCTCTAGGCGAATAATTTTTCACATAAAAACCGTATTTACATTGGTGAAATATTTTAATCAATTACATTCGTGCAAATTACTCGTCTTAGTGGAAATCCACGTTTAGTCCGAACTGATAACGATTGACGATTTTTTCGGGTGAAGATTTAAGTTTATGTATTAAGAAAAAAAGTTTTTTCGGACATTTCTCACAATAATGTACCTACCATCAGTTACAGGGTAATCCATAAACAGCTCCCCATACATCTGAAAGTATGGCACGAAAAAGAATTTACCAAGGGTGGCCCACGTTCTTTTTTCTTTAGGGTTGAGTATAGCGTAGCGTGAAACACCGTATGCAAGCAGAAAAATGAGCAACACGAACATGAAGTAACCCATGTCAATAGTCTAAAATGGCAAAAGTATCGATAAAAGAGTACTTATACAGTAAAACCTAATTAATACAATACTGATTTAATGCAACAATAACTTAAAGCATATGAAAAGCTATGGGAAGAGTTTACAACCACAACATTTTGTAAAAATGTGACCATCCAAGGGAAAAAACTAACATGAATTTTATAGATATACCTACATTACCTATAATTTTTATCTATATTATAGGTTTATATATAAAATAATTTAGTTTTAAAAGTAAACAATTACCTATAATCTATAACCTATAGTTTATTTATTATAGATAGATTATCGGTAAACTTATAGGTAATTCTTTTGTCTCCAGAATTGATTATCTATAATTTCATTCTATATCCTTGTTAGTTTTTTCCCTTGGACAGTCACAAATAGTTCCTATTGAAAAAAATAAAATAAGCATGATTTACCATTCTGCCAATCATGACAACATATGGACCAAGGTATTTATTAACAGAAAAGATATCCAGCAAACGAAGAATAAAAAATATAATGTCGATCGCATAAACAACATGGCCTGCCAGTATTGTGCTATCGTTCATTCTCAACCCAAATCCCACAAAGAACAGCGTAATTGCGATGGCGTCGCATAGGTTCCAGTAACTGGAAGACCATTCTACAAATTTTGAACTGAACGAATTTGCTTCGGATTCCAACAACTGTAAAATAAAAAGGCGGGAAATTAAAATTTGATTGCTGAGTTATAACAGCACAAAGAAATCAAAAGATTTTCTGTGGCGCTGTATATTGGATAATGCTATTATCCGACAACCAAAAAACAATTATCCGAAAGTAAGTGAAAACCAGGTTTCTTTAACTTTAAAACCGTGTACATTCGAATTTCAATTTGATCAAATGAATGACTGAATTGGCTGAATGATGAAAAAAGAAAAACAAGAATATAAACTTTCTATTAAAAATTATTATCATGCACTTTTCTATTCAAATAAATAATCGTAACTGATGTTACAAACATATTGTCATCAATAGTATTATTCGATTCCTTGGGAATAGGACTGAAACGTTCGATATAATTAAAATTATTAACCATTCCATTTCGTTTCAAAACAAAATGAGGACACTCTCGTTTTGGGTTATTTGCCTTAAATCGGTTGACTTTGTCATCTTGGCAACTCCACTGTGCGTCGTCAGATATTTCATGTCTTGACGAAATAAATTTCGATATCCGATGTTGTCTTGTCGAATATCTGCTTACTATCATGCATCAAATAATTTTAGATATTGAGAGTAATTAATATAACGAATACTATCGAATAATAACGGATGAGTGCTACTATCGAATAATTACTACATATATTTGACGCGGTAAAATGAGTCATCGGAATTAGTCTGTCTAGCTTTGTTGATATTCAAGTCGTTGAATATCACAAACTCCACTGAATATTTTGGATGTCCCCTTTTACCTTATCTGTTTATCAAAAATGTCTGTTTAATATCAGCACTTGTTCTCTCAAATACATGTTTATTGTAGTACATTAAAAAATTACTACCAAAAAGTGGTAGGGATATGGGGGTTGTAATCACAGGACCTCCCATGTTCAAAGAGAAAGAGATATCGTTTATATTAAATATAATATTAGATATAATTTTCTATGAATACAGTTAAACCTGTGTATAACAACGTCCACTCTGGGTACCTTGGATAAGTGGTTGTTTTAGACAGTGAGCTTTCTACTAAAATACCAACATTGATTGAAAGTGGTCACTTTAGACAGGTGGTCTGATATGAAGGTGGTCATTAACACAGGCCTCACTATACTTGATAGAAATGCAATTTTAGTTTTGTAAATGACAAGAATTTTGAGAAAAATAGTCATGTATGAGTATGAATATAATATAATATATAATATAATATAACATAATAAACAACAGAAAACTAAAAACTAAAAATTTCTACCTGTCGCACTTCTTCTGTGAATAATGTGAACACCATGAGCACTAATAGCCACTCAGTGTTGAAAGGGTCCTGTGGTAACTCTGTGCTGATTACAAAACAGAAGAGCATCAGGAACAAAATGTACGCAATCTATGAAAACAAAAAGATACTCTGTTAAGGCACAGCTAACTGACAGGATTGTTTGGTAGACCGCAAACAGACATGTTTGTGAATTTCAAAAAAATTTCAAAATTTAAAATTTTGTTCAGCTCTGGGTGTGATTATCAAACCTTTAGTTCAAAAGGACCACAAAAGCATACAAACGTTTGAGGCCTAACCCTTAATGCCTCGAGTAAATTTTATAAGGCCTTACGGCTTAAGGCTTTAAGGTTGACTCTAGGCTGAAGTGCGACTATGCTGAATGAACGCTAGGCTGAAGTGCGACTATGCTGAATGATTTGAAATTGGTTAACCTTTACACACTGAAGGGTTATGTGGACACATTGCTCCTGTAGCAATGACTAATAAAAGTTGTAGTTTTCGGTAATATTGCTATTTACTTTTATTAATTCTATGAACTCTATTTTTCCTTTCAACCGCCCGAGAACTTATTTATTTTCGCAACTTGGATGGTCAGTTACAACTGGAGGACACTAATTAAGAATTTTGATTGATGATTGGAATAAAACATTATTGTTTGTTTATATATTGTTTCTTCTGTTATATTATTATACTGTATTATGTTTTTATAAGGTCATATAAGGTTATATTTTATATTTTATAAGGCAACATCTTTCGTTTATTTTTCATACACGCCATGCTGATTTGGGGCCAAACTTTTATAAGCTCATGGGGTTAGTAATATTTTTTACAAGAAATATTGGATTAGACTGCCGTTTTAGTTTAGTTCAAGTAGATAATAAGTGAGTATATAATTTTAGTCCACTTTATGAAACTTTTATTGGATTTCTGCGTAAGCATAGAAATCCTTTAAAACCGTCCTGCGTTTTTTTTTCTTTTTCTTTTTTTCATCTGCTCCAGACCTACGCAAGTTTTTTCTGAAAGTTCATTGGTTATACAGCTAATTTCTGATATCTGATTGGCCTGTTAGGTCTAGTAAGCCTACTTAACACAAGTGGTGAACGCAGACTGGAGTTCACTTTGTTTTCTCTATGCAAAAACGTCTTTAAAAATGGTGCACAAGTTACGCTCAAACTTTGTACTTGGATAGTGTTTGAAACTGGCATTTAGATAATGAAGAACAAGAACAAGAACGTTGATATAGAAGAATCTCTGCCCTAGGAACTTGTCAACTTCTTTACGTTTAATTACTAACTGCTTGATATGTTATAAAAAGTTTGAATATGGTGAACAAAAGAAGCTGCTCTCCACACCATCATAATTGAAAGAAGTCAGTGTTGTACACTGAAACTTGAAAGAAAAAGTTTTGAAAAGGTGATTCCTTTCATTTCCTATAGTTTAATATGTGCTTGGTATAACATATTATATGCACAGCTTTTTGGATATGCACATCACAGCTTCCACTCTAGAGAGAGCTAGGCTGGTTATTTTTTGTTATTGTTTATGTTTTTCAACTTGAATTTAATACAGTTTGAATCTGTTTCTTTATTATTTACTTTTGGCAAAATATTTCTCATAGATTATTCGTTTCATCATGTTAAGCTGGGAAAATAGAGTCTGCCTTTCGGCCAGTCTATGTGACATTGTATCATTTGCTTTTCTGTCATTTTTCGAATATATACAAATGAAACTATTGAGCCTTGAATAATTTTTAATTTGTTTCCAAGGTTTGAATGTTTTCAAGGTAAACGTTTATGCAGATCTGCCTGTAAGGGCATCTTGTTAGCTTTAAAAACATAACTTAAACTCAGTAAAAGTAAAAAAAATTGTTATAAAATTGTTAAAACATTTCATCAGCAAGAAACATATCATATTTGCTAAAGTATTTAGCTCTATACATAATTTTAGTGGATTCATTGACTGGATACGTTCTGAGCACACAAAAAAATTATACAGAAATTAACTGTTCCTCTTAAAATTAGGAAATTAAACGAACTTTGGCATTCTAGAAATGTTTGTGGCATGAAATTTTTTCTATTTCACAGTGGAGTTCAAAAGTCTGCAATACTAAAATGCTGCAAAAAAATCACCATAAAGTTAATGAAGACACCTCAGTCATCATTGTGAAGATTATTTTAAACGTGGTTAAGGCCTTTATTATCTAGTCTACTTTCATTCTGCACAAGTTCGCACATACCATTGCGTCAAACAGAAATCCACACAGAGTGAAGAGTCCACCAAAGTCAAGTTCCTGCGACTCTGCGTGGACTAGACCGTCTAAAAAAATATATTTATTTTTAAACAATTTTTACTAGTTTTGTTGATACAGATATCAGTTTTACAACTGAAGTCTTTATCCCGTAAAAACATTTGTCCGTAATAATTATAATAATGAATGGCCAGTTTAAAAGAGAAACATTGGGTGGTAAAAAGGAATTGAATTCAGATTCAGATTCAGCTTAGATGATTCAAAGGATTCAGATGTGGATGTGTGTGTAACGTTCAATGACATTATGAGAGAACACAAGAAAAACTGATCCATGAAGGGTTGATAGTGATGGAAATCGCAAACTTGCTGGTCACCATGAAATGAGCTTTGACACAAAAATCTGACTTACGACGTTGACCCAAAACTTTGTAACAGGTGCTGTGTAAAAGCCGTGAATTTTCTCATACCAACACAATTGTGACAATTCAGATGTTGTTAAGCTATCACCGGACCACATTGAGCTTTTGTTACTTATGTTGTAAGACATGTTCGTCAATGAGCTTGTTGTTCCCTCCAGGCTATCATGCTTGGTCATCCTAAACGAAAGCAAACACAAAAATCTCACATGTCCATTGGTTAAGTTTAACAATAATATTGAAGATGCTGGAGACACTTAATGACTTGCTTCAATCAATAAGAAAAATGAAGAGCAACCTTTTCTCCTCCTCTCTTCTGAGAGAACGTTTGCATTCGCTCTTCTGTTCTTGTATTGCCTTCTTGTGTTCCTCTTGCGTCATGATTAATTTAGAGAGTTGTTCCGGTGATCGAAACTTCAATGCTAATATGTACGGAGGTACAAGGAAGCCCAGAAGCACCTAATGAAAGGAAGAAACACAGAAATTAAACATAATGTGCTGACAATTGATGTGTAAACATTGAGTACAAGGAAGTACCTGAATGTTTTGTGAGCCGTTTTCTTGCAATGCACCAGACCATTTTGAACTCAAGAGATTTTGACAACAACTATGTGCAACAAAGTCCAAGTGATTTGAAGAAACTGCTATGCTCAAACAGGTTTGATAGCCCCAATTCTTAAGTTCATATGTCACTAGCTGTCCAGTTAGCACTTCATTAGAACTGGAGCATTCATTTAACAGCTGTACTGATAGTACTCCAAATTTGCTGAAAAAAACCCAAAAGAAAGGCTAGTTAATATCTAAACAATTCAACACCAAGATGAACAAATCAATAAATAAACCTTATTACCCATCACTCATATTTTTTTACATAAGGACATGTGCATGTTTAAAAGAGTTTACAAAAAACCTTATGGTGTACATAAGCCCTTATTTTAGTTTTTCTTATAAACAAAAATTAAAAACAAAGAACAAATTGTGTAATCAAGTTTGAAAACACTATAATTGTGTTTGACAATTGCTATTCAAAATTCAAAATGTTGGTCAACAAATGTTCCATTTCCATATGTGTTTATTTGGAAAATTTACATATGAAAGAAATCTTATGAAATGTCTTGTGAAAGAAATACCTCATGTGGCCTTAAATTATTCCTATGAAAATACACAAAACTTACTCTGCATTCTGCTTTAAACTTTCCACAAAATCATCAGGCATGCTAATCTTTTCAGCAAAAAAAGCTATCCTCTGGTACAGAATTTTTCCAACAAGGGCTTTAGCAAGAGCCTCTTTGCCACAAGGCCACAAACAGAAGGCCATATCAAACATATTGCAAAGAACCGCCCATAAAAACAGATGATCGTACGGACGATTTTTATATGAATCAGACCTGTCCCCAATCCTTCTGTCCTACAAAATACAATACAAAAAACACGAGGTGGGTGTTTTTTTCCAAAAATTAATCTCTTATAAGTAAAATTACTCTCAGATAGGGGACTTACGTCACACGGCTGGGATTTGTACAGGTTTTTGAAGGGATTTGAAGGTACTCCAAGAAGTTTTTTCAACACACCATAAATATCTGACATTTTTAGAGTACCACTCTGACACTAAAAGTGGAAAAGAATAAAGTGTTTTGAAGTCTTTCTTTTTGAAGAGTAGAAATATTCTAGAAAGTTATTATACAGTCATTATGTCAAAGAACAAAACACAATTCAGAAAATGCACTTCCTTATCCCTAAGATGGGAGAGTGAGTTGTGGAATTTACATTAGGGTACAGGGACAGTAATAAATGATCTAAAAATAACACACGCACGATTGAGGATGCGTTTTGAAATTGAAGCATAATGGCCAAGCTATTTGGGTGCTAGTTAAATAACTGTTTTCAAAATGTTTTGTGGTTTTTCCACAAAAAGTAAAGCAAAATGAATCGACCAATGCAGTTTTAAGGATTTTATAGCACACTAAGAAAACTACATCAATAAGTTGATACGAAATGCATATCTCTTACCTTGTTTTTTCCAAGCTTGATACGCAGAATATTGACACCTTTGGTTACTCTCTACAAGAAAGTATTACAATACACATTACGATATACATAGTACATGACATGACATGACAAGATCTCCAGTGAGTAGGGGAATAGAGGTTAAACATTTATTTATCATAGTGCTTGTTTGTATGTTAAAGGTATAAATAATGTATTATTGACAACCCTGTAGTCTTCAAATATGTCTTAAAATAACTTTTTAAAATAGTTTTTCTGCCAGAAAACTTAGATGAATATCTTATTATATTAATGTGCCTATGTACTAAATAAAAAATTTTCAATTTTTTTTAGTAAGGTTAGTCACCGAGCTTTTCTTCTGAGGATGCACAACGTAAGTTCACACAAAAGATTTTATACTACACTTTCTCGTCAATGGGAAACCATTACATTGCGTCCCCAAAATACCCAAATTCAAACCCAAATATGTCAATAACCAATTGGGAAAACTGATGTAATTTGTCACATTTCGGCTACAGGTCCTAATATGTGGCTTAAAAAATTGGTAAAAACGTTAGTAAAATCTTTAAATGATGATTCCAACATGCAATCACATACATTTTTTCATCAGTTTTTCGAACTCTATAACTTAGTGATACTTTCCAATTCTGTGATAATATAACCTTATATGACCTTTTTAGCATATCTCTCGCCTCAAATTGATCTTAAGTGCTGCACCATAAATCTTAAGATCATGTATTTTGTGTCATTCATTCTAAACAAAGTCTTTTAAACAATGGTTTTAATGTATAATATCCATCTTGTCAATTTTTGGAAAGTTTCTTAAAACCTTTAAAGGGCAATATGTTCTCACTTACGTTTTGATGAAGCTATTTGTGAAGGACACACAACAATAGAACATAATCATAAAACATGCCTTAATATGCGTCATAAAGCAATTTTTTTTCAACATTGTTGATGTGTTCATTCCAGTTCAGATGCTGACACCTAATAATTTTGTTGACTGTGTTTGCTCTAGATTATCACCATTGCATGCTAAATGAATTTTGTTCTTGTCAAGCGGGTGTGCATGGAAAAGTTTTTTGGTAGGGAAGGTTATTAACTTTTTCTTTTTGTTATTAATCAAAAATTATCAAAAACTTGAATAAAATGGATGCTAGTTTAGGCATCATTTAAATTGCAAAGTTTTGTAAAAGTTAGTTCCGAACAAAACAAATAAGCATCTGGTCTCTTGTAATAAAATTCCTTTAAAGAATTTAACTTTAAACATTAACCTACTGTATTATATAATTCTTCCAACCTTCCAACAGTCAGAAACTTCCCAATGCTTACGCCGTGCTCCCTTAGCAACTTGACAAACTCTGGTTTATTACGCGATAAGGCATCTTTCATGGCGTTCTCTAGATCTTCATCCTAGAAAGAATTCTACAAATTGAAAGAAAAAGAAAAACAACAGCAAGTAATTAAATAGACAGTACAGCCCAAAAGAAATTTCACATTTCAGCATAATATAATTAGCTTTCGCGAACAGTGGCCATCTTAAGAAGTTAATGGGTTTTTTATTCATCTAACTTGAGAATTCATTAAGAGTGCATTGAACACATAATAACTTCATGTAAGAGGTGATACTCTACATAAAAATATATGTAAAAATTCATTCCTTCATGAACGCGTATGACAAGTTTTTTTGAGTTGTACTGTATCAGGTTTGAAAGCAGTGTCTATAATTATCCTGCACACTGTTATCTTGAACAGAAATTTTTCAATCGTTAACCAATCCTTGGTCATACATACCGTCCACTTCACTCCCTCTATAAATAACTGTGAACGAGCAATATCAACACGATTCCAAAGCATAGCCAAATTCAGTTGATTTCTTGGGGGAACATGTTTCCCTATAAAAGCAGGAAAATTATTTAAAATTAGGTACTGTTGATGTTTTTGTTCACATTTATAGTGCGTATCATCAGCTTATTCTTTCAAGATTTTAGATTTTATCAGCAGATAAACACAGAGGCATTTTAAACACTCCCAAAGGAATCTTAGTATAACGGTTTCATGAATGCAAGACCATAGCTAATGACGGTCACGAGACAATATTGGTGCACAGAACTGTGAAAAAGACTTATCATCCATTGCTATTTCCTAACCAGTTATTTATTCTATGAACTTTCACTGAAACTTTTTTGGTGTTGGAATTTTAAATGATGTTAGAGATACCCTTTAGGAAAGCTGTCAGTATGGCTTCATCAATATCTGATGATCCCTCGTCCATTTGGAAAATAGTAATCTGGAAAAAGGAAAAATTTCCCATACAAAGAAGAATTCTATGTTACAAAGTTCTGGGTTGTATTAAACCTTAATGGGGCTATGCCATGAATCACGTGATTGTTGTGTTTGTTTACTGTTTTTACCATCAGACCCTAATCTAGGCAATTTTAGTGTCCGATGATCAGATGCTAAAAGATTATGAAATAAAGAAAATATTTGAGAATGAAAACAAACTTATGTTTAAATTAGTTCAGCAAACTCTCTAAGATTTTAAATGCAATAAATACAAAGTATTTTTAAACTTTAAGCCTTCAAAACATACAAGGCAAAGACTGGACTCTATCTTTAAATTTTAAAGTTCAAAAAAGTGCACATTTTGCTTCTAGCGGACACTGCCCTCAATTTCTAGATTAGGGCCTGACCATTGACCTTAATAATTATCACATCACTCGCCTTCAATTGTATGATAACAATCATGATTCCTGTCATAGCCCCTTTAATGATTTAGAAAACAACCATGGGATCATGATCAATTTCCTGCCAAGAAAAATAACAGGAAATAATGATAACTCCCGGATAATTTACAAATAAAAATTACTTAAAAAAATAACCAATAATGAATAACATTGAATCTTTAGGTAACAGGACATCTGTAAACTTACGAATTCTTTCTTTTGGACACACTTCAAAATATTGTGATAAACCTCTTTGCCTTCATCTTCAGACATACCAGGATAAGCTTTTTCGATCATTTTTACGAGTTGGGCATGCTCCACCGCATCAGCCATATCAAATAATGGGCCTAGACCCTCCGTCATACTAATCATATAAAAATCATGTTAATAAAACTGAATGGTTATTTCAGAGAATGTGGAAAACCAAAACGTAATTTAGAATGTTTCTTAACCACTTTGAGTCTTTTATTACGTTTAATTTCACATTTTCATCAAAATGGTATTATTTTCGGAATTGTTACAAATGAGATTGTATGAGTGGAATCATACCCGTGCGCAAAAGCCAATAGGTCCGCCGCTCTTCCACTGCCTTTGATCACAACTACCGGCATGGGTCGATCCTGCGTAATAGATTCATAAACGGTTTGAACTGTGTTCGGACCGCCTTCTAGTACCAACAGCACTCCGGGAATACCACACTGGGCTCGGTCTAGAAAAATGTTTTCACAAAGGCAGGGTGAAAATTTAGTTTCAAAGAAGAGAGTTTTAATGGAATCACAATTGGCTATCACATTTGCTTGTACCATACAGTCTGAAAGCGACTTTTTATGTCCACATAAGATAATAGACCTTTCCAAACACTGTTTTATTAGTTACCATGCTCCACCTTGTTTTTAATATCAAAACTCAAAACGTGGAAGTGGAATGATAGAGACCATTACTAAGTCATTAAGTTATAAAATCAGTAAAATTATGAATTGCATCAAAACGAGGCGGAACATGGTAACTAGGCCATAATACAGTGTTTGAACAGAAATTTGGAAAAGGTCTATTAGCTTTCACGAAAGGTCAGTTGCTTTAGAAGTTGACAGGCTTTTGTTTATTTAACATGCATTTCCGTGTGCAGTTCAGCCATGTGTCTAAACAAACTGTGCAGCATACAAAAGATTTTCATAATGACTTCATGTCACATAAAAACTGTACACAAAAATCTTTTGTGTTTTCATGTAAAATTTATTCATTCCTTTGCGAATGTGTACTGTCTTTAGCCTAGTTACTAAGTCCCGTCAAGACACAAATGTACTTGGGCTAAATTCTTATTGCTTATCTATTAAAAAATAGAAACGAAACAGAAACTAATACATACTCTTATCAATAGTCATATCTCGGATGCATTTTTCAAACTTTCCACGAAACTCAATCTCACCACCATATTTATTAATGTAGCCATTATCAACAAGGAGAAAATGTGTGTGATTATTATCAAGATAGGCTCCCTTAGTATTATGACTGCCTCGTAAGTAATAAGGGATGGCCTTCCCTATCGCATCAGTCAAGGACTTTCTCTCGTTGACAATGCCCCATGTTGCTATTCCAATACAATTGATCTTTTGATGGAGATGAAAGCTGTCGTTCAAGCCGATGTGTGATAACGCCTCGCCAACATGCTTCATGACACCTGTGTTTGTTCCTCCTGTTATTACCCAGGCACCTGTTGTCTGTACCACCTGTTAGATTCATAAAATTGATTATTGTGTTGTTCTTCAGATAGTGTGTAATTACTTGCGAAGGTTGGTTCCCATTAAGCATTTATTAACATTTGACATTTATTAAACAATCAGTTACCGTTTAACATTTTAATTTATTCGATTCTTTAATGAGGTTTATATTTTTATGTTGTTTAACCATTCCTGAGCCACATTTGTTACTGTTACACTGAAAGATTTATGTTCTCAATGAATTGTAAACTCAACTAATGTTAGCGATAAACTCTGATAAACATCTGGTGGGAACCAACCTTTAGAAACAGTTATTACTGTGTACACAAACTGATAAAAGTGTAGTTATAAGAGTGATAGGTGAAAAAAGCAATGATTGTGTCGCCAACAACTTCAACTAAAATACTCCCACAACATTTTCAACTGTTGCATCAGGTCATCAAGTCAATCAAGGAAAAAATAATGAAAACAAGTAAAGTTTTACGGTTTAAAAACCTTCGTTGTATGAACTTATTTGGACCTGTGTTTTGGGTTTCTATTATGACTTTGGTGCCAAAAGCATTTTATGGACTGTCTAGTGACACCAGCAAAATTACAAGACACCAACATACCTTACAAAGGCCCTCTATAAACAACGATTTCAACCTTGATGGCAACTTGAAAGACTTTGCACCACCAGTAACTGAGATGATGAGCTTAGGAAATTCCAGATGCCATTCTTTCAGAAGAAGATGTAAGACTTTGTGCGGTGGAGTATCATTTGCTATTCGGATGAACTGAACAAATCAAGCAGAATCAATACAAAGTTATATAAAATGGTAGCATTTAACAAAAACAATATTATCAGTTAACATAAATTATGGTAAATCTTAATGACCAGTGAGTTTAACAGATATTTGAGGACCTCAGTGAAGAATTTTAATCCAAGCTATTACTACTTTATGTTCGTTTATGTTGTTATTTTTCTTATATTATGTCAGGTGGTAAGGGAAGACGCGTTTATTAGAAGCAGGCACTTAAAAGACGGAGTCTATAAGATCTTTTAATTTCAGCATTTACTTGGGGGAGGCGTTTAAAAATGCAAGGATTTTAGTTGATTTCTGTAATAAACAATATTCTTGACAAGAAATGTCCTTTAAAATACCTTAGCACGTGTTGTGTTTCCCTTCCCATGAAATTCAATTTCCCCATATGCATTTGTCTGCTTCTCTGTCAAATGCATTTGTGAATTCCATTCAATGGAGGAATTTCGATTGATCACATCTTCACTGATCACGTTGTGATGATTATCTCGACTTCGGCCACAGCAACATCTGCAAAATGAACATAAAGAAAGTTGAATAACTATTACCTCTCCCAAACTGCATTAAAAATTGCCCACCACATGTGACGCTTATCCTTCAAAAAGTGAAAGTAAAAATATGTTTAGAATAGTGTCTTCTCGATGACAGAGTGTACCAGTCTAAATACTTACATCTCCCTGTTTTTCTTGCTTGGCACATACAGGTTACAAGATTTTCGATGAAATGTTCGAACAACCCAATCTGGCCCGATTTTCTAAACCAAAATACAAGAATATTTAGGTAAAGTTAAAAAATTAAGCAAAAAAATATTCAATTAAACTCTTATGGCATTCTGTGCAATTTTCTCTTAATAAATAAATAACTAAATAATTTAAATTTAGGACCTTGGCCCCTTTGCCAGACTGAAATCATCCTGTTTTCACGTGATGTTTTTTATATTATAGTCGAAGAAAATAATAACCATTACCCTCAAAGTTTACATTTTTATATATTTTTATATCCCAAGTTGAACATAATAAATATCAACAAAACAAGTTTTTTCATAAATTTATTTATTTATTTATCATTGAGTCAGGTTCCATAAATTACAAGTATGATTCTTCTCCCTAGAAATTAAATAATCAAAATGAAAATAGTAGAATATAAAAGAAATAGCAAAATAGTAGGTTTATAAAATTTAAATAAATAATAAAATATTTAATAGGAAATTTTATTTACAGTAATTTAAAACGATGAATGAGAAATTATAATTAAATAAGAATTAAAAATGTATATATAATTACCAAGTGAACAGCGGAGAATAGAAAACGAATTGAGGAATTGGACGTAAGACATTAAAACATTGATTGGATGTGAAAAAAGGCAATTGGAAATAGTACCACTGAAACTATACGACAAAGAGAAAAATAAATAAATAGCAAGTAGTTGAAATAGAGAAAATTAAAAATAATATCATTATGTAGATAGTATCTTAGCTAAGGCTTGATCTATATAAAATTTTTTAGTTTGTTTAGAAAACTTTTTATAACTTTGTTCTTGACGCATACTTGCGGGTAGTTTATTGAATTCTTTAGCTTGTTCTTGAAACGTTTTGGCTTCACCAGTTTTGACAGTTGGTTCTTGTGTAGAAGATCGTAGATTTCTTCTCGGAACATAAAAGTCAACCTTCAGGTAAGCTGGATATTCACGATCATATTTGGACTTATGCACCAATTTAACTGTGTTCCAATTAATCAGTTCGTTTACGGGAAGCAATTCCAAATTCAGCACATCCTCAATGGTAGCGTACCTTGAAAACACATAACCAGCAGCAATATTTTGAATCTTTTGTAACCGCTGTAGAAGATATTTTGGCATATAAGCAAATACGACATTTCCATAATTAAATTTAGATAAAATCAAAGCTTCTACTAAGGATTTCTTCACTCGAAAAGGAGTAAACCTGCCGAATTTTCGAAGTGTGCGCAGGGTTCCATATGCTGATTTAATTATACTGTTTATTTGTTTGTTCCATGAAAGATGTTGGTCGAAAAGAACACCAAGAAGTTTCACTTCTTCTTTTTGTTCGATTGATTTTCCAGAACAACGAAACAAGTAATGACAATCTTTTCCAAGTTGTTTCGATAGACGTTGTGAAACAAAGACAATAAATTGAAGCTTTTCACTGTTAAAAAGCAAATTGTTATGTTGACCACGATAATAATTCGTTTACGTCTTCCTCCATTTTCTTTATGCACGCTGTTAAATCTTTAATTTTGCAATGTCTATAGATTGTGGTATCATCAGCGTATTGTATGGAATTCGATGAAACCTGATCTGTCAGTTCAATAACATAAAGGTTAAAAAGCACAGGGCCTAAAATGCTGCCTTGTGGCACTCCAAAATTCATTGGTAAACGACATGATTTTTTATCGTCAATTTAAACATACTGATCACGATTACAAAGGTAACTGCCTAAAATATCAAGGGAATCACGAGAAAAGTTCAGGTTATAAAGTTTTTTAAGTAAAATTCCATGATCAATCGTGTCGAAAGCTTAAGAGTAATCTATCAGAATGGCTAATGTAATTTCACTCTTTGACATTGCCATCTGATATCATCCCGGAGTTTTAAGAGTAACGTAGAGGTTGAGTGACCTTTTCGAAATCTGGATTGCGTACTGTTGTACAGGTGGTGTTCTTCAATGTAATTGCGTAGTTGATTGAGGATTACTCTTTCGTAGATTTTTGACAGTACGGGAAGCACAGAGATTGATCTGTAGTGTTTTACACTGGTTGGATTATCGATCTTGGGAATTGGACAGACACGTGCGGTTTTCCATTGTTGTGGAAAAACTTTTTGATCTATCGACAAGTTGATGTCAACAATAGGTGAAATTAAAAATTCTGAAACAGGTTTGATATAACGTATTGGTATATTATCAAATCCACTGTAGCTATCGTTTTTTAAGCTTGTTACGATTTTTTTTACTTCATCGTAAGTAGCATGTTTGATCTGAAATTCATTACCTCTATTTTGATTGGGTAAATTTTGCAAGATGGTTTCAAAGTCACATTGTTTATTTTCTTTGGACATAAGTTTCGAAGCCAGATAAGCAAAGTAATCGTTCATGTCAGAGGGATGATGCCGCACACGCTTTGGTTGATTGGTGAGAATTCGATTGACTGTGTTCCAAACCTTTTTGGAGTCACCGGATGAAAGACACTTTCTTAAGAACGAGTTTTTGGTCTCCTTGATTTTCTTTTTGTAAAACTTTTTGTACTCTTGATACAATTGTTGTTGAGATTGGTAACTCGAATCTCGAATCTCGAAGTTGAGTTCGGAAACTATTCAGTTTATTCTTGGGTTTAGTAATGACTGGATCCTTCATCCAGGGGGCCATGGGTCGAGTAAGTTTAACAGATTTAAGTGGTGCATGGCGTTCAAGGCACGTCTGAATAAGATGGTTAAGAATATTCAGTTTATCCTCTGGGTCATCAAATGCATGAAAAGTCTGTTTTGAAATCCTCTAGATTAAAATGTTTTTCATCGCGTACGTACTTGTACCGTGGTTCAAATGTTTCTTTTTTGATATTCATCACTACATAAGGCATGTCATGGTCACTGATTTCGTCAGTTGCTAAAATGTCTGTATGAATCAATTTATTTGGAATGTTTGTTACAACGTGATCAATTAGTGTTTTTTCTTTGTATCAACAAGAAGATCAATGTTCATGTCACCAGTTACGAATATT
The DNA here is from genome assembly GCA_039566895.2 of Turritopsis rubra. NCBI lineage: Eukaryota > Metazoa > Cnidaria > Hydrozoa > Anthoathecata > Oceaniidae > Turritopsis > Turritopsis rubra. Next base: position 1,933,253 of record CM077619.1, read on the forward strand.
ACTCCCGTCCATTTGGTCATTATATCAGCCAAAAGTCCTTCAAATTCAAGCAGCCATTCAAGCTTTTCTTCCTCTCGGGAACTCAATTGATAAATGTTTAGAATGAGATAGGGTGTATTTTTATTACGTCCTCGAAATTCAACACATAATGCCTCAAGTGAGAAATTTTTGGTAAGATTGAGTCTTGTTTTAAAGCTGAGATTTTCTTTAACATAAAAACCGACCCCACCTCCTCTCTGTTCTTTCCTGTTCTTGAAAACTGATTCATATCCAGGAATGGAAACATAGTCAAGTTGATGTTTATTGTCCTGTAGCCACGTTTCACTTAAAGTGACAATGTCAAACTTGTGGGAATTTAACATGACACAAAATTCGTCAAAAGAAGAGAGAAGGGATTGTGTATTGATATGTGCTATCGAGGTCGAGTTGTGATATTTTTGTAATAGTTCAATATGATAATTGTTACTTTGATCGTTAATAGGTGGTAGATTTATTTCTTCGTATTTCTTCATAAATGGTAAACAATCTAAGGACGCAACGATACACGTGTGAGCATGTGCATGAATACCTTTTTCAGCCTTGTTTGTTTGTTTGCTGGTTTGTTTTCACATAAGAAAATCCCAGCTTGTTTTGCTGAGATGTCGGTTTTTAAAGCAAAGAAACCTTTAATCGTTAAAAATGAAAACCCCTTTTTTAGGCATGTGATCTAACTTTCGATTGCCGAAAACCGCAAAGTGATTACATAAAATATTCGAGACAGTAACTAAGATAGTAATCCTATTCATGGGACCCCTCATAAACAGTCCTGTGTACCACTTCTCTGATATGCCCACTTGGCAATATTTGAAATTTTAAATGGTCGGATATTACGCTAACTCCATATAACTTTGTTGTGATGTATAATGTTTTGATATTATTATGTCTCGATGATTGATGTATTCGGGGAATAATAATAAGTTATATTTTCGTGATATTTTTGAAACAAAGAGTTAATCTCCTATTCAATTTCACATAAAAGAAAGTAAAAATTTTTTGAAAACTTTCAGCTCAACAAGATAATGTTGATTACTATCTTTTATGTGCAAATTGTAAACAAAAATCCCCAAATTTTTTAATTTGAAAAATATTGGTGAAAGCCCATAAAATTGTCAATAGAGCCATAAAATAAAATGTGAAATCGTTTTTTTTTCCTTCAAAATAACCTTTTTTTATCCCTAAACCGGCCAGCCCGATTTTCATAATGATCATGTTCTTAACCATCAGAATTTCTTAGAGAAATTGGGATCCAAGTTAACATTTTGCAGGACTGGAATTTCTCATATGATAGGCCCTTTTTATTTCTGATTTATTATTACTTCAACAAAGAGAATCAAATTTGTTGACAAGCTATAGGAATTCTAGATTGCTTACCTTTTTTGTTAATGTACTGTCTGAGATATCTTCAATGGAACTGGATAGACATTGGTATTTCAATCTTCCATCAACATCAGACAGTTCAATGTCCGCTGTTGTGTCAGTTTTCATTACTTAGAGATCTAGATTTGGAGTTCAGAAAAAATGATTGATTAATGACATAATTGTGAACAGACTGTTAATGACATGACATATTGTGAATATTGACATATTGCGAACAAACTGTTCCACTTGATAAACCTTATTATTCAAGTATAGAGTATTTTAATAACGAAAATATTTTACGAGAGACTTTATTATGTGGAAATTATGTGGATTATGTGGAATATATATATATATATATATATATATGTATAGCTTGCTGTTACTGTAAAGGAGACCAGCATTATTAGCTGAAGGTTATGACAAGGATGCTGGCCATCTTGGAAACACATACAAACATAATTAGAATTAATTAAATAACAAATAAAGAATAAATAAATAAATAAAAAGGTATACATCAACTGTACATTGAAAAGAAGAACTGAGTCAGGGTAGATTTTAGCATTGGGTAGGCGAGAGAAACTAATTTAAAAGGTATGGACTTCTATACATAAATTCCATGATTAAATGGACTGATACTGAATGGAGTTAGAACCAAAAGATTTAGACACAATGGGGAGGTTAATCAATCCAAGTGTAGATCCACGAGTTTGGTAAGAGTGGATAAAGTCAATGGAAAAAGTATCCCGGAGAGCCTCAGGGAGGTTTTTGTGATACAGGTTATAAATGAAAATTATGTTCTTTATGTGGACTAGATCTAAAAAATAAAAAATTTGATTTTTTTTTTCTTTTCTTTTGGTCATCCTTCTCACAGAAGAATGGTAAAACTCCAATTTGGATGGTAATATTCTTAGGGGAAGTGTGTCATCCCAGGTGCATACTTGAAAACAGACAAGTTCTTTGAAAAGCCTCATTTTCTACAGTCACTTATTTTTACTTGAGGAAATTTTTGCTTTTTCAGATTACTATAGTTTCTTCTTCTTTCATCTTTCTTTCTTCTAAGTCCAGAATCACACTTATATATTTTAGCTAGCTATAGCTACTTATATTATATTAATTTCTTTATTTGTAGTTGTATTTTTATTTAAAAAGGTTTGAATTAAAAAAATCACTTTTCATCTTTTATCTACCTACTACGTGCAGATTATGATTCATAATTGTTCTCACAATTGTTAATTTTATAATATATATTATATTCATTTTTATATAATAGAGAGCTTTATTATTGTAAAAAACAAGACACTCAAATAACAGCTGTTATTTTTTTATAAAGAGTGCTTACAGTTCTAACATATAAATAGAAATTAAACTTTTACTTTCTGTACTCCAAACTGGTCACCACCCTTATTTTAAAAAAATCCTTGCAGAGCAGATCAGCATGTTACATAAGGTGCAATGTTTTGCAGCTTATGTACCATGTTAGCCTTCCTTCAATATAATTCCAGGACCAAAATAAAATACTTTTAACTTAAGCAAACTTTTGTAGACTGACACAAATTTAAGCACTTCCAAGAGCTTTAAGTGCCTGTTTTAAAATTCATTTTAGATATATAAGAAATTAAATTTATTAGTTAGACATAAGTGAAATAAATGAACGAACGTGTTTCGTCTGTAAAATTTTCAGATTAAAAAGTAACGGAATTTAATAGATCAAGGAAGTACAATGAGAAAGAAGGATGATAACTCTGCTTCTTATTTTAACTTTTTGGCAATTTCATTATTTAGCAGCAACAGATTGTATTGTTGGTGAGTGGAGCTTATGGGGAACTTGCAATTCAAAATGTAGCATTGGGAGCATATTTCGGTCACGTGTCATACTTCAAAAAGCTTCGAATATATTTGCAAAACGTTGTCCTAATTTGTCTGAGGAAAAATCTTGTGGAACCGAAAAAAATGGCTGCCAAGATTTTTGCGAAGAATCGACCGGTCAGTGTTTGTGTTTTAGTGGTTACATGTTAAAAGCTGATAGGAAATCTTGTACTGATGTTAATGAATGCCTTCCCAATGAAAAGAAAGGACCTTGCAGCAACAAATGCACTAATTTGCAAGGTGGTTATCAATGCTCATGTCCAGAAGGTCTGTACTTACAAGATGATTCCCACTCATGTGGCAAAAGAAAGACCTATCACGTCTGCATTTCTGATGGTATTCATAAGTATGATAATAATAAATGTGTTTGTAAGAATAAACTTCATGGTTTGGATTGTGACAGGGATGAGAACAGGTGTAGTTCCAAATTTATTTGCAGAAATACAGAGTATTGTTTGAAGTTTATAAAAGCTCCGAATAGATGTGTCTCCAAAGATGAGCAAATCCCAATTTTGATACCAATGTCACCAGAAAACTATGTTGATGGGACCACCAAATATTCAATAGAGCAGTACTTGAATGCTGTTCTGGAAAGAAAAACTAATGGAGAAAAATTTGAAGCTTGGAAGCTCAGTGATAAACAAGGAAAACTAAATGAAAATTTCAATAAGTATTACTCAGAAGCTGTAAGCTCTATTGATGTTCTTGATAAACATGTGCTTGTTAATTATGCAGTATTGGAATTACCTTTTTATAGAGCTTTGAAATATCATCAAGTTTGTCCGTTACTTCAGAATACCAATATGCAGTGTTTATCCATGGCTGATTGCGACATTTTAAAAAAAACATCACTTAACTGTCCCCGTGTTAATAAATCACACCAGAATTTGAATGAAAGTGGAAGCAAATCATGGTTGCTTGGAACAATAGTTGGCATTGTGATATTTGTTATCATAGTTGTATTGTCCGTGTTTGTTATATGGTTAAGAAGACGGGGGGAAAACCATAACACAGATTACACAGCTCCTCAGACACAGCTCGTCCAGGATGAACACCACAATACTTTCAATGTTTTATATGGAAGAGAAGATGATGAACCTACCAGCCCATTGTATGAATCAATTGACAATTTAAAAACTTGTCTTGTAGAAGACCCACATGATGATGCCAATAATGGTGCATGCTTAAAGAGTAATGTTATGCCAGCCAATTATGATGTTCCAAAGTCAAAAAATAGCAAGGAGGAGAATGTTGTGCTTGTTGTTGATATTCCAGAGCCGAGATATGCATCTCCTCCTACTTTGTCAAGGAGGTGAAGATAATATTTTACAAGACTGTGAGGTATTAACTATTTCTAATGACCAACTTTTGCAATTATTGATTCATATAGTTCCTAAAAACTAATTGGGATCACATTTCAGTGTAACATTTCACTGTGTGGTGAAAAGATATATAGATCCTTCGAAAGATTAATTTTGTGATCAAGGCAGTAATATTTTTAGAAATCTCAAAAAAATCTCAGGGTACCTAGAGACAGTTAAAAAACGCTATTTTACTGAAAAGCGGCCTGAAGTGACCATCCCATGCTAGTCAAAAGAATTTCATTTGCTGAATTTTTAATGGAAGCTAGCTTTATAGATATGTTCAAATTTTTTTATTTTTTTTATTGTCTCCTTTAATAGAGTCAAATCTGTTACTTCCTAAGTATAAGATCAGTGTTCTGGCTGGGATATCAAGGACGTGTAGCGGTCAAGTTCATTTTGTTGTTCTGTTTTAACGTCGACATTGTGTGGCACGTGAATTTGCACACACAAACTGATTTTGAAGCGAAAGTGACATTACGATTTTTAAAAATTGTAGCATCGCGGCAAGAGAACTTATTTTAGTGGGGACGCAAAACCATAGTAGCGACCTCCACGCTAAAACATCTCAGCTAGAACACTGAAGATGTGTGACTAATCTATGATTAATTTTAGCAAGGATTAATTTTTGATGCATTAATTTTTAATAGATTGAATTTTGCATTGGTTGTTTTGAGATGTTGGCCCCTAATTTAAAAAATTAACTTTTCTGCATGGGATGTGAAATCGAGAGGGGTGCTTAATGAAAACTAGAGAGATATTTTACCCAACTTAAATGATTTAAAAGCTAAAAATCTTCAAACTTATTCTAGTTTTTCTTTATGATATGGTATATACTGATTATATCTCAATTATCTGCTCCATCATCGCATCATTGCATCTCTGATATCTGAATGCATTGTATCTTCAGCTTTCAATGAGCAACTGAAGGGGTTCTTCAAACTTCAACAAAAACTTCCATTTTTCTGGTGAAATCAAATAAGCTCCCCTTTATGCAGTTTATAAAAATGTGTTTCAATTATGATGTGCCCCAAGTTTTGTTTATAGAGGGGGTGCTTATTTGAGGTGTGTGTGTGTGTGATGGGGTGGAGAGGAGGGAGGTGTGTGTGTGTGTGGGGGGGGGGGGGGGGGGGGGGGGGCTAAGTTGAGTATTTACAGAACATTTCGGAATAATCCAATGTTGTAAGATTTATTTCTGGCTATAATAAAAATATTAGATGGCTTGTATTTAAGTGATATTTTGAAAATTGTAAATTTTAGCTATTTTACGAGAAGTGGCAAAAAGATTGCCAGATTTTTTATTTTGTGACCTCTTTAGTTTTATTTCATAAGCTTGTTTATTTTTTTGAAAGAAAATTTAGAAATTACATTGTATATTAATAATAAACATTAAAACTAACAATATGTTTTCTGAAACCTTTGTTGTGATTCCTTGTTTTTAGAGATCAGAGATCAATACCTATTCACAATGTTATTACATCCTAATCACATGATCAAAGTTGTTAAACGTCTCTTATTATTTTGGCCTATTTCCATGGTTCTCATAGCAAACAGAAAAGCAGTTTGTCTCTATAAGAGTTATCAGTCATTCATGAATTGGGGGAGGGGGTGGGTGAATAATAATAAATCGATTATCATACAATTGAATTTCCAATGACTTTTTGTCTTCAATTTGTATCAGTTTCCAGGGAAAACATCAATATTTTTGTGCTTTATAAATTCTAGAACATTATAAATGTATAAGAACAGATGGTTTATCAACATTTCGATGCTATGATTGGAGATGTGGAGGAACGGAACAGTAAACCAATCGTTTCGAATGCTGGTAAACACGACCAAGAAGTATTTCTTGCCAATTTAGCAAAACATGTCAACCCTGAACCAGAAATGAACCCACAAGAGAAATCAGGTAAAAACTTTTTTCGAATGCTTGTTATTTATGATAAGCACTTATATTTTATTCCAAGAAAAAAAAAGATTCTAAAAAAAGACTCCCAGAGGATTGATTCGCAAAATAAATCTGCGTAAAATTATTATTCCTTTGAAATATAAACACAGGCTTTTTGTCCATTTGGGACGACCACACCACCATCCCACCCTACAGGGGAACCTTTACAAACAGGTAAAAATACAGAAATTGAAGTGGGTTTAAATGAAACTAGCCGCCCATATTCAGCCTGTGTCTTCTCCGGAAACTAAGTTAAGTAACTTTTCCCAACGACTTTTTGTTCCTTCTCACCTGAAGAAACAAGTTGGAGAGAGATCTGTATGAAGCTTATGAAGGTCTGTATGAAGGTCTAATCTGATGCTTAAGAATAGCTATTTAGAATGATTGAATAAAAAATCTTGATTGCATAGATTCATAGTAGATGCCCTTAACCAATAAATAGATAAATTACAATCTTATTTGTGAAGGAAATTTAAGCCTATTTCACCTCTCTATTGCTATCACATGGAGCAACGACAATCGGCCAGAAGTCATAAATAAACATGATTTTCAGTTCATGTCAATCATATTCAAGGTACAGGAATAGACCATCCTATGAATTACGTCACAAGACAGCCGTGCTTTCGTTCTTAAGATGAATGATTATGACATTTGTGTCCTTTACAAATTTAAACGATACCTCAGGAAAATATTAATTGCGATATTCTTTTATCACGCTTAGTTACTTAATGAAGTGGATAATGAATATACAGCTTGTGAAATCGCGAATTGAGAATTCACAAAAAATTTAATCAACAAATTAGTATTTTATTACCATCTTGTAGAGCTCTAAATGCTGATCAAGAAAATATATAGGATCATATGTCTATGACAAGCCGTTACAGAGATATGCTTGATCAAAGATTTTAATGACGTCACAGCACCCCGTAAAATTTTGCCCAAATCTTTTTGTCACCCCATCGCCAATGTCGCGGGTCCCAAAAAACATCAGTTATTCCTATTGGTTCTCGTGATAATTTTCCCTAAATCTCGCGTTCGATTTGGGTTGCAATGCATCGGTTTCATATTGACGTAGCACAAGAAAAAATAATTTATGTGTGATCTTACGTTGCTGACTCCCCGATCTCTTTCACTACTCGCGTCTACCATTTACAATAGATGAACAGACAGAGAATCGGGTATTAATATATAGGATAATCAAAATCTATTTAATATTTATGTAAAGTGAAATTTGCAAAAAATCCTCAGAAAACTGACTGCAAAAATTTCTCTCCTTGAGGTTTTCTAAATGTAAAGGTACCTTTTACGTGGATTAATTTTTCGCATGGATTAATTTTCAAGAATTTCAAAAAATTTTGGCTTTTCCTGAAAATTAGTCCATGCAAAATTTTTGATAACCGCCCATTCACGAAAATTTATCCACCTAAACTCTCTTTTCACTTTGTTGATCTGAATAACCCAAATAATCAGGAAAATATGATTTATAATATCTTTCAAAGTTTATTTCTAAAATACAAAATTGAATCAATCTTAATTACTTTCGTTGGATGAGTATATTTTAGGCGATAAACGTAATGCATTTGACACTACTTCCATCATTTTTCAAATCCCTTTCCTCACTAAAATTTGGTATATTTGGTATATAATACATGTTTCTAAGTGCTTATAGACCATTTTTGCTTTTTCCTCTTGTCAATATTTGCTTTAGTGTTTGTGAACTAATCTATTTAAAATTCTATTGCATTTGGAGTGTTGGTTTTAACTTTGCGTCAGTTGTCAAAAAAAACTGCTATTCTTATTTCAACTGTAGATAATCTAAGCAGACTAACCGGTTTTGGATTCGGGATTGGCAGGTAGATCTTTAAAGTTCTTTTGTTATTTTCCTTCAGCAATGGTGAGTCTAACCTCTTGCCTTATTCCTTGAAAGTCTTGCACTTTATGGCTAATTTACTTCACTGAACATGTAATTATAAAATATTTCCCTAAAATTCCCTTTTTAAATTCCTGGTATTTGCAGTTCCTGACATTCATTGTATAAACCTTAGCAGACCTTTTCTAGTTTATATCTGCAAGAAGCATTTGGATATCCGTTTGTCGTGCTCAGAAGGCAATGTCAGGTGGGTGAACTTGCAATAGCTTGACGTAATAAACTACAATTTTCTTGTGGTACTAGATATCACTTCTATACCATTCCATTTCAGATTAATCACGGAGCTATTCGATATCACATCTTGCCATTCTCATTAATTCGAGTTATGACACGTATTTATCATCGCCAGGTAAATATTACATACCTAATATTACCATATATCAAAATCTAAAATGTTCGTTTGCCTCAAAAAATTAAAAATGAAAACATTGTAGTCTTCAGTTGGTTAAAATTATGAAGAACAGGTAAAAAAGAAAAAGAATTGAAGGTTCGTAAGCTACGTCTATATTGGTATAGACACTGGTATAGGAAATTAAACAAGCACAAAATTAATGTGGGTTTCATTTATGTTTATAAAATACCCCCTAATTAAAGAGAAATTCTTTGAGTCAGGTCAACTCTTAGGTATTTTTTGGACAGTCAGGGAAGTGAGATCGCATCCCAGGTACCAAACAAATGACCCCTAAGATGTTATATTATCTTGTATGAGCTTTAAATATTAAACATTGAATATATTCAATCAGTTCTTTTTAAGTGAAGATGTTTCTTTTTCCTGTTTTCAGGGATCTCATGTGTTCTGGAAAGGATGGGGAAGCACTTGTGTCGTGAAAGGTTTGAGTATTGCTACAGAGATTTGTATCTGTGAACTGCTGCATATACCACGGTAGGAATTGTTGCTTTACATCTCTACCACAACAACGCTTTTGTTTTTTCGTGTTGAAGATACAAAATACAGAACCAGTGTGGATTACTGTGTCATTGCTGTGTAAGGGACGTCTTGTCTATTCAAGTCGTAAAATCCCGTGGAATACTAAAATATTGAACCACCAGAATTCATGAAACCAGCCGTAGTTTCGCTGCTGGTTCCAAGAATTACTGGTGGTTCACTGTTTGTGTATGTGCGGTAAAATCTTTCTTGTGTCAAGAATTGTTTAAGTGATTGTTTATTGAAAATAAATGACCAAATTTCACAAAAACCAATTCTTGCAAAATAATTATCCCCTTGATTTAACTAGCTCAGGGGTTGAATTTACTTTAAAGACATTGAGTTTCTTTATAGTTTTCTTTTGCTTTCACTGAGGAATAGGAACGTCTCCCAGTAGCCATGTTTTATTTTCAAGTGAAACATTCTATTGTACATTCTATTCTATTGTATTGAAACATTCGAATAAGAGTCAAGCATTCGAATCTATTTCAGAAATTCGAAACTTTGTGTGCGTTTTTAAACTTTTCTCACAGCTAGGACAAAAACAAACAAACAAACACACAAAAATGTCTCGATCAACCACTTATGCATTTTGAGGCAAAGATTGCATCGTGTGGATATCACGTTTATAAAAATACAACATGGATGAATGAATGAATGGATGAATGAATGCAAAAGTAAGCGATGAAGTAAAAGTTGAGACAAATACACCTTCCATCGAGACTGATGCATATGCATGTGCGAGACGAGTTAAAACAAATATTTTGATGCTATGCGTACAGTTGGACACATCCCAAGATAAATACCAAGACACGTATATTTTTTCATCAAGAAAGAAAGGAGACTGGATTACTGGAAGTGTTCTTTCAGTCAAGTATCGGCCATCACCAATTTACCTTCAGGAGACTCCTTTAATTCTAAAGTTTTGTTCAAAATTCATAATATTTCAAAAGATGAGACAATTTGTTAAAGAAGAGTGAAGGGTGAGGAAGGAGAAGATGAGGAAAGAAAAGATGAGGAAAGAGAAGATGAAGAGAAAGAATAATAGTAATAGAAGATCAGGAGGGCCAGCAAGACGTAACGGAAGAAGAAGTAGTAACAGAAGATTTTTCTAAGCCATCAGTTTCCTATTTAATAAGTGACTAGAAACTATCGAAGAAGAAAAAATAGAAGAAATTAGAAGAAAGGTTAAAGTTGACTTTGAGTAGTTTTTAATGCCGAAAATTTGGCAGGGGAAATTGAGTACTTAGTGACTCGGTTTAAAATTTTACTCTGTTTATATGCTCGGTTTTTTCCTTTCCCTGATAAGGTAGTTGATAAAAAGTTCAATAGTTAGTTCTCTATCTCCTTCATCGTACATGTTATTGTTGTTGTTGTTCTGTAAATTTCGACCCGTCTTCTAACATTTTGTTTAGAGAAAATGGTGCGGATGGAAACGAGCGAAAAGGAAGTTGGAAGACACTCTGTGTTCACGAAGTTTTGAAAGGGTAAAGTCTCGTCTCGTCTTCTTAACGTCAACAGTCCTTTTCATAAATTACGTCATAACATCCTCGTTTCTAATCTTTATAATTACTCCGTACTTAAGCGTAATAAAAGAACAACGTGAAACATTTTCCCCTAAGGTATTGTTAATGTTTAGGGAGAAAGAGAGGCGATGAATGTGACGGCGAACTTCATTGCCAGGACTCGATTGACATTTCTTTGGAAGTTTATGGATACTAGAACATGACAACCCAGTCTCTTGCTGGAACACTAACCGTGCTTTTTTTTTTTAACATGTTTATAGTGTTGGTCTTCTTTTAACACTCCCCTTCTATTCTGCAAGCCTGATCGACAGCGTACAGGTAATGTAATTGGACAAACATATATTGTTCTACAATGTTTTTACGATGTCAAAATGTTTCATTTGGCTGTTACTAGGTTCAATTCCTTTTACATTTTGTTGTGTTTGAGATTTTCGTTTTCAACAAGGTTTTGCTTCTTATGTTGTTTTTCCTTTTTTTCTGTCGTTGTGAAATTTTTCACTTGAGTTTCGTGTTTCTACTTTTAGAGCCTTAGTTTGGACGAATCGCGTTCCGCCTTTACTTTCTTCAAAGACGCTTCTCATCGTATGATTGGATGGTATACATCACGTGGTCACGGACGTTTATTACCAATTTATGCCTTGGTACTTCCGTCTGTCTTCTGTGGGATTCTCCGTTACACTGTAAAGTCGTTGTTTTCTTACGTCTTGACGCGTCTTAGTACCGAGCAAAATGCTATTGACGAAAACACGAACAAGCGCAACATGAAGAAACTTTATTATGGCGAGCTTATGTCTACTTTGATCTCGTCGTTCTTAACAGATGTTGTTATGTATCCGTTGGAGACGTGCGTGACGCGATTACATTTACAAGGTACACGAACTATCATTGATGACACCGACAACGGCATCAGCGTTGTACCGTTATGTACTAATTATGACGGATTAAGTGATTGTCTTGGAACTGTGACGAGACAGGAGGGGATACAGGGATTTTATAAAGGCTTTGGTGCATTGATCTTACAATACGTAGTCCAATTAACAATTGTGAAATTGACGAGGCCATTCTACTTCAACTGAATATGAGGAGAGTGTTTTACTCCTCGAGATGTTTCTGTATATTAAGGATCGTGCTGGTACTTGTGAGTGTGTTTCTGAAAACCAATGAGAAGAAATGGCCACACAAAGATGAAATATCCTGACAGCTGTAAATTCTTTATAATTAAAATATATGATGATTTATGAATTTCCAAAATCCCAGTCGTTATTAATTTATGCAAAACCACGTTTTGAGTATAATGACTCACTCCTCCTTTAAGTATGGAGTCCCTAAAATTCACGTTTTTAAAATAAAACGATAGAATGCAATAGGAGTCGATTAATTTGCCTAATAAATGTTGATTATTATTATTATTGTTAGTCAGCGATCGGAGGAACTGAGTATTGGTTTTTGAACCAATCAAAAGCTCGAACCTTTTAATTTCACGCGTGTCGCTATCAGTGGTCACTGACTTACGTTCGTTCGTTTACGGCTGTATTTTTCGTTGTAGTCTCACTGATAAGCTTCTTTGGATGGTGTTCTGAAAAAATTCTTCTCTAGTGCATTTCAAAGGAGAAAATGTGGAGGATCTGACGTACAAGTTTTCGGGGGGAAATCATTTGGTAGAGCCTCAGTATATGATTTGGTGTAGATGACTTGCTGATGTTTTTTTCCAGGTTCATTACAAGTTTATATATACCCTGTGTAAATTTTAGAAATTACAAAATTCCCTCGGAAAGCCGAACTTTATAAATCTTGTACTTTGAACTTTTCAACAGGGAAACTACCCCCGGTTTTTGACCGGATTTAGTATCTGGAGAGACGCCCAGAGAAATAACCTGGACTTAAGTCCCACTAAAATGCCAAGTAGAGAACTTTAATCAACACTACGACAGTCACTGACATGTCTCGATCATTGGAGACCGTGATTGAGCAATGTACCACTAAAATGTTTGGAAGATTAAGACATTTCCTAGTCCCAACCCTCAACGACCCAAAAATTTATGGTATTGTTGCATTGGGGAAAAGAATCATACACATTGAGTATCTAACAAAAAATCCTCTCTTCTGTTAACGATGTACATTATATGTTTTTTGCTGCTCTCCATTGTTGATGTCATAACAGGCATGAAATCGTTAGATAAACTGCATTTATTCAAGTATAATGTTGATTCTTCCCAAGAACCTGAGAAATAGAGACTTGGCACAACATGGATATCCATCGCCTCGTTACTAATCTTTAAAATCACTACGTGCTTCACCCAATAAAAGAAACATTTTCCCTCAATTATATCGTTGCATTGTGTACGCACAAGGGTGTTTTTGCTTGCTTCTCGTCGGCACGTGGGATTTACGTGCAAAATACTTGATTTTTGATACGTATGAATAAACACGGAAATTGAATTAAAAATGAGCATTCGTGCCATTCTTTTATCAGACGGTTTTGTTGGGAACTATATAGGAATTTTTTGTGCCTATGATGGAATTAATCAAAGGCAAATCAAAGTTTATAGATTAAATAATTGGAAATTATTGTTGTTATAAGTACCACCTTGTGCTGACATCATCATTACCGATGCAGACCTTTCAGTTACTTCTATGAAAGTCATCATTATTAAAAGCAACAAGAACCATATGGTGCAAAACGGTAGCAGCATTTTAAAACTAAGTGGCAATACGAACAAAATAGATACAAACTCATTCATCCGAGTTTAACTGTTAACCCTTCGTTAGAGTGGTGGGGTTTCTTACACCCGTCCTGTAAACATTCATTGAAAAAACAACCGTATGATGGGATTTTTTGCTTGAAACTTTAAGTACCTTCATAACAATCAAAACTTTATGAAAATCATTCAAAATTACTGTATGTTCATTTGCACTGAAAAAAGAAATGTCCAGTTGGTTTATTTATTATGGGTATCTCACACCCCACCGGACCAGTTTTCTTGAAACTACTCACCAGCTAACGAAGGTTTAAGTGTAAACAAGGTTTAAACTTTATTAAGGGTAAACAAGGTTTAATAAAGAAGCAGCATTGCTTAAAACAAAAGAAATATACATTTGTGAGCTGTAACCATGGATACTTATCTGATTTTAAAATATCTTTTTTTTTTAAAAAAATGTATAAGAGCCAAAAGGAAAAAAAACAAAAACGAAACAAAAATAAAAACGTCTTCACAAAGTAAACAAAAATGTTCAAATAACAAACAAGAATACTTATAAGATGGTCGTTAAAGTAAGAACTACTTCTTATGAAGCTTTTCATCTTGAACTGTAGGTGAGCCGAATGCCTCGGCAACAAAATAATACTTAATTTCATGTGATATACTTCGCATTCAAAAGTAACTGAAATTCTCCTTTTTGTATTTCATGGGAATAAGATCCATTTCTTCGTGAATGACTGGTAAAATACCAAAAAAATACTTATGGAATGTTTTGATAAGCTTTTGAAACTTCCTAGCCTACGTTCGTTCATACAATTTATATACAGTATAACCCCGTTAAGTCGGACTCTCAGGGGACCGAAATAATCGGTCTGACTTATCGGGAGTCCGACCTATCCGAACTTCGTCTTAAGTCAGACTCTACTTATTTAGATCCAAGGGGGACAAGATTTTAGTCCGACTTAAAGAAAAGTCTGACTTAAACCGTGTCCGACTTAACGGGGTTATACTGTAGTATATATTTATATAGTTTCGTCTTTCGAAAGCGTGGGCTAAATGCCATTACGACCGGAGGAGGAGGAGTAGCCAAGGGTGTTTTAATACGGTACTCGCTTTCGCTGCTACCGTAATAAAAATAGTGGCTTATATTTTGACCAACGATAATTCACGTGCTATTTTATGAAGATCAAACAATACAACAATTCCTTTTCTTGTCTTCCACCTGTTGTTATTGTTCATCCTCATGTGCTGAGATCATCATGATGTCAGTTTTTGCTATATTTATGCTATACACATTTTCTTTAAAATTACCTGTTGATGCTTTTGTTCGCATTCACGGTGTGGTATGCACAGTCAGCAGATATGAAAAAAAAAGAATCATGATATCAAGGTTTCATGATTGCAAACAATAGTTAAGGACGGTCACGTGACAATATCGTTGTGCAAAACTTTAAAGAAAAAAAATGATTTTATGCTTTTATGTTGTTGTTGCTATATAGCCGGGATGGGATAAAAAACGGGATGATTATATATCTCGCCTTCACATGGGAAAAAATACAGCCGGAACATTTGTTTTAAATTCAATGGTTTGCAGCTGTTTCAAAATTGTTTTTAAAATCGTCCCGGGACAGTGTTTATATGAGAAAAATCGCTTAGCTCAAGCGAGATCCCGGTCTACCGGAACGGGGAAAGAAACCCTTCATATAAACACAGAAGTAATGCAGAATATGCTAAATCCATTTCATGTAAACGAAAAATATTTCTACCCGGTGCACTTAGATCTCAATTCGTTTTGAGTTCAGTACGGCTCTCAGGTAAACGCACTCTTTTATGAACTTTGGACAAACAAAAAAAAGAAAAGACTTCCAAAGGAAAAGTTCGAAGATATATGGACACACTCGCCTGTATTTAATTGGATTTAAGCTATACCGGCATTAAAAGGTGAAATAATCCTCAACGGGGGAGAGAGGTGGACGGTTGAGTCCGGATGAAGCTACAGAAACACTTGCAAATTACATCTTAAATAAATCTTTTTTTGTATTTTAGTGGATCGAGATATACAACACGCGTTTAGAATAACTAATAAAAACTGGCCCCAATACCATCGTACGTTCCTTCAGTACTTTCGAGAAATGACACAAGCTAACAAGATCAGCACTGCTTTTTGGTGGAAAAATTGTTATTTCTGCCTGGGATAAACGAGGTCATGTCTCAACCAAAAAAAAGAGGCTTTCAAACAAAAAGTTTTATGATCGCATCTTGATAGCTTACCACGAGAGCAAAGGGGCGTTTAGTTTATCGAGAAAAATAATCTATTTAAAAAAATATTTTGGAGCAATCCCCAAAATATCAAAATATAAATATCCTGTTATCAATACACTCAATATCACTCAATGTAAACAAAGCTTAATTTGCATAAATGCCGAGTTACATCAAAAAAAATACATTGAAAAACTATAAAACTTTCTTTACGAATGAATGAAAATAATGCATTATTATACAACACGTATAATATATTAAATAAAACAAAGCGGGTCTCCAATAAACATGTTTATTTCATAAACAACTTATAAACAAACCAGAGCAACAAACTAAAAACAAAATATCACTATTAAATAAAATATTTACAACTTTTTCAATTATTTTTTACAACTATGTCTTACCCATGGGGGGGGGGGGGGGGGGGGGGGGGGCTAAAATATATAGTGAAAAAGGAAAAAAAAAAAAAAACTTTTTTTTAATAACATTGTCAATATAATATATAAGCAAGACCAACTTTCATACAGACAACTAAAATCGATAAACAATCAACGACTAATTATCTTTGTTTATCGATGCAAAAACAAACAAACAAAATATTTACTTGAATGTATTATACCTATATATATATATATAATTCAACCAATTCATTTATTTCTTTTTTATTAGGAAAACGTACACTCTGACATCAATCAATGGCGGTCGTTCAACCCACTCCATGACTAAACTTAACAACCGGCAAATATCCTCGTGTTGTTCCATGACCTCTGCAACATCGAAACGATATTCCGCGTACGATGTAAACAACTGGTACTTGTCATTCTCCTTACAAGGGCCGTTGTCGTAGAAATCCCGATTGGGGAAAAACAGGCTCTCCACAAAGTTTTTGATTTGTGGCTGTGAGTTGTCAATGATCAAGAAACATGCACCAGATGGAGCTGCTTCAAATATACTCTTCAAACAGTAGGAGGCATTATACTGATTTTGTATGGCAGAGATGAACTTGACAAATGTTAAGATGTTAGACTGAAAACAGAACAAATGTAATGGGAATGCATTAAAAAATATTAAGTATTATACTAGTGTAAACAGAAAATACGATTGATTGTTCTTTTCTTATCACAATTATGCTGATGTAGTGGCAATTAAAATCGGTATTCTCACCTTTCGAACAATCTCCATATTTTCCTTCTTCAAATATTTTTGTGCATCAAAATGTTTGAATTGGAAGTCAATGCCAAGGCCACACTTGAGCAAACTCTTGGCATTGTGTTCCCAGAATGTGCAGTTATCAAACAAACAGTACTTAGTATGAGCAGGGACAAACGGGTTCAATCCAAGAATTTCACTTCCAGGTCCAGCTCCAAAGCATGATACCAAAAACCTGAAATAATAAGTTAAACACAAAGTGAGATTTTTCATCCAGTGTTAGCCCAGCGGAGGATGAAATGAAATGAATTTTGCACAAACAAACTTGCTTACTCTTTATTTGTACTGGCCTCTGAAATCACATCCAGTAATGTTGTGAAACTGCCTTGTTTGACAATGTCGTACACCATACTGGCATGGACCGGTGTGTAAACAGCAATGTATGCCCATCTGCTTTCAGGATCAGAAAAGTTTGACATGCCACTGGCTTGTAGAGAGAACATGTGGGTTGTAAACTGCATTTTTTTCTGCAAGATCTCATCCCAGATATTGGTAGGTAGCCCACTGAGTTTTAACTCCAGTTCGGTTTTCGATCTCAATGAAAGAATTTCTTCCTGTAAGACTTTTAACAAGATCTGTGAAATATAACCTAAAAAAATTGACCTGATTGATCATTGTATTCAATGTTTTTGCCTAAACCTTTGTTTAAACTCAAGTTCATTGTTAAAGGTAATAAATGAGCCATGTGTATTTTATAAGTATATGAAAAACCATTTGTTTATTTTAAAATATGCATAAGCTTTCGGATAATATCCATCATCAGTGCAGTAGAAAATAAAGTTCATTGTTGTTTCTTATATTTTGTTTTTTCATGATTTCTATTTCAAGGGAATAAATATAAAGTAATGTCTTAAAATTTTATCAGGCTTGTCTCTTAAAGGGATCCTACCATCTAAAATGAAAATTTGTTATTTGTTTATAAACCAGAAAAAAACAAGATTGGCATCTGACTTTTTTGACAGATATGAATCACTGCTAAGCAACATTGCAAAAAGAAATGCACCACCATTACAGTCTTTCACTTCACTCCTTCGTTCCAAAATTCAGTTATAGCGCCAAGTCCCCCATGACGTCCCGGCGATGTATAAACTTTGTCAATTATAAAGTTCATCAATTTGTTCGAAGAGATGAGGAAGATTACGATTCAGACATCTTGGAAAAGTCCTCACTGTGCTTGTCTATATTTATTCACACCAAACTGAACCCTCTGGTATGATAGATCAACTTGGTGGTTATCACTTGAACCACGTAGGGAGTAGGGACTACTCTGAAGTTTGTTTTGATGAGGAAGAAGCCAATTCTCGGAAAGGTGGTACAATATTAAAATTTATTGTTGGTTGATTATTGACCCTAGCGTTATTATATATGGCTATAAGACATGGGGAGGTTTTATTTACGGTATGAGGAAGTATTTTACGGAATATTGTTTAAGATGGTAAAGATATCCTTTAACACTTACATTTAATTTCTTCATTATGACAAAAAAAGGCTCTCACAATGAATAAAAGTATCAACAACATGGTCCACAGCACTTGGGCAAAAAAAATTCCCTGAGTTTTCCCTGATTTCTCCCCATTTTTAGGCCTTTTTTCCCTGAATTCAGAGGCTAAAATGCTATGTTTTTCCCTGATTACAAATTGCCTTGGTAAAGCGAAATAAAGGGATAGTCTAAATTTTGCTGGAAGTTATACAACCATTATTACGCTGGTGACTATTGTGTTTATCTTGCAAATAAACATCAAGGTAAAAGAAACCTGTAAGTTAAGCATACTGTTGACACCAAAATTCCATAACCTAGACTAGCTACAAGAACTTTTTTTAAGAAATGTGTCAAAACCAGCACTCCAAGTATCAAACAAATAGAACTAACAAGAGAATAATGCTTGCATTTGAATGCCTCTTCAAGAACATGTTTCATGGCATCGTTTCAGCAAAAAATGAAAATAAAAAGCAACATAAAAAAACATTTTCATGTTTTAAAAAGAACAAAATTAAAACAGTAAAAAGTTCCTTGAACTGTAATTTTAAGACCATGAACAATGTAAATTAATTTAAATGTGAAGTCTAACCTTGCATTGTTGACAGAAAACAAACAGGTCCATTATTGCCTCCACATTCTTTTTCATCCGATTTACTTTGCATCAGCAAGGGTTGAATGTCCACTTTGTGTGGCTTTGAAACCAAACTTTTGCCGGATACAGCACTGGCGTAAGAATTTGCACCAAAGAACTGTTCCACTTTCTCTTCTTTACTGGTAATTTTAATTGCACTAGACAACTCTGGTTCACATGAAATCTTTGACAGATACCTCTGTTTCAAAATTTTGCGATAGGCTGCAACATCATCGTTGAGCCTGCATTCCAGACATACAGTTCTTTTATACAGTTTTTGATCTTTCTTAAAATCTAAATCTCGAATGACTCGACGAGCTTGTTCTCCATATGCGTTAGTAAACACAGAGAAAGAACTAACATATTTGTATTCACAACAATTGTTGCATTGCAATATACATTGGCTGGCACATAAGTTATTAAGAGACTGAAGAATATCCTTAACTTCTACTATAGCTGTGCAATCAATGCAAGACCTTTGTTTTGGTAAATGTTCAAACCACTGTGCTAGTGGATACATACATAAAGGCCCCCCTTTCATGCAAGTGTTACACTGTTGGATTCGATAATATACACAGTCCAAACAGACACAAACCAAATAATTAACACGAGGTGATTTAATCCCTTCCAACATTTTGTACAAATAGTCTCTGTGTTTTTTTGTAATGAAAATGTCGTCATTATCAACAAAATGATAACAATTGAAACACCAATAACCACTGACTTGTTTTTGTAGAACTGACTGATGGTTGTCCTTTTCAACTGATGTATATAAGAATGAAAAATCAGTCCGCAAAGAACCCATTTTTTACCTGAAAGAGAAATATAACTCTCATAGATTTTGAAATACAACTTTAATAGATTGTAAAAGAAGGAAATGTTTTAACAAATTTTAACAGATGTTTTGGTTGCATTATCTTCTTCAGTTTAGAGCACGAGTTATAAATCAAACTGAATTGAGAACAAATTCACTGGCTAAGTGAAAAGTCAGTTATGCTTATAAGAGACATCATGATCAGTAGGGCACATTCTTCTAAAACAGCAATATTTTCCAGACACGGAAACAATTTACTTAATCCGTAAATAAAATTTGAGACCTATTGGGAAATAATTTCCAGATAAGGAAAACGATATCGGGATTTTTGATTTCCGCAACAAATGTTATGAAAGTGAAATTCAATAGATATTCACTCCTAATTCTTAAAAGGTTAAAAAAAATTCGCTACCAATAATAATGTCAAACACGACGTAACTATTAATTGAACCGCAAAAAATCATTTGCCTTTGTGATGGCACTGTTTTGGAACGAATGCTACTGCAATGCTTTTTGTTCACTGCTCTATTCTCTACCCTAGTCATTGATGTTTGTAGATGTTTTCCATTTCGAAAACACTTTGATCTTGTGAAATGGAAGATCAGAACTTTAACAGATCTGCTTGGTTTAAATGGATTAAAATTTAAAAGAAAAGAAAACAATTATTTAGCTACTTTTTGGTTTCCTTTTCTGTATATTTCCATTCTAGGGAAAAGGAGGGATGGGATAAGGAGGTTTGCAAGGAAATCTGATCCAATTTGAAGGCATTGATCTAAAGCATGAATCATGGATATTTCCGATTTGCAGTTTAGTTCCAGGCTTATATACAGAAGTTCTACAGAACGACTGGCTACACCTTTTCATTTAGTTGAATTGATAAGATTTAAAACTTTGTAAAAAGTTTTTATTCATAACATTTATCCGTTGTTGTTTACATCGTATGTACAAAATTGGTGGATTTGAGCAAAAAAGGTATCCTTGACATGTTTTGAAAACAACATTGTGTCAGACCTAATTTTATTATCCTTGAAAAGCAACACATTAGGTTAAACCATAAGTTGGCAGAGCTAGATATATGGTGTATAGTTATACTTTTCACTACTTTACTAGTAAACCACCACCCTCATGGACTATCACAAGAAGAATAAAGCATAAATTAAATGAATAAATTTTTGCTATAGCAGGGGTTGAAAAATCTCGTAGGTGAGTACAGGAGGTACGGTTGCTTACTGCTGAAGTACACTCGTCGATTTAAAGTTGTATGCCAACATACGCTGGTTGTCTATCGAAGTACATTAGTATGTTAGTATTTGGTTAGGATTTTGACTTTATATGTATGCTGTTTCTCAAATTATGTACGTCAAGTCTCATAAATTGTATGATAACGTTCTTAAATAAAGGAAAAATCTGAAGGTATACATGCCCTCCATCCCGCTTGTAGATTACTAAAGTTATTGAAGAAATGAATAAATTCAAATATCAAGATCTTTGTTATTATGTATAAAGTATGGAGCAGCTCCGCCTTCGTTCCTACTGCAAGCTTCATTGACTTCCGGCATTATGAAACATGGTAGAGGAAACGTTTTGTTTCCTAAAGGGTGATTAACTTTATATGAAGGTTTCTGAAACTGTTTTTTACAACTGCTATTTACAATGTTACCAAGACGTACACTGATTATGAAGTTCAAGTAAGTCTTACGTACAGCTAAAAATATCAATGTACACCTGATGATGTACTAGTATGAAAAAGTATTTCTCAACCCCTTGTATAAAACCCTTTATTGGCATCATATTTCATTTCAAAAATACTTTTTCTCACACTCAAATCTCAAAAAAATTTGGCAGCTGCCTTTTTATCTTTTACTCAATTCCTCAAATAGCTTGGGCATTATTTTTCCATTTTTAAACAATAGAATCCAGTGTTATTTTTAGATCATTGAGTAAACATAAAAAAATTAATTTACACAATTTTCATATCAAGAATGATTTCCTATGTAAAAAATACTATTTTAGATTGATTTTTCCAGATAAGGAAATTGTTTCCATGTGTGGAAAATATTGCCGTTTTAGAAGAATGTGTCCTACTGATGCCAGCCAGCCAGCACGCAAACACAAAAGACCGGAGGAAATGTTTCGTTTATAGAGTTTCCGGTTTCTCCATCGTTTACTATTACTACTAAATTGAATTTTGTATTATTACACTCACCTTACTGGTGAACAACTTTCTGGTTCTATACTATCTGATTGTAAACATTCTAGCAACACTTGCACTTCTGATCCTGATTAGAAGAACTTTCCAAAAAGAAAGTTCAGGGCCGCTTGTTTTGATTTCTTTCAATTAATAATGGGGACCCTATTTATATTTCGTTTCCGAGTTTGACATTCACACGACATTGAGGTTTCTTCCTGAAAGTATTTTGTGCCAGCCTATAATAAGAAATGGTAATCTCAGAAAAAGTGTCTTTTAAATTCACACATGGCTATTTTGTGTTTGTTTTACACAACGAAATTGTTACAGTACTATTTAGCTAGCTTATTCCACTTTAAGATGGTTCTCAAAAATTCTAATCTTACTCAATTAATCAATTTATTTACCAATAGCATAATATATACATATAATCAGATCAGAAAAGTTACAAGTTTTAAAGAAAAAAAATATATGCTAAAGGAGACCACTAACAAAAACAAAGGCAATGGCCAACCCTTGGGGGACAAATACAGGTGGACAAATAACATGACGCACCAGACGACACAAAACACAAGACAAACAGTAGATCAAGAGTATGGATTGTGGAAATGGAATTAGTAAGAAGCTAAGAGGCAATTTTTTAGGTTACTTTTAATGTTGTAGAAATCAGTTAGCTTATAGGTAGTAGAGACTGGATGTGGTTCCAAAAACAAAGCGCATTGTATCTGATTGAATTTTTGCCAAAACTAGTTGTATTGACAAGGGGGAGTTTTAAAAGGCCAGAATCATATGCATGAGTAGTAGTTTTGCCATGTAGTAAGAAGGGGTTAAGATGATGAAGAAGTAGAACATTCTTAAATGAATTATGTCTGAGAACTTAAGTACTTAAAATTTGGAATAGAGACTGCTTATAGACTCAGTACGAGATTTAGAGTCTCATTGCGTAGTTTTGAAGAACAGAGATTTGTTTGATGAGGACAGAATTAGGTTGCCCCTACATTTGGCAGCAATATTGTAGGTGTGAATGGAAAATGCCATAGTAGATATGAGGAACAAGATAGCAAATTTTTGAAAGAGCTCTATTGGCACGTTTGAGTTTAGTTGCAACGCTATTATTTTGGGACTTCTAGCTAAGATCATTGTCTAGGAGAACACCAAGGTACTTAATAGTTGGACTGGATTGAAGGCCATTGATAAATAACCTAAAATCATAGTTTAGAGGCTGTAGAACATGCTTAAAAATTATATATTCTGTTTAACTAGTATCTAAAGAGATCATGTTAGCATTAAGCCAATGGGAAAGGAACTTCAAGTTCATTAATTTTGAGAGTTGTTTCAAAGGGCCACTAACATTAATCAAATTAGTATCATCACCAAAATAATGAACATTTGCAATTTAATAGCATAAACTAAATCATTAATATATAATAAAAAAAGTAAAGGTCCAAGCACCGAGCCTTGTGGAACCCCATGTTTGAGAAACCTATATTCAGAATTCACTCCATTGATAGAGACGAACTGTTTTCGATTTAAGAGGTATGATCTGAATAGAGTAAGAGTAGTTCCATGAATTCCATAGTGAAATAATCTATTAAGAAGAATGTTGTGATCAACAAATGCCTTTTGTAAGTCTACAAATACACCACAAGCATAGTTACCTTGGTCAAGTGCATCCATGATTTTCTGAGAGATGTTTAGCAAGGATTGGGTAGTGGAGAAATACAATGATTTATATGATTCAAGTATGTTTGTACAAGAGTTGTACAAGAGTTTCTCAATTAGATAGTAGAGAAAGTTCCATTTTAGATCCTTTTTTGTGAATAGGAATAACTTGGAGTAATTTGGAGTAAGAGTTTACTAATACTCCTCGTGTAGTGTGTACTCGGAAAATCCGGTTCTCATTTGGAGTTGGAGTTGGAGGTGAATTATAAATAAATACACACAAAAAGTTATAATGTTATTTTGTTTGACAGTAATGATTAGATGATGATCCAATATGTGCGAATTATAACAATTTTTATGCAAATTGATTTCCCAAAACAACTTTTATCGGCGCGTCAGACCCTCTAAGTTTGAATATTCTTTAATATAACTTGGATTAGCCCGGCCTGCTCCTGATGACTCCTGATGACTGATGATTATTTTCCTCTGTTGGACATTTCTGGTGCCAATGATAGGGCAACAGACGTTGATATTTTGATAGCCAATCATAGAGACATGTGAAAGTAATAAGTGCAGTTCATAATGATTTTCATAATGTTTTTTTATTTATTTTAGTACACCATTATGAATTTATAACAATTATAAATTCAAATATGTGATGAAGTTAAATGAGCAACAAATTAATTATCTCGCCATTCAAGCCAAAAGTTCCCCTCATAAACATGGCTACCTGCATAAAAAGAGTGGGAAAAAAAATACCTTGCCTGATCATGCAACTGTACGTTGGCAAAAAAGATGGTGTGTGGTCTACTACAATATGCTTTTTTACTTCGAAGACCAGGCAACAATGAAGCCACAAGGTGTTATCTTCTTAGAAGAAACTAAAACTCAGACTGCATTTACAGTAGATAGAAATCTTGTAAGTCTTTCAAAAATTTTAAATTACAAGTCTGTCGTATGACTTGATTTAAGTGCCAAGTCTATGCAATAACATTGCCCAAACATTATGCTTGTCCTAAGGCACCATCAAATCTAATTATTATATATGTGATAACTTTTGTTTTTCTCTATGAATTTTAAAGAAACTTTATAGTAATGTTTAAATTAGGACATTTTAGAAAGTTGTAAGTTCTTGACTTGTTACTTAGTAAAGCCCCATTCACATTATGTATTTTCAATGTAAGTGATTACGTCAAAACAAATGTTCATTCATTCTCTTAAATGTTTATGTAAAAATTAACGTAAATGTGGCCACCAGTTATCCATAAGAAAATCATTTGTAAGTTCTTATGTGCGATTTCCTTACAAACATGAAAATTGACACCAAAAAGAATTTCATCTGTGAGAAACAAACATATTGAATCCAACCACAATTTTTCTCAACTTGACAATGATAGATTTATTCAAGAACTGATTTCTTTCACTGTCCATTACTTTCGACCCACAAACTAATTAAATGATTTCTGAATGATTTTAAAATCTGATTTTTATCTGCTTCTTGTCTCTCCAGACTCTTTCTGTTGACCCATTATTACCATTATTTTTTAAACCCCTTGAACCGAGAGCACCTGCGGAATTTGGTATCTGTTGAAATGAATTTCAGTACACATCAAGTCCAACCCTTGTAAAAGGATGAAATTCTTTATGATGTCTTTAACTAAATACAGTACAACCCAAAAGGAAACACAAGATTTTTGTGTACAAATTTTTGTGTCTGTCACATAAAGTCACTAAAATCATTATTATCAATGAGATTTGTTTACACGGGAATGAACTTAACATGAATTGAAATCTCATTTTAAATGAACAAAATTAAAGATCCCATCTTTGTAAATAACTTTACTTACATAAAGTTTATTTCAGGCTTTACTGTAGTAGGTAAAGATTTCTTTCATATTAATGATTGAAAAACAAAAGTTGCAGAGTAGTTTTTTTTCATATGATTTCTTACAGTTTTGCTTTGCCATCGGCATTCCAAGTAATGCCCACCGTCAGTATTTGTTTGGTTGTGAATCTTTGGATGAAAGACAATCCTGGATGAAAGCAATCCTTGCTACAACGTAAGTGAAACATAGATTTTGGGGACATCTATTTTGTGTGCCAAAATTAATAAATAGTTTGCTTATAAACTACTAAAGAAACCTTGTATCGATTGAGCGCATTGTGTATAGTTTTTAGGGTAGGGTCCTATCATGCTTTTTTACTAATTTAGACCCAAATCAATGTTCTCCCCTGGCATGAAACATTAAAAAGGTTAAGGGCAATTTATATAAATATATTTATATTTATAGATTTATATTTATTTATATTTTTATTTATATTTATATTAGAACATATGTCTAACTTGCTTCACTTTTGTTTATAGAGGTGACAATTTGTTTAAAGAAAACAAAGATACAAGGCTGAAAGTTCATGAGTTAGAACAACAAATTGACATCTTGCGTGAGGAAAAAGAAAAACTTCGACAAGAACTTTCGAATCAGTGGTCACAAATAGCTCGACTAAAACTTGAGGTAATATAACAGAATGCATTCAAAGTGAGAGTATATATTTTTCATTGTACTTTCTCAAATCTTTTAGTTGTACACATATTATTTTATAGTTAAGCAGTATTCGTGAAAGGGACATAAAGCCTAGGTGTCTTCATGAAAATTTCCGAAAAACAGATGTATCACATGGTTCACTTGAACTTATCCATGGCACTCAAAAATTGACCGGCAGTGAAATCTCCAAGATTATCAAAGTACATTATTTTCTTTGACTTTTGTTTTGTTCATTTGGCGTAAATGTTGTTTAAATCTTATTGATTTCTCAGGGCTAAATTTAAATCCTATATAATTGGGTACAGTAACCGCATGCACTCCCCTACATGAAAAATCACAAAAATTTATTTTGATCTTAAAGGAGAATTAACATCAAAAATACAACTTTGGCTTAAGCTGTTCTTATGCATATCTAATGAGGTTTATTTACAAAATTTCATAAAAAAATATTTCGCTTAAAATAAAGGATTTAAAAAATTAACTGTGACATCGCGGTTGCACAAGAATTTTCTTCCATACAGAAAGTCTCAAGCATTTTATATGAAAACCATAAGTGACGAGACAGATACAATCTGTCTCTTCCATTTCTTTTCATGATTACTCTTCAGAAAACCCAAATGAAAGTTTTACTGGTGATTACACGTGTGGTTATACAGGGGAGAAATGAAATGTTATTTATTCTTATGATGAAAATTTGTATGAAATGTTCTTTTCCTTTCAGATCCTCATATTTACGCAATTTTCGTCAAGCATGTATCATAGTTTTTGAATCAAAGAGGAACCTTCTCACATTACACGGTTATATATAAGCACATTCGATTATTATTATGTTATTTATTCTTAAACTACTAAAAAATAAAACAGTAAGAAAACCTTCTCTTGATGAATATAAGGTTAAACACAGTTTTTCTCGCCACCGGAATTTAAAATTTCTTTTGTTCGATTAGTTCACTATGACTGAAACTCAATACTAATGGACTTTTCTTTTGTTTCATAATTATTTTTTTGGTATTGATTACTTTCTTGAACATCTTCAGTTTATTCCTTGTATTTTCATTCTTTTGAAAAGAAGTCTTCTCTTAACGTACTATTAGGTTGCTCTTTGATTCAAAACATAGTCTCAACTTTAACACAACTTAAAACCTAAATAACTTATGAAAGAATCGTGTAAAATGAATGAAACTTTGCAAAGAGTCTTGTTTCTCGAGATTTAAAATCGATTCGTATTAAAAAAAATACTACCTATTTTGATGTTTTTTCTCCTTTTACCAGTAAAAAAAACACTCTGAATACGAATACGAATAGGAGTAGTGAGGAGTTAAACTGCCCTTTCTTGACAGAAAAATGGAGTCAAGTCAATGGAGTAATGCCTTAATGATATCCCATTAAGTAAAGATTATGCTATTATCGAGGCTGATACTGTAGACAAGCTTCTTGAATATTCTACAATATAATACATGCAGTTCAAAGTAGTCTCATGGAATTACCCAGTGGGGAAAATGTTCAAAAAGTCGATGAGGAGTGCTTTCTATAGGAACGACAAGCAAAATCGCCTGCTGTTTCAATAAAAAAACACTCCTCCACATTACAATATAATAAGCTTTCCCCTTACAGCTGAGACCATTATAACAACGGTATCTTGAGCATAGACAGGGGGATTGTATAGTGCACATAGCTTATTGGTTGGCCTGCAACCCCATAACTAATTCGCAGACAAACTACACCCTGTATGCGCAAGCCACTGCTACTTAAGTATGTTTCTAGAGCAACTTGAGGGTGAAAAGAAACAAATGAACACTGTGTAACTTCCCAAATGATAAATTGTAAGATAAAAACCAGCTGAATTGGTACAATAATATCCTAAGAAGAAAGCTTTTAGATGATTGTGAATGCTGTAACAATTTATGTTGTGTTCTGTTGATCTGAAAATGTTATTGAGGTACACTGTAGATATGACGAATGTTCTGAGATTGATAAAGATTGATAAAATGGTATGAAAGACTAAAATTGCAGTTACTTGGGAGGCAAGAGGCCACAGAATTCCTCGTATTTTTCGAATTCTGGCCTCACTCTGAACAAATAACTTTAAACTGTCCTAAACATTGACGTTTTCAGGTTCTCGTGTCGTAACCCTATTTTCCATTACAGTTACAGGCCTTCATTCGTGTTTGGTTGGTGCGTCGAAAATGGGAAAAACTTGTGAAACCGTTTGTTGCGAAATTCACTTTCGAGAAGTTAATCCAGAGAAACAGAGTATGAATTCTTCTTACTGTAATATTATCTAATTTCTGTACTTAAGTTAAATAAAACTGACATTAATCCAGGGGATGTCTGTTGTCTGTTATGTGTCTCTATATATGAGCCCACATAAAGACAAAATGCAAGGGTCATGATATTGCAGCCAGTACCTCTGTGAAGTGGCCTATAGTCATGGTTCAAGGTGAAAGAGACAGATTAAGGACGATTGAATTAAGATCCAGTGAAAGTGATTAGCCCATCCAACCTCTTCAATGAACTGTTATAAAAAATCACAAGGTTGAATTTAAAACTACTAAAAATACTCTTTATTACTGGTCGTGGAACAATATAGGGAAGGATTCATGTCTAATGAGTATACAGTACGGCCCTTGTCTACTGTAAATAAAGTAATGACATTGGATCGATAATGCAGTCAGTAGAACAATCACCCAGTAAGTGAGAGGTGGAAGCACGTTCGATCTCACCTTTGTGGTGATTGGAAAGTACATTGTATGAGGGAAGGAGCAGTAAACTCCATTTAGTAACATTGTGAGCTTCACAATTTCATCTTTTGTAACCCATGCCAGAACCAAATCAAGTTCTGTAGTTTTTTTGTTTTTTTTGAGTTGTAAAACCTATCCTAACATTTTAAAGCATTTATTAGAAAAGGAGTGTTTTGACTGCTACGTGTTTTCTATATTTTATTCATATGTTTTTATAGTTGTTGTCACAATTTGTTGCAGCAGAAGAAGATTATGTTTCCCAAATGAATGTTTTGGTCAACACTTTTCTTAATCCCTTGAAAACTTTATCATATTCACGGCAAGGCTGGTTATCTAAAGGTGAAGTGGCAAAAATATTTTCGACAAGGTAGTCTTATATCTTCTGTCCAAATTATAAATGATTATTAGGTTTTTTCAGTGCAGTGCATCTACTTTATAGTTTAAACTAAGAAAATATGTTGTTTTTGTTTTTGCTTGAAAAATTAACTGCCAAAAATTAACCAATATTTTTATTAAATGACAAAAATAACTGAAAATTCCAGTTCCATTGTCTAATTTGTACCCATTGTGTTACTTCAGTGAAGCTTTATTGGTCTTGCACCAGATCTTTGTGAAAGGTATGGACGAAAGAATGAAGAACTGGCCAGCAGTTCAAATAGGTACAGTCAAATGTTATTAATAATTTTTGGGGTTTTTTTTCGGGAAATTAGCCATCAACTATAATTTTTTACACAAGTACTGATAACAAAGAAAATGAAAATGAGGTTCATTATTAGATCCTTAAAATTGATAATGAAGTCACAGCATAATATATATAATGTATAATATATAATATAATGTAATATTGTATAAGTAAAGCCTGAAAGAAACTTTATGTGTCAGCAAAACATAATAGCTTTTGCACAGAATCTCCATCTTTAGAAGGTAATGGTCTTTTGTTTATCCAATGTGAGATCGCACTGAAAACATAATGACTCCATGTAAAACTTCATATGAAAATCTCTTGTGTAAATTTTGAAAGTTTCATTCTTTATTATGCATTTACTTTTTGAATGGTTATCTTGTAAAAATATTTATTTTAAATAAATAGATGATTATTCGGACGAATATGCTAGAGAATAAGATGGCACCTGGTCGAGATGGATCCCTGTATAATTTTGTGACAGCTGTTTTCTCTTCTAGATGATTTATTGGTGGCAGTTATTACAGTGGTTCCCATATATGTGGAATACATAAAGAACCTGCCTGACTCTCTCAAGGTTAGTTTTATTTCATTGCACTTTTATTTTTAGGAGACTGAATAGATAATTGTATTGTGATTTTGCTTTTAATAGCAGTGTTTAAAGAATTTATTAAATTTATTAAAGCCTTGATGCTATAATGGTGGTTTTATAGCAAGTATAAACATTATATATGCATCTATTGGTAATAATTTTGTCTCTGAAGTATGTCTTTAAATTTAACCTTAGATACTTGCTGAATGCAAGAAACGCCCTGAGTTTGTTCAAAATCTGAAGCTGCTTGAAACAAAAGCTGATTGTAATGGCCAAACATTGGAGCAGTTTCTCAATTATCCCGTCCGTGTGGTAAAGTCTTCAGATCTGTTTCAATTTTGATTCTTGAAATGTAAATAATGCAAATGGTTGCAAGGTTGTATTCTGTTTTGAACGTTTTATTTCAAATTCTAAGAATATCTGAACATAGCCCTTTTTATACTTGGAAAATATGTTAACATAAATAAACAAGATACCCTTGCGGGCAGAAGAATTTCTGCAAGAACAGCTGATGAAATAGCCAAGCACAAAGTCCATGAAAAGGTGAAAGGTTTTTGTAAAGATATCTTGCACTCAGCAATAGCACCGCAAAAAGCAGAAATAAAACTTCTGTTTCCAATTTATTATAAACTTTTGTTTATAATTTATTGTTTATAATAATATATATTTTGTTTTTTGATTCTTTTAAAATAGAATAAACACTAAGAAAGTTTTAAACTTCTTTTCTTTTTTACGTTTACAAAATATCCATACAACAAAAACTACACAACCAAAACTCGACTTGCACACCATTTTTAAAACCATTTTTTGCAGTTACGGCAAATTTTGAAATCAAGCAAACAATGAATTAAGCAATATTTTGAGGCTCTAAAAATGGGTAGGTTTATACAGTACGAAGAAAAAAACAGACTATTGGAAAGGATTCATTGCTTTGCAAAATCCAAAAAGAAATATAGGCAGTCTAGCATGAAATCTGTGCATTACATAAATTTCGAACACCATATTACATTACATCAACCTTAATAATACTAATAATAGTAGTATCCCGGGTAAAAACATTTTACAGATTGATTTTCCTATTAGTTGCCGCCCCCCATCACACGTGCTCTTCCTCTTTCAAAATATAGTGGTGTATATATAGTATAGCGTGTAAAAATTTTTATACTTTCCGCATGAGTTACCGCTATCCCGTGTTGTTCTTCTCAATATGGTGGTGACGAATAAGGGATAAGTAATACGACGAAAATCACAGAATGGTCAAAGCTGGTCAAAAAAGCTGGTCAAAAAAATGTATGGGATCGTCTGTGTACGACGTGCCGTTACTGAGATATTGTCGATCAAACATTTTGATGACGTCACACCCGTCCCCAAAAAGTTTTAGCCCCATTTTTTTTTTCGTCTCCCCATCGCCAAATTATCACGGACCTCAAAAACGTCAGTTATTCCCATTGGCTCACGAGATATTTGCCCCTAAACGTCGCGTTCCTTTGGGGGTGCAATGCAATGTCCCCCGTGCAAAAAAACTGAAGACGCGTCATTTGCTACTACCCGTAAGATGGAGCTAGAGATTCCCGTAATGGGAGATTCCCCCTATCCTAATACGGAAAAACATACATCCATTGACGAACTTCCCGAGAAATACCTAACATTCTTTCTTTAAAAGTTAGGTAAGAAAAAAGCAAGATTGCGTATTAGTATAAGAAGATGAGCTAATTACAGAACAGAATGATTACTGAAAAAGAATAATCCAATTTGTGTATTTTTTATACTCTCCAGTACTGACTTCTTATTGCATTTGACCATTTTTTGCACTACCCACTAATGTTTCTCTAATTTGTTGAATTCACTTTGTTGATTTTAAAAGTTCAGTGATAAACCATTGAAATTTTTTTTAAATTGAAGTGTTGAAAATTTGCTAAATTTCGCTTGGTTACATTTGTTTTCCTACAATATTAATTAAGTTGATTGGTTGACATCTCTGTCGACAATTTGAAGAAGTTGAACATGCAATCAGATTTGTGGAATTACTCTCATACCTTCCACATGCTGTTGTAATTGTTGATACAACCCCTCTATTCTGTCTCGTTAATTGAACAGCAACACATAATTAGTCATAATTAGTATCTGTGCAAATGTTAATGTTTTGGGATGTATTTAATGTAACGAATGTAATGTAAGAAAAAATCTTGTATAATGCTGCATCCTCTCATGTTTCATCAGTTTATATATAAGATATAATATTGAGAGATTTTTTTGTCAAAAAGTCAAACAGTTATAACATGTAGACATCAACTTTGCTCTGTCTTTGGGTTAGTCAAACTGACAAAACAAAACCTTTTGCCAGTGATGAAGGCAGACTGATTTCTGTAACTTGTCTGGGTGGTCTCCACTTTTTCTCATTCTTCTGTCACATAAATCATGTTAGTTTTTAACGAGTTCTAAACGAGGTTGCATAGAATTTGAAATAAATTTTCTTGAAATACAATCAATATCACTGATAATACTGGAATTTAGAAGTATGACCCAGCAAGAATAATATTCTGCTGTTTTGAAACTGATGTGCAAATATTGATGTGAACTGAAAAAAAGATCTTAATGGCCGGTATTTTTGTGGGCGGATAAATAAAACCCAATTTGATTTTTGAATAGCATTCTGCTAATTATTTTTGTGGAGTTTTTATATATTGTTGCGTCACTTAAACCACGTCCAAGAAAATGGAAATCTAAAGCAAGTTTTAGTGGCCTGGTTTTCCCTTACTCAGATGACTGCCTGGCTTTGTTGTTTTGGGAGGAGGGAGGTTGACCCAAAGAGGTAATATCTTCTTTCTTTTAACTTGTGAACAAGAATGGATTCGGAATGTTTGAATACCATAAATCATTATATTGATCACCATAAATGTTCTCTGATTACTAATTAACTTTGGTGATTGTGGCTTTCATTGGTTTTCAACGCAAATGTCATTTTGTGGTGAGTTGAACAGATGCAATGCTGCTTAATGTTGATTGCGAATGGATGTCTTGTTTTTACCGACTGTGCAAAAAGCAAGTGGTATGAACAAACTTCTGTTTTTTGTATGAACTATACACTGTGAAGTTCGTTTGATGAGATGTTAGAATAGTGATTTTAACCCTAAAGGGGAGATAGAAATCAGAGTTCCTTAAATTACTAATTCGCTAAGAGGGGAAATTGAGTTTCAATATTATTGAAGTTTCATTATACTTCCTCAGTGTCATTAAGTATGAATGGAATGTGATATATTTTTACATTATATTTATTCATTTCTTCATACAAAATTTTGAACGCTGAGTATTTTCCTTTTTTGATCATAGTCGTTTCGCAAATATATTCTACAGCCAGCTATATTTAAATTGCTTTATCCCTCTTCATTGTTCACCTTGTTAAGGAATGTTTTTTGTTTACATAACATGAGATTTCATCTGGTGTCATGTTTGCATCAAGTCTAATACCTGTCCTCTTATCGAAAATCATTTTTTGGCATAATGCTGCATACTAGACATTTTTTTGTCAACAGAAATGCTCAGTACTTCTGAGAAATTTTGATGATTGTTCTATTTATATATTTTTGTTGTGCATCAAAATATCAAAAAATACATTGGATTCGTGTGTTGAATATTTCTTTTAAACATTGAACACAGAAATATCTCTCATATTCTAGTATAGCTTCCTGGATAAAAACTTGACCCTTTTTTGTTCTGTTACTGGGACAGTAACCTGTGCTCCTCTCAAAAGGTGATTAAAAATTTAATTACGGAGCTGCGAACAGGAAGTTGAAATGATAAATAAATGTATGGAATATCATGTTTCCTGTTGCTAATCAAAGATTTTTGCCACATCTCTAGTGACTAAAATATGGAAAAACTGATGTCCACATGTACATTGGTTATCGAGATAATTTCCTTTAAACTTTGGGCACATTGTGGGTACGCAATGTGAAGGTTTCAGTGACATCGCATAAGAACCTCTATGTAGAACTTTGTATGGACTTGTGTTGTGCAAAAAAAAATTTCCTTTCAGTGAGGACTCGAATAGGCTGAGAACGATTGCTGTTATATATAAGATTAGACTCTACAAATACTTGCTAATTAAAATTTATTCCAGGAGATGCTTAAAGCAGGGGTGTCTAAAATATGGGTGTCTAAAATAGGGTGCTTATTATTACATCAAATAAAAGTTGTTTGTTTTTCTTGCATGTTGATGTACTTTTCATTTTTTTATTTATTTATTTTTTTAGATTCCAACATACATCAGGAACATCCATGACATTTTGGAGGTAACTCCCGAAGAACATTACGAAAAGAAATCGTTAGAGATCATCCTGCAGAGACTTCACGAGGCTCAAGTTAATATGTCTTCCATTTTTTTTTTCAACTTCTGTTTGTAAGCAAACCTTGTTTTGCCAGTAAATTAATTTTTACCTTTCTTCACTGTAGAGCTACAATCATGTCTTGGATGAAGGAGAAAATATTCGACAAATTCTTGAGATCGAACGATTAATTGAAGGAGGTTGTCACCTTCTACTTAATGCAGATCAAAAATTTGTGCGTCACGGTAAGTTTTGTTTAACATATTGACTATTTTGTCATAACAAATTTCGAAATTCGGGCATACCGGTTTAATAGGTCTTACATTATTAAAATTTCATGGGAGGTGAGATTCTGCCAACAAAACAAATAGGTATATTATTATGGCAAATACAGTTATACATTTTTTGCTTTTTAAACTTTCAAAAACTTTCCACAGTTGAGTTATTAAAAACAGAAGTAAGTTAATTTTGCTTCAGATTACTTTGAATGAATTTTCAATTCTTTTATAATAAATTATGTGCTAATGGCGACACTGGGATGTTGAAGTGTATTTTTTTTAAAAACTTTTTATCATGAAATGTTTTCCTTTCTTGAAGAGATATTTTGTCTGTATGCATTTTTATTCTTTTGCATCATTTTAGTCCTCCTCCATCTTGTTTTCTAGGTGTGTTAAAGCAATTATGTTTGGACACAAGCTACGGATTTGGCAAGAAGGAGAAACTCCGACATTGTTTTCTCTTCAGTCATCACTTGCTTGTTGCTTCACGTACTGCTGAGGGAAGACTACGATTGTCTAAAGTAAGTAAAGAAGTCATTAAAGTGAATCGCTTTTGTTTCATTAGAGCTTTGTGCATTTGGTGACAGGTTGTCTCGATAGCTCAGTTTATTCTCCATTTTGGTAATTCTTTTTATTTTTCATACATGCTAATAACAACTGGTGTGAGTTTCAGTAGTAGCTGAAACACCTAACAACTCATAAAAAAGGAGTATCTGCACGGAATTTTTATCACTTTAATATCAAATTAGAGAAATTTGAATAAGTTGTGAAGTTTCTGCTAACATTATATCGTTACAGAATTTTGGTGCCATCCCCTTGCAGCATGCATTATTGAATGAAGAGGTGGTGAACCCTGCATATCCCGAACACAAATGCTCACGAGCTTTCATCTTAACCTTTGACAAAGTTAAAGACAAGAATGGGACCAACTCTGGCTTAGTGATGTTGATGGCTGCTAAACCTAATGAAAAAGCTTTGTGGACATCAGATATAAGTCAGGTATAACTACTAGGACCATTTTAAACATACTAAAGTGCAACAAAGCTGTAGTGGATAGTACTGAGGCTCGCTGAGTCTCAGTCAAGTCACATTTTGATAGTTCACTCAGATATGCTTTAAAAGCAGCATATCCACCCACTTGGATCCAAGTGGTAAGTCAAGTCGGCAGGCAGAATAGCCAACCACTATAGATGGAAGCCCAAGGACTTGTAGTGATTAATAATGAGACTTGTTGCCATTGTACTTTTGTAAATGTTTCGGCAAATATTAGTCTTTATATATTATAATGAAACACACTGATGAAGACATGAAGTTCTTTAATAAACATAATCTGTTACAAAACAGCTTATTGATTGCAAACAGGAATTTCTTAACATTCTGTCTGTTAAAAAGAGCAAGATTGTACAGCTCACTTCATAAGCCCTGTACTGCTTGGATTATCACTGATGGTGGCAATCCCGGCACTGAAAATAATGAAATATATACTATATATACGAAATATATTAATGAAAATTACATAAAAATAATGAAATGTACGTATAATGATGTGGAATGGTAATAATAATTGATGATGATGAAGATTAGCCGTGCCTAAAAATCAAATAATTAAGACCACAATCAGTTTGGCAGGTGCTTTCACCTTAACATCTGGGATATGTGTTCCTGATGGAGACGTGCATCAGCTTGATGCTGAAATCGCTCACTGAGCATCGCTAAAATAAATAAAATAAATAAAATAAAAATAAAAAAATAGTTTAACCTTCAATTTGGATCTTTTCACTAACCAAGAGATGAATTTCCATTGGAATGTGGCCATGGATGATTGATGAGTCTTAACAAGGATAAAACCCATCCTTGTTTTGAGCAATGACTTACACTATACATATAACATGACTTTCTCTAAGCATTATCAAGATATATCAAGTAAACCGTTGTCACACTTGACATTGCTATGATCAGAATCTTTTCCCTTGATATTATTTTGATTAGTTGGGAGGATCCAATTCTCTTATCAAAGATCTTCTAGCAAGCATGATAGGAATGTGTTTTCCACATCACAAATCTGATTGTGTGCTTACGCAATAAGCTAATCAAAACAGTTACTATATGGCCCTCCAAGTACTTGGATGAAATTATTTATAACATTTCGCACAACTCCTCTTTTCTGTTTTTAATAATTAGTTTAGATCTTCTCCGTTCAAATTTTTCATCAAAATAACCGTCTTGTGAATTCTGTGATATTGTTGACATAAACTACAAGGCAAGGCTTTGATATTATTGCTGACGTAAAAGAGAGTGTATTTTTTTAGTAGTTTTTTGAGAATGTTCGTTCTCAATAACGTTTCGGTCCAGTTTGTATTTTTGTTGTTGTTTGTGTTAAGTACACTCAAGATTAGATCAAAAAGACAAGCTATTATGGTAGAAATCCTGAGGGTTACCCTTACGTTGCCAGAGAGTAAATTGTTGAAGCAACTAGAAATAATAGTGACATTTTTTTGAGGTCTATTTTATTCATAGTCAGTTGAAGATTCCCTTGTCTGGAGGTCTATTATGAAGTTCTATTGCAGTATCTTTAATTTAAACAAGTGTATTTTTTGGCACACGTTTTGATCAGTTGAAGGTTAATAACTACTATGGATTGGTTGGAATTTTGTCATGTGATCAAAAAATAAAGTTTGCCTATGGGAAAGTTCAAAGAAAAAATGGAAAAAATGGAAATTCTAACTTCCAGACCAGACCAGGGAATTTTCTTTTCTTCCATACATCATTATGATTGTCATTATGAAACTTTTCCATATTTTGTTTGTTTATTTGTTTGTTGTTGTTTGTTTTGGTTTTTGAGGTTTTTTTGGTTTTTTGTTTGGGGTAGGGGTGGAGGTTGTCGGTAGGAGCCGTTGGTAAGGTCATAATTACACTAAAAGATTTTTCTACTCAATAATGTTTGACGCATGTGCGATGATTGAAACTTACAAGCTGCCAGCCAACGTTTTTGCGTTTTCCTCGAGTCCAAACACCTTAGGTAAATGTTTGATTAACTTGTTTTGAAAGCTAATGTATTGAATCATTTATTTAGAAAAGCAAACACTATTTTTGTTTTGTGTATGGCTGTCATAAGCACGACGAAGTAATATGTTAAACTATAAGAACTGTCGATGCTTGCAACTCTATAAAACATGTGAAATGGAATGTTAAGTGAGCTTCTCACTTGAAACTCGAGTCATGAATTGAAGTGTGAATTAAAACAGATTTGTTTATACTACTGTGTTTTATTTTGAATATTTTTTTAGTGTATTGATAATTTGGCGCTTGAAGAAGAAGGTGATGTCAGTGTAAACGATGAAGATGCTGATAAAAATGAGAGTTTAGTTGAAGGAGAAGATAAATTTGAGGCGAATACTTGTGATGTGTTTAACGAGCATGTTGGGTATGGTTTTAAAATGAGTTTCCCTGTGTGTTTTCCCTGCAAGTCTTCAGTGTCAGTAGCTAGTATTTTGTTCTTAAATGTCACTGAGCAATCTGGCGCTGAGTACATCAACCTCTTCAATGATTGTAATCTCTGTATTTCACAATAAAAATGTTACCTTTGAAAACATGGTGATTTCAAAATACACTTTTCATTCTGACTTGAACGAGTGTTATTCTTAGTAAAAACATACATACGGAAAAAAAAAGTTCTCGGAAAGTCGAAAGACTTGTAGAATTAATTCTCAAATGAAGGATTGGCACTCTGACGTTGTGTTGAGTCGTGAGGCTGGGGATTTAGTGACAGCCATACCAAACTTCAAACATCCCAATCAGTATGAGTTTACATCTTTTAATGAAGAAGAGGACAGCATTCGGTACGTATGAATTCGCCCCAAACGAAACTCTCAGTTGGTATAACTCGTCTATCTTTTTTGTTTTTATTTTTATGAATTTCAGAACAATTTGTGTTGTGTATTTTGGGCATAGTTTTGACATTTATCGACTTTGGTAGGTCGGGGATGTTATGTAGTCTGTAAAATACTGCGTTGGCTAAGAAAAATGGTGGCGTTTTGAAAAGAAACATGTAACCCTGTTTGAAAGGTTTTGTATAAAGAAACTCAATGGATAAAGAGTTTCGCACAAAATTATGATTAAAAGCCATTTTTTCAAGACACGAAACAGCCTATCAATTACACTTGCTAATTTACGTACTGCCATTTTGAATGAAAATTCATCGTGAGATATTTACAAGAGGATCTCAGTCAACTGGAGCAGTTCCTTTTATTTGTATCTGTCGTGTCATGTTTTGACTGGCACTGAGTAACAGGCGTAAGTGTAAAGTAGATTTGCGACAGTATAAGTCTGTTATTCACCTCTCCACTTGACTTACCTCAACCACAAGCTTGGCTTGTATTGACGTCATGAAAAGGAGATTTAAAGCAGATGTCATAGTTATCTTCTGTGTTTACGTTTCTGTGTTTTTCTCGTCCATTTAATCATAACTTTTATCTGTTTGTTTGTCTTGGAATGAAAGTTAACATCTCTACCGATTAACTGCCAGATAAAACGAGCTTCTTTTGGCCGCATGGACACAAAACATTTCGTGCGTGTTATTCTATGTAATAGAATATTCGTCATTCTGTCAAGTCTGGTGTACATGACTGTTCTATTTAACGAGACTAAAGGTCTCTTCCTATGAGCATAATGTTCGTTCTAGCTCTAGCTTGGCAAGTGAATTTTGTTTCGGTTGTAGGCACACTGTCTATTTTAACTTGGATGGAGTTTTCGTTGATAAACAAAACCATTACGTAACGTTACTTTACAAAAGTATGCGGATAAAGTTATCCTTATGTTCTGCTATGAGTGATTGAGGTTTGTGCTTGTTTCTTGTAGAGATGACAACCGGCTTCGTGACAATGCTTCTGATATCAAGTATGGTAATGAATTTGTTGGACCTTACCATCTGCCACAGGTTTGATTGTCATTTGAATGTCGTTACTACTTCACATTGTTGCAAGTACGGGCAAATGTAGCGTACAATGATACGAATTCCCGTCTGATAAATTGCCAAATTGTCCGAAAAAGCCTCGTTTTGATGCGTTTTTCTTTCACTGTAATTTTCTTATTGATTATTTTTTGTGTGTCACAATATGCAAATACGCAGAAACAAGGTGAAAGATGACATCTGATCTGAAACGGGAAAAGGTGTATTAAGTGCTATCAGGATAACCTAAAAAACTCTCGATTCACTAAATTTCTTATCGAGCCGATCTATTTGAGCTGATGTAGGTACACATCATCAAATCATCACCTTAAAAGAAAGTTTCAATTCGAGAACAATAGTCTTTCAATAGCTTCTAGTGACCTGTTTGACCGCTGAGTGCCAGTACTATTTTTATTGTTGTTATTGTTGATAATTTTTTGTTGCTATCGTTGATAATTTTGCTCTCATTGCAGATTATGCATGCGAGCATTGATCGACTTATCGAAAGATTGTCAGATCCTCGTCTACCAGACTTCGACTTCATGGAAACTTTTTTATTAACCTATCGCGCTTTCACTACATCGAAAGCAGTGTTGGAAGGACTTATAGATGCCTATTGGAAGGTGATGGGTGGTAAGCCACCACAACCGAAACCAGATTCTCCAGATCGGAAGAAGTTAGCCGGTTAGTGTTTTGTTTTTTCTGTTATCTGTTTTTCTCAATGACGACTGGGATGGAAAGTATCCCAACCTTTTGAGACTTCAAAAGAGTTCCTTACTTTCGCGTGATTGTGATGGAAGGTAATACACATATCTCTAAGTTTAACCAATAGGAAGAAGAGAGAGGGGAACCACTCTGCAGATTTCCTGCTGGTTTGCTCTAAACTGTTTTGTTATTTTAGTTAACCGCACGTCATCGGGCAGAAGTCGTGTCCGAAGTGTGCTGAGTAATTCTAGTTTCTCGTCCATCGACGATCTCGACGCTTCCTTCAACTCTTCAGCCTCACCTTATAATTCAACCACCGTCTTCAATTACAACACTTTAAAAGAGCAATTGAATTCACCCACCAAACGGTCGGCAGCCACCACGAAATGGTGTCAAGACGCCGCTGAAGTGAACAAGGAAAACAAGCCGCACAGCGCGAGGAGACCGCGTAGCGCGTCGGCATGCAACGTTCTTGTCGACACGACGAACACTAATCAAAACAGGCGACTGTCGCGATCGCAGAGTGTGGAGGTGATAATTCGCAAAACATCGGCCGGGGAAATGAATGGAGACCGTTGTGTGCCTTTTTCAAAATGCCTCTCCGGAGAAGAGCTTGATAATCACTGCGATTGTGAAAGTACTTCACGGATAGTCGCCGTCTCACAATCGGATAAAATAAACGATTGTCAACAGGAGACGTGTGAAAATTCTCTGTTTACTGACGACAAACCATATTCCAACATACACCAAGAACAGATACCACTAGACAATGTGAACCAGGCCTTACAAGAGCAAACAGTGGACAACAACCTTCTTGCAGCTGACGAGCAGAATGTTGCGAATGATGTGGACTCAGTTGGTTCGGATTTAATGGTGAACGACAGTTTTCCTGTTGGAGAAATTGAGGACTTGACTCATTGTGATAGTACGGGCAGTCTTCTTGACGTGGAGCTATCCAGTAACGTCGGTTCATTGGAACTTGAACGAACCAGCACCATGGAAACGGTCAGTAGTTCAACGGACTTGGATCGTCGAAGTACGATGGAGAGCTTCCGGTCAGAGAGTTGCAGTCTGAGGAGTACACCGGATGTCGATCGACGGGCTACAGTATTATCGGCCAGTCAGAGCGACGAATTGATATGCAAAAAAAGAACCGTTTCCGACAGTATACCGATTGCTGGAACGGCAACGGCAACAGCAACAGCAAGGTCGCTTGACCAGAACAATGTCGACATGCACAAAAGAGGCCTGTCGCCTTATTTCCTACGGAAGAAGAAAGATAAATCCAAGAAGGAAAAGTCGAGAAAATCCAGATCGTCGTCGGAACCGCAAAATGACATCCCTGTATTACTAAATATGACAAACCGACGTACTGGGGAGGTGTTCAAACGCTCCGTCTCTCAATACGAGCCAAGAAACGATTACGAGCATCTGGAGGAGAGTGAGAACACCAGTCATTCACTGGACCGCAGACTTATAACGTCATCCTCCAGCTTACCTATAGCCATGCCAATCCCTAAGATCAGCGTAAGAAAACCGTCTGAGGATGGACCGAAACGGAAGCGTTCCATTTTCAGTCCCTTCAAAAAGGGCGGCATAAAAAGGGCGTCGTCGGAACAGGCGTTGTCATTGACCGATATGCACCGTGAAAGTTTGAATTGCAATTTGAGTAACAGCTTAATGAGCCTCGACGAAAAGCCGTCACGAAAGCAATCTGTCGGTAGTGTCGGTAGTTTTAGGGAACAAGACGAAGAGCGAATGAGCGTCAATGAAACGTCGCCGTTACAGGACGATCTAAACACTCCAATTAAAAGTCATAGCAGTAGGTTACACTTCAAATCACTGCGTGGTGACATAACGTTCGGACGTAAGAAAAAATCAACATTGACGCCACCTCCTAGCAAAGAGTCGTCCAACTTGCCACCCAGGCGGAAAACATCGGTATTCGAAGCTGGAAGAGCGCCGATTACTTTACGGAAATCTGTCTCTGCTAATCGAGGTCCTCTAAAGATCATGAGTATATTTAAACACTGGCTGGCCAAGCATCCAAAAGTAGGTACTTCGTATAAAACTCCACTAAACAAGCAACTCGAGCATTTAATTCATCAGGTCAATTTTCATTTTTGTTCCGTCCGCACGGAAAAATTTATTTGAGTGGAAATCGCGTATTTTTAAAATCATTTAAATGCAAAGCCATGATTGGTTGAATTCGAAAGCGGACTTGGCGGATAATATAAACATTGTGCGAAGTCATACTTTACGTACGTCTGCAAATCGGACATTGCAAAATATACTTCCTCTTCTGTTTCAAGTAACAAGTCAATCAAACTAAAGGTGTTTGTTTTTGTCTGCGAGAATAGGCCGATTCCCATTAAACTTGTTCCCCGCGCAGACGTGAAAAAGTAAGTCGAGTAACATATTGGCCATTGGTAAGTGTGTTTTAGAAAAGATCAGGGTTGAAAA
Source organism: Turritopsis rubra (assembly GCA_039566895.2). Taxonomy (NCBI): domain Eukaryota; kingdom Metazoa; phylum Cnidaria; class Hydrozoa; order Anthoathecata; family Oceaniidae; genus Turritopsis; species Turritopsis rubra. Next base: position 1,976,426 of record CM077619.1, read on the forward strand.
GCGACCGTCCGATGTGGAGAAAAATAATTTGGTCCGCTATCTAATTGAACCAATCACGTCCTATCATTTAAATGATTGAAACACTTTTTATCATTTTAAAGTGCGCCCTTTTTCACGCATGAGTTTTACTGGAGGAACAAATTTCGTCTGTCCGAACAACAGCGATGGAGATAAGTCTTTGCGTACTCTTAAAGGACGATGGATGTCTCCGAGATGAATTTACTTGGTGATATTAAGCCTGGTGATATTTAGCCTTCTATCCGTAATCTTCTCATCTTTTCCTAGCCTCGATTTTTACCGAACTTTTTTTTTGTTAGGATTTTGTTGAAGACCCAGAAATGATCGCCCTCCTGGAAGGTTTTTTCGCCGACATCAAATCGGATTCCCGGACATTTTCGTTCGTTAAAGAAATTGTCGGCGGCCTTGAAAGGTATGATTAATATTTCGCAGAGTAGTAATTCCCCTTTATGTTAAATGAAATGTCTTGATATTCATTATGCAACTTAGCATGATAAGAGAACCTTTGCATGTAAAACAATTTTTAAGGTGCCGTTTCTTTTTGTATACGAGGCAGGTGTTGTCTTCAATTATTCAGTACTGAATATGTATGAATCTATACTAAATGATATGAATTCATAATGATGTAAGAACGAAGATAAATCAAATAATTAAGACCATCATTGGTTATCAGTTCAATCTGTTACGTGCTGGTTGGCGCCTTAAAATCTGGAGTACACATTCCTAATTGAGGCCCACCTCAGCTAGATGCTGACATCGCTCACTGAGCAGCTGGCCTCTCTAAAAAAAAACAAAAAAAAACTATACCTATGGTCTATATAGAGGGGTGGGTGGGAAAAAGTGTGATAAACGCAGGTACTGACTGATAATACGTAAGGCTGCTGAGTTGTTGTTGTTTTTTGTATCTTGGATTTAATGACAAAAAAAATCAGTGTTGTTGTCTTTAAAATAGACATGTCTACGGACGGACCAGTTAAGATTTATGAAATAGACTGGTGACTTCAACAAACGATCAAATGTAACTTGTCTTCAAAATGAAAATTATGTGTTAAACTATGTGTTAAACTATTCACTGTAGTTTACACACTCAACAGTTACTCATTCAAGCTACCACTTACAGATTTAAGGCCGCCGTCATTTTCAAGGTTTCAAGGGTTTCAAGATATCTGCTACCACAAAAATGTATGATGAATTGTGCCGAAATTTTCAAACATCCGTTTGGGAGTTTCAATCGCTTATAGTCGATTGCTCCGATTATTCCGAACTCCTGAAATCTTTACTATGCCTTTGAAACCGACATTTTCATTTAGTTTCCAGTTTTCTAGTTTATACCAGTGATCTCATAAAAAAGCACTGGATCGAGCATCTATTGTTTTGAAACTGACACACGTAACGACTATCAACCATTAACCATTAAAAACTAAAGTATTTGTTACTTACAGGTCACTCACTGCACACCGCAAATCGCTATCTGCTATCCATCCATTCGACGAATTGTTGCTGCAACAGTACTCGCTTGGTGGCACCGTCAACACAACAGACATAAATTGTAATCCGACGACGTTGGAATTGAAGCCTTTACAAAAATATTCCTGTAACGTTGTCGCCGAAAATATGACGTTGTTAGAACACTATCTGTACGCGAAGATTTCTTTCAAGTAAGTGTGTTTCTCAAATTTGACCGTTTTTACGCACATGGATGCCAATGTTTTCGTCCTGACCTTGGCATGTTGTGGGAATTTTCAGTGAGACTGAAGACGGGCAGTCATCTTGAACTTGTCTCGTTCTCGGTTATTTTACTTACGAGGCAGTACGTGTCGCGAAAGGAGGATTTACAGTTACTTTAACTGGAAATATCACTTGAACATTTGAAATTAAGCTATGATTTTGCCATGATTTTGTATGTAGAAGTTGTTGATCAACAGTTAGTAAGAAATTTCATCAGTTTTCGAACCTTTATATATCACCTTTCTCGTTTGTTATTTGTACGTTTCGTTTACTTGTATTTGTAAAGATCTAGTTTAAAATGCAGTATTTTTGATGAATTTTTCGTTCATGAAATCATAATTTTTAAAAATAAAAAAAAAAATCCTTAAACAGTGATGTAACAGAATGACTGGTGTGCATAGTATATTTCAATTTTTAGTGACGTCAAGTAAGTACGTCTGCTGCTACCGTTTTGCGCCATCTGGCTCTTGTTGACTATCGGTTTGTCTAACAAGATGCGAACATCAATAGTTTGCCGTCAATTATTTCTGTCCGGGTTAAGCGAGTAATACCTCGCTCTTTCAAACGAAAATAAGAGACTTTCAACCTAAAAGTTTTATGATCGGATCTTGTTAGACAGACATACATGCATGGTATTGGATAACATGTGATAACTTGTTCTTTTTTTTCCAGTGAATTTGTTTGTTGTCAGTGGACCAAGAAAGACAAACACCAAAAAGCTGCGGGTATCATGAAATTTATAAAGCGTTTCAATCAGGTACGTGTTTGTCTTTGCTCACTTTTTTTCTTTTTTTTTTTTAAACCAGCATATATTTAGCTCTTATGCATATACTTGTTTTACTGTTTATACAGCGATATATAAAAACAAACTGATAGAACATGATTTTAGCTTACTCGCTAACCCCGAACTTCAAATAACTGGTCGTTTCAAAGTTTTTTAGAGGCGTCTTGTGACGTGCCACGAGGCGTTTGGCAGGTTGTGTGTGACAACATTTCAGTATTACCTGCATGCATTTCTTACTTGCTCAAACTATAACTAGGATAAACTAAGCTCTTCTTAAAACAGTTAAAATTTAATGTAGGTGTAGTTTGAGCAGGTCAGAATCGTTGGCGTATGAAGTTTTTTTTATACGATGTCAATCTAAGAAATAAAACTGAAAGTTTGCGATGCTCCATAGTAATTACATGATAATTGTATACGAGCCATTCATTTTTATCTCAAAATGTCCTTCTTTTTTTATTGTTCTTTCTCTATATTTATCTACGCGCTCGAGCATAAAAACCTTACCTGGAATGCTAATGTGATGGGAACTTCTTACATATCTCAGTTTGAACAATTTTTTTCTTTTCATGTTTTAGGTCACAAAAATTATCAGTTATAACGTCGTGCATGGTGTGACCTCACGCGATCGCGCCTCTCTAATCGAGTTTTGGATACGTGTCGCAGCACATTGTCGCGATTTAAACAATTTCAACGCCATTATGGAGATAATCAGTGCGTTAAACGCCAGTTCTGTTTATCGTTTGAAAAAGTCCTGGGATCAAGTGTCTAAGCCAGTAAGTTATCACGTTTTTATCCAAAGAGCTTACAAAATAATTTTTTCAGTAGTGCATTCGAAAAATGCCAACCCTACATCTGTTACCAAATCGGGGGGAACTTCGGGAAAAAAATAAACACCATTATTCTGGAAATATCAGAACTTTTAATTTCTGTCTACAAAATCCTTGACGTCAATGTGTCGTTAGTAATTCCACGTCAGTTTGACGTCCATTCGATATGTTGACATTGATATTATTGGAATAACAGGGAACTCATTAGTGTGTTTTCTTTACAACCATGTGTATATTCACTCTTTCGCTAGCCTCCTCATATTTTCCTCGCTATTGGCAACCATATCAGAGTTGTCTATTTGCCATTTTCCCTGATTGGATATCCGTGTCTGCAAAAGGGGTGAGAGAGAGGCGGTTCGTCAACTGAATTGCGCCTGTCCATGGGAATCCACACTCCGATGTGCCTTTTTGAAATTTATGCGCATAAAAATAATATATTCCCTATTTCACGTAGGTGAGAGAGGTATTTTCTGATCTGGAAGCGCTGGTTAGTGCTGACCGATCATTCAAGAATCTACGAGAGGCAGTCCATATGTAAGTATAGAGGTTTTCGAATAACAGAGATTCGAATTACGGATAGTAAATTATAAGACTTTCCTAAGGAATTTCACGGTGACTTCGAATTATAGAAATATTCGAATTACGGGGATTCGAATTAGAGAGAGTCAACTATAAATGATTGGATGATCTTAGTTACCTGGCAACGAATTCTTTTGTTTTTCCAAAAATTAAATTAATAAAAATTAAAAGAAAGAACAAATTGTTATGTTTTCATATTATATTTCTTGTTATATAATTATTAATTGAACGACAAAAATGAAAGCTATTCGACCGTGAACAAGTGGTGTCCCATAATTCCCCACTTATCAGCAAGTTTTTTAATATATGTTCTGGCAATGCGGTATCATTTTCTCGTTCGGACCCAGTGAAAATAAAAAGTATTCAAATCAGAAAAACGTGTTTCGAGGATTTATCGTGAATCTCAGTACTATCAATGAATCTTCTTCATAATCTCTTTAACAACAACATTCCTTTCCTGTAAATTAAAGTGTTGTCGATAATCTGATGTAATCTTTTCTATTTTCCTCCGCGATTAATTACATGTCGCACAATATCTAATGTTACGTCAGAAATTAATGAGATAACATTGTCGTTGAAAAATCCTAGCTGCTTCTCTTAAAACTTTTCGTCCTAATCAGCTGCGTGGCAAATAAAATTTTAAAAACTTGATCTTTCGTTTGTCTCGATAACTATCGAAACTGAAGTTTTGTTTTTCTATGTTTGAAGAATTTTCGAAGGTTTTATAATGGTGTTCGTTTTTTATCTTGTGTTAGGTGTAACCCCCCGTGTGTGCCATACCTTGGTTGCTACTTATCCGATTTGTTATTTGTGCATGACGGGGGTAAAACTTTTAATGATGATGGCTTGATTAATTATGCAAAAATGTGTCGAGTAAGTAATTTATTAGAGTTTACATCGCACCTAATTGGATGTTGGTTTTTTTATTCTGTAATTCTAATTGGTTTTTAAATGATATCAATAAGTAAAAAAACTTGCTAATTTTATGATTTTCTATCCGCCGCATTGATTGTTGTTTAAATGTGATTATTATAGATATCACGGTTGGTCCGTGAAATAAAATGCTACCAGCAGCTTCCGTATACGTTGGAATTAAATCTAGAGGTATGTAGTTTTCATGCATTTTTTAAATAGTCTCTCCGCCTTCCTCCCTCCTCCCCCAGATGAATCGGGGGACTTAAGTAGGTTTCAAATGTCCTTCATCATTTTTTTCGAAAGAATGAGATTTTTGTAATTATTGTTCTGATTGACATTCTCTTGTACTGTAGGTTGCACGTGCTCTTGTTAATTTCAATAAAGAGGTAGACGAGGATTCCCTGTATGAACAATCATTATTGGCTGAACCGCGTGGGAATTAATCGAAGTAACCTGATCTCGAATGTCAAACGATTCACAAATTTCTATATATTTTTTATTTTCTTCAAAATATTTTTTTATTTTTCTTGTTCATATTTTATACCGGCTTATTATAGCTGAATGCTGTTTTTAACAAAAATTTTCACATCCACAAATGGAAGTATATACTAAAAATTTATATAAAGGCTTTGTTAACTTATATACTATTTGAGAGAGATATTAATATTCTTAAACTATATGTTTTTATCCAATGGAATATTTTCTTTTTGAATTCAACAAATTGTGTCTTGATGTTTTTCATTGTTGGCGTATTTCTATGGTATTTGTGTGACCATGGAAAATCCAAATGACGCGATATAGATGATCACCATAGCAACAACATTTCCGATAACCAATGAAAGTATTTGAATTTTACGAATGTTTGAATAACATTTTTTAACTATATTTGTCTTTACGCACTTTCTTGAAAATCACACTTTTTAATAAACTATTTTTTGAAATATTATGATAATATAAATATGGGAAAAACATAATGACAAATTTTTTTGTACAAAAAATCAAATCTGAAATTGTTGTTTCTGAAGTATTTTCTTCAAATATTTTTAGAGTCTTTTCTGTCTCATATCAAGTTATGCGGCCCGTCATGAGCGGTCATATTTATGCGTAAAACTCCGTTGAAAACTCTTAAAGAAGTGTTTGGAATTATGAGGCATCTCCTCCTAACCCTCCAAACTGATCCAAACAAATCCAAACAAATCTAAGAAGGTTTACACCATTCTAGCGAAATATGTAACTATAGTGTGAAATTGTGTTGGTTATATTGAAAATAAACCAAACACAACACAGGCTATAATTTATTGTTTCGCCGGATGCAAGTTTCAAAACAAGCACAGACAAAGCTTTAAGTTTCGGCTCTACTACACCATTTTGTTTGTTTTGATGTTGAAATACATTTGGCGCGCGGTTTCAGTGAAAATGGCTGTCGCGAAACCATCTGTGGTGTGCATATGGTGCAGTTTTGTGCACTGATTCTATCATATGTTTCACATAAACTGTTGTGATGGTATATGTGAATAATATTTGTCTTTGTTTTGAGTTAACAAGTCAACAGGAAAATAGATTACGAATGCGTGAACAGCAGGTTCTCCGAAATGAAACCAGAACGAAATGTATCCCGGCAACGTGTGTGTGGAGACATGTCCTCAATATGTTTGCAAAATGATTTTTCAAATACTCTCTACCACGGAGATCATAAAAACTATTTATAACTAAATTCACATAACCTTTCCTTTTCATACATGACTGGACTCTATCATAACTCTATATCTTTTTGTTCCTTTTTCCATATTTGGAAAATAATATTTGATTCTGCTCTTTTGATTGGCTACATTTTTGTAAACAATAACTCAATTGTACCCGTGGAAACGTTGTTTGATGAATTGAACATTTGTTTTTATGTGCATGAAACTCGGGGTGAATTAGTAATGATTGTCAGGGGGTATAGTTAATACGCAAAGCAATCAGTTTCTTGTCTGCGAATAGCAATAGCTGCATACAAAACTTTAAGTCAATCCATTCAAAAAACATATGCTATTTCTGCTTTAAAACATACATTGTTCTGCAGCTGAAGGTCTGAAAAGAATCCGTCTATAACTCCTATAGTGTTCCCCCGTTTGATTTTTTCTTTCGTCCAAAGTAATAGGCCCGAGAAAGAATCCAGAAGTAGGCACCATTATGTGGTTTGGCACTAGTCTCGATCAACTAAAGATGTTCTCTGTAATTTCGTTCATGATTCTAATTGTATAATGCAAATGTTGATGGAGTGTTGATTTATTCTGTGTGGCAATAATCAGCATACGTGGTAAGTTGAAATATGAAAAAAAAATGGTTTTCTTGAAGATTGAAGACATGTGTGATCTACATCATAGTCCTGTCTTCTCATGTTTTATTTGAGTTGTTGACCTTTCTTGCCAAGTTGCTTCACTTGCCTAACTTACCTAACTTTGGAGGTCTGTTTTTTTTTAGTATCAATTTGGGAGTAAGATTGAAGCTCAAAGAAATATCTGGTTTTATGGATTTTCCCAACTATAAAGAAGGCACAAGAATAGCATTGGAGTTTTTAAACAGAATTCTCTAATAATCTAATATGCAATTTACAAAGTGTTTGTATATAGCTACCTCTCTGTTTTTCGTGCATGGCTGTAACATTCAAATGTTTTTGCTGCTCTTTAAAGTAATAAAACAGAGTAAAGCAAGTTGACTGCCATGCACTTAAGGAGATATAAAAGAAACTGCTTTGTGTGGCACATTCAAGTTATGAGATTATGACGATCGACATTAAAAAACCTGTGTGTCCAAATTAATGAAAATTGCCTAGTTAGTTCAGCAACTCAATCCAGAAAATAAACATACTATATTCCCCAAAGTAGCTGACATTATATATATTGTATATAATATCTAATAATCATCTATTTGAAAATTTGTGTAAATCACGAATGAGAACGTTTTTGTCTGCTGATGGTATTCAGACCCAAATCGTAAACAAGTGAACTTTTTCAGGACTGAAGTTTCATTAAGGCTGTAAATGTCATTTTACATAAAGCATAGTCCTTTTCTGTCACTATGTATTTTCCTATCCACTAACTGTCAAATTACGAAATGGCCCCTTGAGAGAACAATATGAAATTCATCTAAAGGGTGCCTAGTCTTCTCATCGCTAATCATATATATACAAAAAATAATATTCATTTATTTTGGTTTAGTTAAGTTTTACATTTTTAACTGAAAAAACCATGTCCACACTTAAATGATAAAGATTATTATATATAGTTTCAAAAAAAGAAACAATCAACAGTACTTTTCCAGGGGGTCAAGTACATGTCTTCCTTTTTGTAATCATAAAATATTCATTTCTTTGTAGAGTTTATTTATTTGGTTTTTAATTTACTTTTTGCCAACCCCCATCTTTTTTTAGTTCCATACTGTAGTGGTGGAGGTTTTTCAGAAGTATTGTGTTATAAGCGTTTTTTTCATATCTTTTTATTCTTACAAAAAAGAAGTTAATAACATAACAGCTATTGTTATGTCTAAATATGTATTTACTATACTGTTTTTTCTGTTTCACATGTTAGTTTTTCTAACAGTGAGTTGTCTGCATAATTTATTTTATTTGATATTCACAACAATTAAATAATGACATCACTACTGATAATCACCAAAACAAAGGGAGGTTCTAGTTCTTTCTTTCTTTCTTTCTTTTTTTAAAGAGCTTTTTTTAAAAACAGTTTTTTTAGTTGTTGTTTCCCAGATTTGGATCGCCTCAGCAATAATTGCTAGAAAATATAAAAAAGGAATTTTATAGCATTGGAATAATTGATCATTTGTTTCCAAGAGAGGCCCGGAAAACCCGAGTTATAAAATCGAGTTATAAAGTCGAGCTATAGATAATGACGTCATAATTCGAGTTATTAACTTGAAATTTTTAATTTTCAATATCACTTCGAGTTACTAACTCGAAAATACATTTCTCGCTTCAACAACTTGAGTTACTAACTCGAAATTAAAAAAGCCAAACTTTGACATCGAGTTACTAACTCGAGAATATGATATTGCTTTAAAAGATTCGAGTTACTAACTCGAAAATAAAGTTTTAAATTATTTTTCTCGAGTTATCATGTCTGCTTAATAAATATTTTGGATACAATTATTTAAAATACTATTAGCATTATTTTCAAAATAATCATGTCGAGTCATCGTCGAAATCAAATGATCTCCACCACCAATCCCTCGCTTGAAACCCCCTTATTTTTCCATTTTTAAGCCAAATTGGTCCCGAGAATCAAAGAAAAATATGTCATGGTACAGCTGTTGTTAAAAATGTTTGAACGCTACATAATATAAGGATTGCTTATCATTAGAACTGCCATATTAACTATCTTCTTCCTTAACTGATTAATTTTGATCCCATTTTTACATTGACAAATGTAAATCAAAATTAGCACTATCAAATTGTTCCACATGCAAATTTTCATTAGTATTGAACAATTAAGCAGACACGATAACTCGAGAAAAATAATTTAAAACTTTATTTTCGAGTTAGTAACTCGACTTGATTTATTTGAAAAAGTAATTTCGAGTTAGTAACTCGAAGTCAAAATTTGGCTTTTTTTCATTTCGAGTTAGTAACTCAAGTTGTAGAAGCAAGAAATATATTTTCGAGTTAGTAACTTGAAGTGATATCGAAAATTAAAAATTTCAAGTTAATAACTCGAATTATGACGTCATAATCCATAACTCGACTTTATAACTCCATTTTGTAACTCGGGTTTTCCGGGTCTCTTTCCAAGAGTGTGCTGATGTTGTTCTTTTGAATATCCATTCAGCTATTTTGTTTTGTGTATAATTTTTCTGTATATTGAATGTCTTCATTGACCTCTGTGTTGGAGAGTGCTAGTGTATAATAATTACCACATAACACATTTTTTTGTTTTACTTTTAAACTGTTCTTAAAAGAATTAGATGTGTTTTTTGTCAGAAATAAATACATTATCTGCTGTTGTCTGTGGAAACAATTTATAATACTGTTAATTCAATATCTTTCCAATGTAATGTTTTTACCCTGTTACACGAAAAAATGTGGAGAGAACAATAAATCAAAAGTTGCTTATTTCTAATTGGTTGCCGTAACCATCATGGGAAAAGTAATATAGTCCACATTTCACTACAGATTGCGTAATTAATTAAAAAAGATATTGTCTGATCTGATAAGGAGCTTTAAAAAACAATTTAGTGCATGCATGGAAGTATTTTTAAACATGTAAGAAAGTAATTCTTTAGAAGTTTTTATGTTGTTTCCCATTCAAGAATGAACATATTTTTTCACAATTTCATATTTTCTGTTAGATGAAGTTACGACCTATTGGCTTTTTGTTTTGTGTTTTTGGGGAATTTTTTATTTTACCTAATTGCTAATGTTTCAGTGGTTGGATTTGGTTTACTTAAGAAATTTTATTTTATTTTAAAAAACAGCAATTGAATAGGTAATTGGTTTTTTATTCATTTTAAACTTAAACATTATAACGAATTTTTTAACGGTCCTGGTATTTCACAAAAGGTTTTAATCAATGCTTGAATTTTTTAAATAAGTTCTGTGTCAGTACACGTAATCAATGACAAGTCATAATTTTTTTTATTAATTGATGAAAATTATTAAAATGCTTTTTTGTTGTTGTTGTTGTTGCTTTCTTTCTTTAATCACAACAGAAATATATAAACAGTTGAATTACATGGCTTGATGGCCCATTGTTATTATTATTTTTTCTAAACATAGTTAACCTAAAAATGACTATTGTATAACATTGCTGAAAAGACTTGCAAAAATGGAATCCAAAAAGACGTCCCAAACAAGAAAAAATAGGCGCCGTAGTTCCAGGAATGTTATTATCAATGGGGAAAATGAAGATACAAAAGAACGAAGTGGCAAGCGTTTGCGTGATTCCAAGGATTCTGAGAATGAAGGTAACCAGGACATAGATGTTTACAAGGTACAATTTCTGAGTATTCGTTGTTATCAAACCCTGGATTGCTTGTTCTGTTCCTTTCCCATTGCTTGCCAAATGAAAATGACACTGATTGTACTTATTGTTTTAATAAAAACATTTTTTGTTTAATTCTCTTGCTCTGTCAGGGGGTTGCATTAACTTAATTATCAAAGATTCAAATGAATCAGGAAGTGTCGAAATTCATACTGGACTGGTTTCCACTTGCTAACCAGGAAACACATTCAGTACTGTAATATTCAAATTGATAAAAAGATAACAAGTTTATAGTATAGGTACATCTGTACATTTCACATTTCCTAGCAGCCATGTCATCATACCAACCTCACACATATACATACAATAACGTACTAATATATGACATGACAACAGATATAATAATAAATATATTATGACACCTGATATTTATATCTTATTGTTTTATATAATTGACATTGTGGAGGCTTTCATTAATTTTTCAAATTCCGTTGCCAATGGTAACATATTCAGTGTTCTAATTATGTTCACAATGAAAACAGTAAAGTTCTAATCTCTTCAGTAAATATTTTTTTATTGTGTTAGCACTGCATGAAATAAGTCATTGGATTCAAAAACTGTCAATAAAACGTAGAATGACAGTGTTGAATGATATGAATTCCTGGGAGAGAGTGAGAGAGAGATCTTTGTTGAAATAGATGTTTAAAAAAATCTTTGCAAATACATTATGTTTTTAAAATAAACACTTTCAGAATGCTTTCATCATCATCTTATTGTCTGTATAAGTTAATTTGTTTGTTGAGGTTGTTTTTTTTGTTTTCGAAAAGTTCAAAATACCCTCCAGCCCAAACCAAATGTAAACACACCTTATGATAGGTCAAGTTGGGATAAACCTCATTGGGACTATTAATAGTTGCATTCATCTAAAGGCACGTATATTTTGATATAAAATGATTCCATGTTTTATTTGTTTGTTTTTTCTTATTTGAATTTGTTTTGAATTTTTTCCTGTTGAGTACAAAAAGGTACTTTGTCGTTTCACAATAATATATTTTCAACAGCCAAAACCTTAGTCTAGTTTCCATAATTGGAGTGGGAATCAACTCAACCAGAATTTGTTTACAAACATGATATCAATGCAGCTGAATATTTTGCGAAGATTCTATTGCATTTAAACCCCTATCTTGTAATAGAATCGTTATGTAAAATATTGTTTGTTGCAAACCATTTCTAGTCAGACCTGTGCATAACGTTTCACTCTGGGGACCTTGTGGTTGTTGTATACAGGTGGTCTTTATACAGTGAGCTTTCTACTAAAATCTCAACATTGGGGTGGTTATCCTTTTAACAGGTGAACTGATATGAAGGTGGTCGTTAACACAGGTTTCACTGTACTTAACCACTGTCAATCCAAACAGATAAAAATTGTTGAAATATGAAAACCTGATTTGTATCTTTTTGAAGTAAAGCCTATTCCCCACAACCTAGATTCGATGTTTGTTAGATTGATGCAATTTATGATAATCAAGCTTTGTGTTATATTTTCAGGATATCCTTGATTTGGTGCCCGCAGATCATCTAAATTGTGCCCCATCAGAATTTCCTGCCCCTCCGGGTACACGTGTGAACTTACATGGTGTAATTCTGCATGAAACACAAGGAGGTAATGGAGTTTAAAAGTAATTGTGTATATGCCAGTCTGTTCCTCTGTGAAGTGGTGGTGGTAGTGAAAATTGGTGAAATTGATTTAGCCCATCCAACTGTCGTGGCTAAATCTTGGGATAGTGGGGAGGGGGATGCTTATGTGTGCGATGTTGATTGAAATGTTACAAAAACAATTGAGCCTACTGTACCGCCTAAAAGAAGCAAAGATAAGATAATAATTAGCTTTCACGAAGTGTTGGCATCTTAAAACTGCACAAAATTATTTTGTATTTCATGTAAAAATTCATGTATTAACCGTTTAGTCTGTATCTCTGATCAAATATTGATCGAGGTTGTGACATCACATAGTTTTAGGCCTGCTGCTGAAACCTTTTGTTCTAGTTAAATAAGAGTTTAAAAAACGACAAATTCTATTTTCATTTTCATTCACAAAATATTCTGCATTTCTTTACATTTTTATGGAGCTGGGGGGGAATATTGATGTTTTGATAGAAGATGTAGCAGGGCTATAAATAATCGTTTTGCAATGACACAAAATGTAAACATACAGTCAAAAAATTCTAAGTGGACTCTTAGCTTTGTGTGTGTTCTCAAGTGAATATCTTAAAGTATCACATAGATCGCTTTCCTGTGAGAAGTGTCAAGTGATGTCATCAAGATTATATTTATCCATCATCTCTCCTTCTTCTAGGTCTTATTGTATTGAATGTGAGATGGCGCAACAAGGTTTTTTCTGGTGCTCTCATTGATGCTGAGAAAAATAAGTGGGCTTCGGACCAGTATGTAATGATCTTTTATAAATTTTTATTCTCCTTCAATGGAAAAAACTTTCGGTGTATTGACTTCTTTTTCATGATACTTCCCTTTAAGCATTGGCTATCAAGTTTACTTGACTTTGTTGAGATAAGGACGGAATCTTCTTTAGAGTGCAAAAACTTCTTGTTGTGTTTCAGAATAAAGGATCCACATTGTTATGATAAAAACTTCCAAGCACCTCCTCCAATTAAAAAATTGAAAATTCCTACTTCAACAGCTGCACAATCTGTCAGTATAGAGGACAATGACACTAAAAAGAAAACCATAACCAGTCCCACGACACCATCGAAAACGTCGAAGCCGTCTCGTAGCACCAGTAAAAAGAGAAATAGCCAAGAGATTACTTCACCTCTGCCACAGGAAGAATCTTCGGCATCAAAGAAGACAAAAACAAAAGCAAATGAGACTTTTGTGTGTCCAGATCCCAACTGCAGCCGCAAGTATAAAAATAAGAATGGGCTGACAAACCATATCAAAAATGTCCATGAGAATTCTCAGAAAAACGGATTGTTTGAGGTTTGTGTTTGCCTTAATTTCCTTGATCAAAGTTGTTTGTCAAGGCTGGAGTTCGCTGTTTGAACAGACTTTTGGATATTTAATACTCTAATTTTTTTGGCTGAAGATAGGTTCATTTCATAAATATTTGTTTGAAAATTTAAAAAAGTGCTCAAAACATGTCAAACCGTTCGGACATACTGTTTTATAACATTCACAGTCATTAGAAAGTTACATGATCTGGAAGTGTACTATAACAACTTATTGTTCATCATTGAAACCGCCAGTTGGTTAATGTGTTGTTAGTGTAAAAGCATGTTTGTAAGAGCAGGTTGATGTAAAAGGTTTGTCAGCATCAATAAAATAAAATTACAAGGGGTTTGTAAGAGGGGTGGAAGGTTTTTTCATTACTTTCATTCCATTGTTACATTATTATATTATATTATATTATATTATATTATATTATTATGGGAAACAGTTGCATGCATGACAGCTATTTTATTTTGGTCCAAGTAACAACCTTCCGGTTTCTGACGCTCAGTCTGACAACGGTTTTAGAATGAACCTTGCAACGCCCATAGTACATTTTTTTTTAATCGAATAAACGCCCTCGTTTGTATGAGTGCCCCCTAGAAATGCTTGATTTTTAACTTAACTCCCTGGGCGTATTACAAGTACCTAGTAGGTCTTTCTAGTAGGTCAGATGAAATGTCGGACATGTTAGGAGAATTTTTTCCTTGAAACTTTCATCATTTGTCTTTCAGGAAAAAAGTGATGAGTCCGATAGTGGGGAAGATCAGTTTGTCATCGACGAAGAAAGCAAAGATGACGTGAACGAGTCGAAAGTTGATCCGTCACATGAACCAAATGAGAACAGTGACGAGGGGAGTGACGAGAAGAAAGAAGAGCCGACTGAAACTACGGAAAAACAAATTGAACGACTGAAATTGAGCACAGAGAAAGCGCTTCTTTATATTAAGAAAGAAAAGGAACCCTCTGAGATGGAGAGTGTTGATCGACGCGATTCTGTAAAAGAGGAAAATGACGTAAAGACCGGTCCCGAAAATGAAAATTGCGCTGATGCAGTGCAGACACAAGAAGAATTGGCGACTGAGACTCAACCTGTTCGATCAACCGATATGAAAATCATCCCTGAAGAAGCGGAAGAGAAAATGGAGATTGAGGTGCCGAGTAAGCCTCCCGTTTCTATACCCATTGTCCAGATTGACCCCGTTCCAGCATCTAATAGCTCTGCAAAAGAGGAGAAGTGTCCGGATGTTGTGGTCAGTCCAGCTGTGAAGACCGAAGATGAACATCCCAAAGGAAGCAGTAAAACCATCATTCACGAAGACCACGTCACAAGTCTCAATGAACTGTTTGCGCCTGCGCAAAATTATCACCAGTACAGCCCGACTCTGTCGCACTTAAACCCACAAACTATCAATGATAGTCTAAAGGAGGCGAAGAAGTCGCTTGGGAAGGAGAATGCCAACAGCAGCCAGGTGGCTAAGACAGAGAATAAAGAAGTTGTGAAGACTCAACTTGTTCAAAAACCTTCTGTCGAAATTAAACATGTCGAAGAAGCGGTGGACGCCTTTGAAAACAAGGTGCAAGTCATGAAAACGTACGAGATGGTGAACCGGGTTCCAAATACTGCCGCGGAGATTGTCGAATGTTCGGAAGACGAACGGTCCATATCGCCGGAGAACATGCTGAATGATTGTCACAAAACTTATCCACAAGTTGAACGAGACGTTAAAGTATCAATGGCCAATAACCTGATGTGCATGACGATGGCCAGCAGCAACCTCTTCATGAATCCTGTCGTTCAAAGCGTTCTCACTCAGCCTTCAAAAGCTTTTGAGAACTCGTTGATTAACAAGGAGTTGGCTGGCAAACTGTCGACTACAGCTCTTTCGATCAACAGCTTGCAACCCAAGCTGGCACCGAATACGCTACCTTTTTCCGACTTCGTCCCATACGATTCTAAAAACATTCCACAATTGGTGAGTTATTTTTCTCCTAATAGCAACTTTCTCCAAAGTACAGACATGAAATCTGGACCATCTGTTCCACCATTTGAAAATGGACTTGAGCAGAAAACGGGAAGTGCTATTGAGATGGGCCCTGTTGACAGCCAAGCTAAACCGTCTCTACTCAAGCAAAGGTTGCTTGCGCCGCCTGTGAAATCAGAAAGCGGTTTGCTTCCATCGCCTCCAGGAAGTCAGTTGTTTCTTCAGTCAAGCGTCAGCAGTACGCAAATGCCAAGACAGGGTGACGGAGGCATCGAGCTGCCGATCCCTGAAAAGAAAACACCCAGCACGTTTACTATTAATCGTGACCGCGTCAATGACAAGCCGAAAGTTCAGCCGAACAGTCTTCGCATCAACCCGCCTATAACTACCGAGGAGCGTACAGTTCCGGCAACACGCACGTGGTATCCGCCAGACGTTAAAAACATGCCGCCGTCGTCACAACAACCGCCATTAATGTCTAAGGAATATTATAATAATCAAACGGTGTCGACGGCACCTTATCGAATTTCCGTCACTAAATCACCCACCAATTTGCATGTGTACAACACGAATCCCAACTTCAACAAGAGTTCGAAGGTGTCGAAGCGACCAACCCATCTGATTCCTATCGCCCCTGCGCCCACTACGATCTTGAGTGTACCCACATCCATCGTTTGCCGAAACGACGTAGTTTCAAATGAGCACACGTCGCCGGAGTCTGGTATGTTAGTTTTCTGTGTATGATGTTTTGTTCTGTCAATTGATATGAGTGTGTTTATCTGTCAATTCGAGACCATCAAACTGTTTTGATGAAAAGTCTCATAAATACGTTTGAAAAGTATCACGTGATTTAACCCTCACTGATCCAAACAAATTTAAGAAGATATACACCATGAAGTTTTGATAAACTGTATGATGTGTTGGATGTGTTAATGAACTAAAATGATTTTTTTTTTTTTCAATACTTGTATGATTGATAATGATAAACACAGTGGCTTTAGCACAACGAGAATTAAAATAGACGGGGTTTTTTTCGTACACTTTTTTCTTTTCATTTTGATTAAATTATGACTCTATAATGAATTTGGAAGGCATTTACTATTAACGATACAAAAGCTAGTTTCAATCTTTTGCCGCTGAGTTGACGGCCCTTTTACTTACATTGATGCTGTTGTTGTTGTTGTTGTTGTTGTTGTTGTTGTTGTTGTTGTTGTTGTTGTCATTTGTTGTGACTTATATTCTTCTTTCAAACAGATAAGGAGCAACCACAAATGTCTCGCTTCACACTAACAAGTGACAACCGCATGATTCAAACTCCACCGGAAAACCGCGGTCGACCGCGCAAGATACGCGTCGAAAAAACACACCAGGTACCGAAAGGCACTGCCCAAGAGCTAGCTCGTACACGTGGTCCAGCTGATAGTCCGGTCATGAGGAAACACCCACCGAGTCCAGTGGTTCGTGCAAGTGTCATACAAGGCTCGGTGCATGGTTCGATGGAAGGCACTCAGGCACTCGCGAAATCGAACGATAGAAGTTTGAGCGATGATCACCTTTTGCTACAACACCACACGAGGTAAAATGCGCTTGAATAAACGGTGTGTTGGAGCCTTGTTTGAAACCGACAATAATAAAACAAATGTCTTGTTGCTTGTCAAAGGCACATAGAACACAGACATTTTCCTTAGGAAACGTAGACATGCGTTTAGTGTCCAGTTTTATGGTTTTGAAACATTCGGCGTTTTAATGATTTAGGTGTTTCGATGGTAGTGCTGCAGATGAGAGGGATCGTTACGCCATGCTTGCTAATACGCCCGCAGAGCTGAGGTCCAATCCAGAAAAGTACAAGGACTTTTCCGTAAGTTTTTGATGTTGTCGCCCATGTGGATGGCTAGTTTATGATGTGTCTGATTGTCTGACATACTAAGATTTTGCTACTGAAATTTTGCTACAGAATATGTTAAAGATAGCTCCTTTCCTGTTCGAATGGTCATCATATGTATATTTTTGAAGTTGAGTTTGTGATTACAACATCATCGGCATTCAACGATAAATATTTTTGTCCCCCACGATTATCTCGAATGCTCAATGCCATTGATCTGATACGTGCGAAGTTAATTTTCGTGCGTAGCCAGTTGATTACTGACATATTGAGATTAGGTTCGTCTGACAATTTTCCGATGAAAAATCTAATAAAAACGTCTGAAAAAACGAGAAATGACGTAATTTTATGCTAACTGACCCAAACAAATTTACAAGATTTTCACCTTGAAGTTTTGAACTCAAATTGTCGGATGAACTGTATGCCAACACGAGAACTGTTCTGTTGGGGAGATTTTACCCTAATGGTAGTTTCACTTGACGTTGAGTATCCTCGCTTTTGTAGGGCATATTCCAAGGAATGCAGGGGATGTACAGATCTACTCGTACGGGACGGTCTGGTATATTATCTCCTCCATCTTCTTCTATTGTGACTTCATCCATGGACAGTATGCCGCCTGTCATTACCCATGAATCTTTCTCGCAGTATCAAATGGTCCTTGAAAGCTTGAAGGCACCAAATGCTGACCACAGAAACTTCATTGATATCCATCGGGGAAAATCCGATATTTCTCGGGTCGTAACTCCGGATCAGTTACGTCCCACAGATTCGTCTCGGAAAACGCCATTATCTCCTCCAGAAACACTTAGTATTCCGAATTACGTGGTTCGTGCTGAGATGGCTGAGAAGGAACGCCGTCTCAACGAGTTTCATTCACCTGTCAGTAGGTATCAGCATCCTCCGGGCTTACGGCCAGACTATCCGGTCATTCGTAGTGAGAACCGTGCGTTGTACGACCCCCGCGGGAGTGTCGAGGATAAGGAACACGAAAAGAAACTACGGATGCAACACGATCGATTTTTACCTACGCCACCCATCATGCATCACGGCAATCCGCCGTCATCGTCACAGGCGCACCACTCGAACAATTTAGTATTGGGTCGTGCCGATGGAGCAATAATCGGACCACTTTCATCGTATGATTATCGGAATTCGGAACAAAAAAGATAATCTAAATTTTATGCAGGAAAATCGAATTTTTTTTGTTTTGTTTATATAGGTTTATATGGTTTTCTGTTTTCTTCCTTTGGATTGGAATAATAATAATTCATTTGTATATTATTTTTACATTTTTTTGACAACAAGAATGACAAAGCTGTGAAAGGAGAAGATCGTTTGTTTTTTCATCTTTAGGAATCTTTTTTATAAAGTTTCAGTTCACCTGGATTTTTTAAATAAATAAATTAAACTAGCATATAAATATGGGACGCCCTATGGTCTAATACACACTTTGGTCGCTTTTTTTACTGGCTTGTTACAGGATCTGATAACACATTTGTGAAAACGTTCGTAGTATGACCGACTTGTTTGTATGGAATCCGAATCTCTTTCGTAAGCGCGGTCATATGAAAAAATCGTCCAAGGTGTATAGACCATAGCGAGTTGGCGGCGGTTCATAATTATAGGCTAGTGTAAACAAGCTCTCGTAAAAATAGAACGACTGTTGAAATACGTTGCTGTGATTGGTTGCGTATTTTTTGCCAGGTGATTTTCTTTCAGAAATGATATGTTGCTAAGCAACTTTTGTTCATACTTCAAATACTTTTTTTACTAACAGAAATCTTACATTGAAAATAAGATGAAATTTATGACGCACATACACTCTCGTGTTATTTCTGTTTTTATTTTTTCTCACCTCAACATTTTTTAAGCAGTTTACATTCACGGTCTAAACCCCATATAAATGAAGTTTGAAAGAGTTTTGCTTCCGAATAAACTAACACTCATTTTTTATATAAGAAACAACCTTAAGGGGTAAGCCCTGAAAAACGCTTCTTATATTTCAATTTATCTTCTTAAATGTGTTGTCTGGATATTTGAAAACAGTACTAAATCCCCCTATCTTTCATATTTGGGGACAGAATGGAAACCCATATAACAGAAGAAACGCTAGTTTTTTGTAAATGGTCAATTTACATACGATAACAATAAAATGAAAATAGGAAAGAAACTATTTTCCAGCCCTTGAGTTTCTTATGATGAGTCTTTGATATTGACATCGAGACGATGTCGGTTATCGGGCAACCTTCCATAATATATACGTGATTTTCAAGCACTCTCCATATAAACAGCCCCTTACAGGTACGTTTTATAGATACAGCAGTCTCGTTTTCAATATCATTAATCAGACAAAAGAACGCCGTCCAGAATGTTATCGCTGAGGTGACGTCATGATTGAGTTCTTTGCTCCTGTTACAGTGTTTTGAGACTACGCGAAATATACGTGATTTTCAAGAACTCTCCATGTAAACAGCCCCTTTATGTACGTTATTATAGATACAGCAGTTTACTTCTGAAAGAAAATCACCTGGCAAGAAAATACGCAACCAATCACAGCAACGTATTTCAACAGTCGTTCTATTTTTACGAGAGGAGCAGCACAGGTTTTGGAGGCGGCAACTCATGATAGATAAAATGAACCTGTAAAATGTTTTTACCCGGGATAAATCTCATCAAGTTTAATGTAGAGCCCCAGTTGAAGTTAAAGGTGATTTCCACTGTGCTTTTAATATATTGCAGAAATGGAAAAAGAGTAACTGACTGAAAGTAAATGCGATGGTTTCACCTGAATAATAGGTAAGCGTCTTTCCTCCAACCAAGAGCATTTTGCAGTTTCTCAAATATCAATGATATGACCAAGTAGTATAAATGAAGAGAGTTGCGCGAAGAAGGGGTTGTTGGTACATGAAACTTTCCAAATGTAAAAAGGAGCTTACTGTAGAGCCTTTCACCTGTACTTTTGACACACACAATTGTGAACATTCGAAGGGAATTTGAAAAAGTCTCGGTCAATGGACATGAAGAATGATGTTGCCTATTGAAAAAAAAAAAAGTTATGCGTAGGTATTCATAGTTGTACGTTTTTTAAATGTTTTTTAGTTTTGTTATTTTTGATGTCTTGCCTTTCAAAAAACCTATTATGCATTGGACGGAATTATCGTCTTCGCGCTGTCTCGTGGGGTTCACTTTAGGTCTCTAACAGGCACCTTACGCAGCTGCGAGGGAATCGAGGACGGCGACATGAGAGTGATTTACAAATATTCAGAAATCAATGAGTCACAAAGCAATGAAAATTTTAAAAACTTGTTTGTAATACCGAAACGTTTCATCGATAAACTGTGAAAGAACGAAATCTTATCGAAGCAGGATGAAACTAATACGAGAGAAACATAAGTTACTGAAATCTTCGCATCTCCGTTGTCAGGACGACTTCAAAACATAACTTTTCACGTTGTATATAGAACGTGCAAATCTGTTAATAAAGTAATTAATTGTCAATATTCTCTAATGGTATAGTATGAAATAGGTTTCTTTTCTAAACGAAACCCACAAAGAAAACAAAGCTTTTGTTTGAGTAACGTCACCGTCTTCGTTGTGTCGACGTAGTTTCGTAAGCTTCCCGTTTACGCAACTGCGACGGCGACGTGGAAAGTGATCCACAAATATTCAGAAATTACTAAATCATAAAGCAATTGAAGGTTGGTGAACTTGTCTGTAATAACGAAACCTTTGATTCAGTTCATCGAACAAAGAAATCCTTTCCAAAAAGGTTAAAATAAATACAACAGAAACATATTCTCAGAGGCGTAGATGTTTATTATAATACTGCAGATGCGTAGCTAGAGCTCAGTCAAAATTTGTGGAGGAGAGTTTAGTCATTTAAAGTAGAAAAGGAAAACGTGCAGGTAACCTAATCGACACTTAAGACTGAAAAGAAATTGTTTGACTTCTCCACTTTTTTTGACTGACCTTGAATACGCTTATGATTCTACTACTATTCTTGTGTCTTCGCTTTAAGCACGACTTCAAAATATAACTTCACGTTATGTGTAAAACGTGCAAATCCCCCACCCACCTCGGTCTAAAATTATAATAGCTATTGAAAAACTAAAACTCCGCTCCGCTTTTTTGCTAACCATCTGGACACGATTCCGAGAAACAAACCATTAACTTATCTGTAATCAGTGTTATACACACAATGTACTTTCTAATCTCCGCAAAAGGTAATGGATCGAGTGGAAATTGAACCAATGACGTCTCGCTTGCTGGCGATTGTCTACCGACTGTGCTACTACCGATCTGATTCCATTGCTCTAGTTCACAGTAGTCAAGGGGAACCTTTGCTCAATTGGACCTGAATCCTGTCCAGGGTGAAAATGTCATCGAATTGATGTACAGACAGAGCTCAACTGCCGTCAACTTTGTGGTGGTGAAATGAAAAAATAAGGTGCGGCGCGAACAACAAAGGAAGGAAGTTTGGTCTACACTGTCTGTGTTGGAACTTACTTTCCGTGTTCATTTCATCCCTTCTGTTTTGTAATATTTTCTTTGTGCATTGTTATTTAGGACTGTTTGACCATGTATAAACATCACAGAACTTCCGAATGACTGAAGCCAAAGGTGCGTGAGGTGGGAATACGAGTGCAAATGAATGTATGAGAAAAAAAAGTCATGTTTAATTATGACTTATGTGATATGACGTAATGAGAAATCAAGTTCCAAAGGAAACACTCTCTCAAACGATATGTGAAATATGAGGTATAATAATAAATTTATTTTTTGTGATGTAAGCTATATTATTAGCCTAGCTAGCTATGTAAATTTTTGATTTATACACGAGACGTAAAAAAGTGGGCCAAAAAGTGAGATGTGGGGAGGAGGAGGAAGGAAAGATTGCACACCTGGTTTGTTTATTACTTTTTAAGGTTAAAAAATTGTCCCTGAACAAAACCTTTCTTATCAGCCAAGTCTCCTTTGGCATTTACTTCACACTGCTCTGATGATGTTTGTTGATGTTATGTATATATATTTTTGTTTTTGATGACTTGAATTTCTGAAGGATAATCCTGTATGGTATTAATCTCCCTATTAAATCAAGCACGTTTTGACTATGTAAAATAATCATATTTTGAAATAAGATAAGATTTCTTTTGTAAAGCTAGCTAAAAAAAGGGCTTGTGTATAGTTATTTATGATGAATATCTAAAAAATCAATGGTTGTTGACTTTAATTTAGGAGTCATTTAAAAAGAACCTTCGTTCCACTTAGTTTTTTCTGTCTCCCCTTTTTGGCCTTCAAAAATTTTTGTGAATCCCATGCATGGTGATAAAAATAGGTATTTATAGATAGCTCCATTGTTCTTTGGTTGCATACTCAAGATGGCTGCCAAATTTTCAAAGCCATTTGTGCTGTACAGTAGAGCGAAATTCTGTATATTACACTTGATCTACTATATTTTTATTGTGGCTTGCGAAAAATCTGTAACAATTTAAAGGGATTTAAAATTTCACTTATGTCATTATGATGTCATAAGGTAGTTTCATATATGCTCGACACAACAACTTTAGTATCCACGAAATGAAAAAGGAAACCTAATTTACGTTCAAAAGGATATAAGATATGAAATACAATATCAAAACAACATTAGTAATAAAAATATAAAAACATTTCCTTTCCTTTGAAGATTAGATAAACAGAGGAAAAAATGAACGGGAGGACTCGTCCGTGTTCACCCATATTATTATTTTCAAAACCCATAAGAGATAAAACACGGAATAGTGAAATAACAAAGTAGATACCGTAAAAACCATATGCCGTAATAATAGTCCCAAAGGAAACACTGGAGACAATATTTCTTTTCTTTTCCACTAATTACCCTTAAAGCTGCTCGTAACTTTTTCATAACTATTACATCGCAATGTAAACGAACTCTGGTAATCAGCTGGTTATTAAGCATGGCGAGAACATACGCACCGAGGAAGGGACCCCCCCTCCCCCCTCACCTATATGGAAATCTGCAAGTCATAATTTGAAGTCCCATGCCCAATCTTTCCGTTCCACCAGTAGTAAACAAGATGTGGTGATAACAGCACGCATGAATATCAACAAGATCTTATTTAACCAGTAGTTCAATTTCTCTCATTTAGCATGAGAAGATGGTGGGCATAAGTTTTGCTACATATAGTGGCGTTTGCGACATATAGTGCCCCAACAAGACAACCCACTCAACTCATTATTATAACTGAACAAGAATGTAATAATATTAACCAATCAACAGAAATATTTTGTCCATAATAATGAATCGGACCTACTCCATGACTCCACATCTATGTAATAGATAACATCTATATAGTACAAAGTATAAATATCGGCAAAATAAAATAGGCAAAGTGAAAGAGTTGGCTGAGAGAAATCAAAACAAACTCAATGAGATCAGATTTGGAATTGGTCTGACAAAGCTCTCTATATCCTTTTCCATAGTTTGTACCATGGTGATTAATGCAATAGTATGGTTAGTGGATGCAGTTACAAAGGATTGGAACTGTTTCAAATTTGACCAATTCTACACCACCAAACTTTCAGAGCTTTCACAGTATTTTCGGGGGTGATATTTACGAAATTCAGCGATACCTCCAGGGACACATACCTTTATTTTCTTGGAAGTCCAAACCTCTACTTAACAGACACCTCCTTATAGGGTCAACATTTTTTTGGTCCCGGTGATGTCCGTTATAGAGAGGTTAGAATGTAAAATCATTTCAAGTTTCACTCATATTCACACCATCAAATGGGAGCATCTCTGTATTCTGTTGGAAACTCATAGCTATCATAAAATTTAATGTTTACCCAGGATAGTCTCTTCAGTTCTTATAGAACTGGTTATCAATCATGGTCCTGCATATGAGGTCCTGGAGCATTTAAAGCTCCCATTTGTGCTACAAAACTGAATGTCTGCTACAACCACTAACACTATAGACATCAATCCCACTCTCAAGTTGAGTGCTAAGCTAAGTGGATCGATTCGCGCTGTTATAGTCACTTTTATTTATTTATTTATTCTTTCTTTTATGTTGGATGGTACATAGTTTTCACTAATTTAGACCAACAGTAACAATTAAAAAGTAAAATTTATTAAAATAAAAAGCTAAGATTAAAATCAAACGCAATGTTTGCATCTACAATAAATCTAAAATTTGGGTAAGGCATACTTGAATTTGGATAAACACTCCAGCTCTTTTATGTGACCAGGTAATGCATTCCAGGTCATTGATGCTCGAAAATCAGAAGTGTTTGTTGTACTCGCTTTATTTGCATGAGTGTCTGGCCTTGTCTAAGTTTGTATGGGATATTTTTCTTATGAAAAGTATCCCACATAATTTCAGGATTCAAATGGTTGACACTTTTGTATACTTCAATTATCATCAGTCTAAGGTTTTTTTGTGTGGATCGAGATTGAATTAGTTCTTTTGAGAAGTTCAGAAAGGTCTCCAGAGAAAATATTTAGTCTGGCACATAATGCTCTGCGATGAGTTGTATTGATTAGATTGTGTGCCATTTTACTGGAGAACATCCACACCAAAGGACGATAATTGAAGTATGACATGAGGCAGGTATGGTATACCGCGTCTGCCTGTTCTTGCGTGAGAAAAGAACGAATCCAATGGTATGACTCTGCCAGGCTTCGAACCCTGACCTCCCACTCTGGAGACCAACACTCTACCACAAGACCTTTTTGATTATTTCCACAGATTGACAATTTTTGGAAGTTTCGCGGGAATTTATTTTCGTGGATCAGGTTGAAACAGATTTTTTGAAGATTAGACCTAAATCTGCGAAAATTGATTTTTGAGAAAATTAATTTTGTCAAGTTAGATAGTCCACTCAGACCAAAAATTTTACTGTTGATTTTCATTGATTTATCATAGGGCCTATAATTAATGTATACTCTTTGGTGCCTGATGCACAAGCATTATTATGTGACACTTGTTAAAAGAAGTAGCTGTGAATTTTCTTTTTCTTTTGAAGTGATCAACCTCAGCAGCCACTCTTCTCCACTTTTGCACATGTCTTTCGAATTGATCCCACCACGAAGAAGAGCTGGATCCCTATATCAAAACAAGAAGTCAATGTTTCATATTATTATGATAGCAGTAAATTCATGTACCGAATTGTTTCTGTTGAAGATGCAAAGGTCAGTAAATTTTAAAATCTGGTCTGTAATTTTTCAATTGTGTTTCTTCGTTGCCGTTTTTTTATATACTTTTTTCTTGTATGTTTTTTTTTAACAGGCTCTCATTAATAGCACCATAACTTCTGGAATGACTTTTACAAAAACATCACAGAAATTCGGTCAGTGGTCAGATGCAAAAGCAAATACTGTTTATGGGTTGGGTTTCACCAGTGAAACTGATCTAACCAAGGTAGCTTGTACATGAAAATTTATTGGTACAAAAACGTTATCTATATGTAATATTGTGCACCCTCACGTTGGTGTTCCATACTTTTTCACACATCCATTCCTTATTTGTATAGAAATATCACAATCTCTGTGTAGGAGTTGGGTGCTCTGAAACTGTCTCTTTCAATCTAGTTCGCTGAAAAATTCAAGGAAGTGAAGAACAATGTTAAGCTTGGCACTCCCCCGGCTACTCAGAAAAGTATGCAACTGTCATTGAACATGTCCAATGGAACATTAACTTCAGGCTCCCTAAAAAGCATGTCGTCAAACAGCACTGGAAGTATTGAGGTACAGATTTCGTTGGAGTAATATCCTTCTTTACTTCTGTTAGTAATAATAGTTTGTCTGAACCCAGTGGGCAAAATCTTCAAAAAGTCTCTGTGGAGGAGTGTTTTTTTATTGAAACCACACATTGCTTGCCATTCCTATAGAAAACACTCCTCCACAAAGACTTTTTGAAGATTTTGCCCACTGGGAACGTCCTGACCAGGTTTATGTGAAAATTGGTTTCATTTGAATTGGTTTCTGGACTTGTCGTCTTTTAGTCTTGGTTGAATATCAATCCATTTTTGGAGTATTTACACTAACCTGTTATAAAATTCCTGAACGTGGAATTTATGCTGTTTGTTGGTTCCTAACCAGCCTTGTTTTACTTTTCTTCTTTAAACTTTTGGTTGACAATATAAGAATATAAGAGTTGTCAAATTTTTGTTGACAATCAGAAAGGTAATCCAGTTGTTCTTGTTGACTTTTTGAAAAACTGAAAATTTGTTTTTCGCATCAGAAAGTGAAATGTAAACAATCCAGTCCTTTTTGTTATAACAAAATATTCTTTAATTTTTATTTCTTTTTTGCAAAGAAGCGT
The DNA here is from genome assembly GCA_039566895.2 of Turritopsis rubra. Classification (NCBI taxonomy): domain Eukaryota; kingdom Metazoa; phylum Cnidaria; class Hydrozoa; order Anthoathecata; family Oceaniidae; genus Turritopsis; species Turritopsis rubra. Next base: position 2,003,448 of record CM077619.1, read on the forward strand.
ATTCTTCAAATTTAATTTTTTTATTATGTTTTTCAAGAGAAAATAATCTAACCGTTAGTTGGAGATAAGTATGCACAGTCTTACTTAAATAAAAGAACATACGTATATTTTTTTGAAACATACTTGAAACTAGAAGACATTCAGCGGCTTATAAGAATCCAAATCTTTCTAAATCACATTTTTTTTGTTTTTATTTTTTGTTTTTATTTTTTGTTTTCATTTTTTATTCTATGGAAATGAGTAAGGCTGACTTTCTAATGGTTTGCAAGGTAATAAATTCTTTTGATGGTTGTTTTATATGTGCTAAAAAAAAATCTCGTATGTTGCCATCCATGCGAGGTTAGTGTGATATCACATTTGTTATTGACCTCACATGCTATAAATTTTAGAAGGCTTGGTTTAGTTTCTCTTTAATTTTTGAAAGAATTTCGATCACATATTTCTATTTACACGATTTTTAAAGTTTTTCTGTGCTACAGTAATTTGATTGGTTTTTCAGTTTTTTTCAACCAATGAAATTCCATTCGAAATGCTGTTATTTCAATCAATTACATTGAGGTTGTAGATTTCAGAAATGAAAGACAAAACTATTTATTTCAATCGCCGCGAATTATGACGTCACACTTTAAAATGTTTAAATGTTAAAATGTCTCCTGTTGTTTACAGTGATAACTGATACTCTGTAACCATGACAATCCCTGTTGGTTTTTAATTACCTAGCTTGTGTGTTCAAATTTTAAACGGATATTAATAGCTTTGTGTGATTATAGTTAGAATAATACATTCATAAATAATTCATCGTTTTTCCATTTTGGGAATCTCAATAAATTGATTGACGTATGATTGTAGTTAGCCCATCCCACTATTTCCCTGAACATTGTACAATGTACGTTATAAATTGTTTTGATTTTTTTTTTGATTTTTTGATTTTTTTCATGTTTCTGTTCTTTATAGGAAGAGCACCAATCACCGGGCAGTCACCGCTCATCGTCTAGTTCTTCAGAATCACAGATGAAATACGAGAACGATCGGTTGAAAAAGGCGCTAGCACAAAGGTAACAAAACGCAATCTTACTGCTTCATAGTTACCCCCTTTCGTTTTTAAAGAAATGGTGTTTCAGTCAATTAAAAGTCTTAAAAGCGTTTTCATTTCCAGCTCTGCGAATGCCAAGAAGTGGGAAGCGGAGTTTCAAACACTGAAGAATAATAACGCTCGATTAACAGCCGCTTTGCAAGAAAGTGCTGCTAACGTGGAGAAATGGAAGGAACAGTTAAATAATTATAAAGAGGAAAATTCCAGACTCAGGAAAAAGGTTTGTGCAAATGTTTTCTGTTTCACTGCCGTGTAATTGGAATCATTAAAACATACCCTGGGTGACCACCGAATATGTTTTATGTATATATTAGTTGTACGTGCGGTCCCTGTGCTAGAATGCAATTCTTCTTATTCTTCTTCAACATAAAAAAATAAATAAATAAAATAATCATTCTTTTTTACGAGATGAGGAAATTTTTTTTATTATTATTTTTTTCGTTTTTACGGGAGAGCTAGAGCGTCCCGTATTAAAACCCGCTACTGTTCCCCTGCAAAACGTCAACCTGCTAAATCAAAATATTTTGGTGAGAAATAATTCTGTTTTTTGGCTGAAATTATTAAATATGCTAAAACCTCACTCAGCTTCCTATAGCCATTTTTATTAATAGCCCTGTTCCCTCTCCCGTTTCATGCTGTCCAGGTTCTTGTTTGTTTTTCGTTAAACATTGACCCTGATTTTACGATTGTTTGTTATAGCTCAATGCTTCCAAAACTGCTGACACAGCAGGTTCTAACGCTGAATTGGAGAAGAGGTTGCATGATACGGAAACGAGGCTGAAGAGAAAAGAAGAGGTTTTATTTTGTTTGTTTGTTTGTTTGTTTGTTTATCTGGGTTTTTTCGATCGTATCGCGTGGCAGTAAGCCAAAAGTTTGAAAGACTTGGACTTGATAGTTTTTTTGTTTCATTTCATTTGACAAGTGGTCCTTTCATAGCAGTGTTTACTTTACGATGTTGGCCAGCCTTAACCTGTGTATGCTTATCACCTGTTCTTATTTCATAGGAGATCAACAAGTTATCGCAACATAGCAGTGATGAACTGTACCGCCTGCGTGAAAAAAACGGAGAACTGACCAAGAAACTACAGGTAATGTTTTTCTGTGTGTCTATCGTATGCGTTAACCAAGATATATGGAGATCTGATCGCTGTGTTCTTCACATTCCTTTGTAGCGTTTAGAAAGTGAAAATAGACGGAAGACAGACGAAAATCATCTTACAGACGAGAAGACGAAACAGCTGCAGTTGCAAGATTCTAAGCTGCGACAAGTGAACGAGATCAGGAACGAAATGAGTTCTAAACTTTCTGATTTGAACGAACTGCAACAGAAGATGACGTCAGTTCTCAAATACACGTGATGTACACGTGATTCTAGCGAAGATTTTGAACACAAGGAAACGTTGAATGCTGTTAGTGGATTCATGTACGATACACATGAAAAAAGCTCTCGCCACTCTATGTATGGAGGCACGAACATGCCTTGAGGAATCCGATGTTTGTCGGACACATTGACTTCTCTTTGGTATTTTTATTTTAATCGCCCGAAATTCTCGGATTTTTAGATAATGTTTTAAAATATATTTATTCCCGAAGATATTTTATTGCCAGTGGACACACTCTAATGTGTCATCATAAAAGGATTATTTGTGTGAAATTGTAAGTAATTTGATCGCGTCATTTTTGTTAATAAACATTAATATAATTAGTTTTGGTAAGATGTGGTGACACGGTATCAATGTCACTGTCAATTTCTTTCCATCAATCGATTGTGAAATATTGTTTGTCCCTATACGTGTTTCTGATATCGTATGGGAAGTGGTGAATTTTCTGGAAATTTCTGTTGAAGAAAACTAACTTGTGATTAGTGGAAGGAAATTGAAGTAAGCCAATGAGAACTATATGTTTTATGTATGTCATTGACTTTGCTTCTGCTACTGAAAACCATATTCGCAAACTTTGACAGAATTTCAAAAGTTCGAAATTTATAAAAATAGCGATGTGCCTCGTTACGTAGGAGTCTCGAAATTACAAATGCTAAAATGTAACAAAGATATTCCAAGAAATGTAAGTAAGTGGAAAACAATATGAAAGCAATGAAACACTATGAATATACAACATCATCACTCCGTAGCTTCGTTCACAAACCAAATTAAAAGATTTTACTGTCAAAAGAACGAGTGCTTTTAGATTGTTAGTTTCTTTAGTTTTTTAATTATTTTATTACTATACATGTGAGGATAATATATGCTAATTTATGATGTGCGTTTGTGTGTGTAAATACGCGATGTAATATATCACCAACCGATTGGAAAAACACGTATCTACTTGAACATCTAGATCTTTCGTTGTTGTTTCAGGAGATCGATGGCTTCATCGAAGGTGGTCTTCATGAATACCAGCACAAGACTGTTTGAAGATTTGAAGAATTCTTTCACGAATAACGGAGCAATGCTGCGCCCTATTTCCAACGTCTTGTTGAAATATCCCTGAAAAGTTTTTTTGCGCAGTCCCTACGACAGAACACCTTTGGCCAGGTAGCTAGGTCTAAATATATGTCTACCATTTAAATGACAACACCTTGTGCCCATTTTGGAAGTTTTAACTCGAGTTTATTAATGTGTTGGAATATTTAGCAAATCGCTATGGTTACAACAATGTATGAGGAATTTTTAAGTCAGCCAGCATCACCTCGAAGTGAAAATGTTGCGTTGTGTACTCCAAAAGAACGCGATTTTTAGGGGCAAATATCTCGATAACTGAATCCTGTGACGTCACAAATCGATTTTGGGTGTTCCCCAAGAAATGCAAATGATCCATAATGAATCCATTCTTGATTGAAGAATGATTATCGTATTCAAAAAATAAAACAAATCTTACTTCTTGATGAGCTTGAGACGGCTCGAACATCAAAGAGAATTGTGAAATCACCATCGGAGGGTTCTATATTGACTGCACTGACTGTATGGTCAATAAGAACTTTTAAAAGCTTTTGCAAAAATAACATCTTGACAGATAAGGTAAAGTTCGTTGACACTACTTTCTTAGTGAGGCAATTTTTCACCTAAAATTATTTTCCTAATATTTAAGGAGATAATTCAATTAGGAAGTACAACTTACGAACAAGGATGGGCAAAATCTTCATAAAGTCTCTGTGGCGGAGGTATTTTTTATTAAAACAGCAGGCGATATTGCTTGCCATTCCTATAGAAAACATTCCTCCTCAAAGACATTTTGAAGTCCTTACATTTGCCTCTTTGGAAGAGGAAAAGCCTTATGCTACAGAGCTACTGTTAACTGTATGACAGAGGCATTGTTTCCATTATCATTATCTTCTTCTTATCTTTCATTAGAGAAATTAAAATTAAAAGGTCCTTCCTTTGGAAGTCGGACATGAATTTGGCGGGATTTGCGCATGTTCTCTTGTCTTAAATAAAGATGTTTGAGCTACAGAGCATGCGCAAAGTCCCGCAAAGTCAACTCTAAATGAAGGATTGTTTCCTTTCTTAATGGAGAATTGTGGTCACGTGACTTGTTTCTTTTCTTTCCAAAAACTGGAGGATAATAAGCCATAAGCCGAAATCTCTGAGAAACGTTTTCCTCGTTAACCTTCTTCCCTATCTGACTTCCCGTTTTAACACTTCTTTGACCTAGGAATATAAAATGTTAAGTTTCACAAGTTGATGAACATTTGCAGCAAACAAATTTCAAAGCACTGATTGGTGCAACTTTACTCGAAACTCGTCATCAATCGACCACCCGTCCTCTACATATTTAAATTTAGTGACACCTCTATATATGCACGCAGGTTATATATGTACGCAGGCTATATATGCACGCAGGCTATATATGCACGCAGGCTATATATGTACGCAGGCTATATATGTACGCAGACTATAGTTGCAACTATTTGTGTGACTCTATATATAAAATGATATTCAAATGTTACACATATTTTTATTCTACATATTTTTATAGCAATACATGCCATCGTTAAACGTTTTTTGTTTTACAAGCATCACATCGAGGCTCATGTTGAACAACAAGCATCATTGACGCTCAAAAACGCTTTAATTTTTGGACATTTGAGGAACACAAAGGAAAATAACAAAAATAACAAATCCTTACAAAAACATTAGCATGCATGTTGAAATTGCAAAATTAAAAAACTGTTTGGCGAAAGCATCACTTAAGCATCATTGAGGCTCAGTCAAAATTTACTAATGCTTATAATAAACACGTGTATTGCAAAACATCGAACATCTTGTTAAATATAAAGTCAAGCCTGTCACAAACGCATTGAAAAAGACTTAATTTGCACCTATATTGATGATATCTAGAACAGCTTTAGGACGGCCTGGTATTTCTTTTAAAACGAAATTTCAAATAAGGGGAATTCGGAAAAAAAAAAGCTTGAAATTTAAAGATTAATTCTCGATCGTTTACGAATTTTCCAAAAACAAGCTTTTCTATCCCTCCAATGCTGTTTTTAATGAACATTAACCGACAAATATAGAGATGATATAATATTAATTATATGTTAAAATAAAGCATAAAATACAGAACATGATCTGGGGTCACACACACCCATCAAAAATTTACAATAAACTAGTGTCTATGCTAGAAAAGTCCTTATCTGTATAAAAGAAAAATTAAGAGTTCTGTTTTATACCTCTATAAAGAAAAAGTATCATTCACTAAACTTGGTGTGGTGTCGGTGAATGTAAGGATCAGGTTCTTATGTTCTTTCAAACACTTTTCACCAGAGAAGTTTAGTTACGTCTGTATGTTATATCAACGGCCTCTCAATTAGCTTAAAATAAAAAGTGTCAGTAAGTTAATTCACGTCCAATTCACATGCATTGAATATGCCCCTTCGAACCATCTCCTAGAACTCTGCCATACACATCTGCAGCAGTCTTACCATGACCGTCATGCAAATATTTACTAGCTCCATGTTGCAGCAAGATCTTGATGATTGTATCAAACCTAAGTTCAGACGCCCAATGCAAAGCGGTTTTTCCCCACACATCAGTCTTGTTGACAAGCAGGAGGCCAGGTTTGGTCTTGATAATTTCTTTCAACAAGCCCTCAAAGCCGTTGATAACAGCAAAGTGGATAATAGTTTGATTGTTTCCATCAATGTAAGATAACAAACTGGGATTTTCGCGTAAAATTTTATTGAATTGTGAACAACTTCCATTCAGAATACTAAACCTACCAGGTTCAGCGCGTGGACAACACCGGCAATCTAAACAGTTAAATGAAGCCTGTTTTTCCTTCGCGATTGTGTCACTATGGTTGTGGGTTGGGAGAGAGAAAAAGAGAGGGGGGGGGGGAGGATAGAGAGAGGAGGAGATCACTTGCATTCAAGATGTGGGCAATAAACTCATTTCCAGCTAGGAAGATGAAAAGAAAGAGACACTTCTCTTTTCTCGTGTCCTATTCAAATGTTTACTGTTTATAAATTCAAAAGAAATATAACCGGTTACGCGTTTCATTGGATTTGTGACATTTTTGAGAATGTTTTTAATTTACTTCATCTTGTGTACCTTTTGGAAAATCCCTGATATCTTCAAAAAGATAAGGAAATAAATTCTAATTCTTTTACTAACATAAATGCAATATTTGTATTTTACTTTCTGAAAGTTTCAAAACGTAAAACACGAGGAAGGAGAAGAAAAGACCTTTTAAAGTTTGCAAAAGTTTCGTGTGCGATACTAATCGATCGTCGAATGTAAGTAAGAAGGATTCTATATTTTTACTGGGCTGACAAATATGTTGAAAACAAAGGATAGAACTTTGGTTTTTACCTAGTTTTATTTCCAGGCTTCCAGGATTTCCTTAGTTATTCGCAGTTTTAAAAGTACAAAATAAAATAAAATTTTTGTAATAATTTTCACTAATTATGTGTCTTATAAAAAAGAGATTTCGCCAGCCTACTGTTGTAAAATGATCAAGCAACGTGTAGTCCACATTATGAAATTATGAAACTTGATAACCAATGACAACGCAGGAATAAGTAATTAGGTAATGTAGAGGTAAAATTTTCCCTCTTATCGTCATACCCATGATGATGATTAGCCGGGACCCTGGATCCGAGTTTGGAGATTCTGGCCTATTCCGATATTTTACAAGGGCTTTTTTAATTATTTGACTTTACAAACAAGTATATGCACATGTATATTTGTACGTCTTGCGACGTCATTTTTTCTTGAATTATCGGCACCGTTAACCTGATGAATTCCATATGAAGTGGAAGTTGGTTTCCTTAGGAAATTCCCAGAATCCACCTGACAATCAAATATCACGTGGACAAAAGCACTGAGTGTTTCTAAGGAAACGAGTTAGACTGTGTAGCTATAGAGTCCTCATACAGGGCTAGGTCATACCTGGTTTTCCTTTCGGCTGTGAATCGTTATTAATCATAGGATAGCTCTCACCGCCATATTGAGGACCAAGAGACTAGTAAAATAGAGAACTGCAATTCAGAAAAATTTTAGGCACACTGGTCGAAAAAAATCCAGCTTTTTTAGAATGGCTGATAACGAAGTAACAACTTCGATGAAAGAAAACCAAGCTCTTTATCAATCATTGCTCCAACATTTATCTTTAGGAAGATGTAATGGTAGCTATAACATGTAGTAATTCTAGAAACCAATCAATTTATTAAAATGATGCATCTCATAACTATATGCACGTGACTGTATGGTATACCTGGACAAATCCGCTGAAATAGACTCCTACCGCTTGGAATGCGTTTTTCTCCATCCATGTTGCTGCATTTGCCTCCTCACATGTCAATGTTGGTGCATTTACCTCTTCAGTCCTCAATGTTGGTGTATTCACCTCTTCAGACCTCAACGTTGATGTATTAACCTCTTCACTCATCAATGTTGGTCCATTTAACTCTTCATTTTTCCATGTTGGTGCATTTACCTCTTCATTCCTCAATGTTGGTGCATTTACCTCTTCACTCATCAACTCATGTGAACTTTGAACAGATATCATCAGTGGTGGGTGGGATCCACTCTCATGCTGAATAATGTCTGGCAGACACTGGCCTTCTTTTACGCCTTCAACAAGCTTTCTTTCTGTATACAGATAAGGATCGCCTTCAGATCGATAGGAGGAGGGTGGTCCAACAGTGCGCATCGAAATGGTGTCTAGTGGTTTGAGTGTTAACTATAATTGGCATGTAACACAAACAAACAAATTGTTAGGTAGCACTTTTCTTACAGCATCTTTTAATAGTCCTGTAAATACCGATTTCGATTTGTATTATACAACGACAAAGGAATCAATTCATTCTTACATGGTCGAAAATACTGCTCTATGTAGCTTTGTCATCAGGTACATGGTATCCATAGAATGAAGGCAAAATAATTTGGAAATTGAACCTTACCCAACTTTTCCAATAATCTCTCCCAGTTCTAAAAATAAATGGGTTTTTTCATTTATACAAATCTTTGTATTCTGACACAAGATTAACGTGGTAGCAAAAACTTTCCAAATATAAATAACAAACGTTAGCGTCGTAATAAGCACGTTATTTTATGATTTGCAAAGTCTATACTTTATCGGGAAAAAACGGGGAAAAGTGACTAGAATCTTGCCCGACTTAATTTTTGCCCCAATGTTTTTCCCCCGATAAAGGTATGACATTTTGTCTCCGTAATTCCCAGGTTGTGTGAGCATACTGTCTTGTGCACCCAAATTAAAACTCCGAAATATTCAAAACGAATTTGTAATGGGTAGAGACAAATCCAAGGACGTACCTGGTTATTGACTTGGTTATTTCTCTGAAACAAGAGTACAAGCAGGTTATAAACTTCATATAATGGAGATAGGAACTGTTATTCGGTTAATTTCAACAGAAGTGATGTTTATAGAGAATTTGGAAAATTTCGTCATCAGGCTTTTTGCTGACATTTCAGTCGAAATATCCAATTATAACCAATCCGTAAAAACGAAGCCTCTCTGTCATTTTTTTCTCTCTTGGCAAGAAGGAGTGACACGGTAGAGGGTTTCTGACCATGTTTGTAAGTTTGTTTCCAGGCCTTCTTCTCTGATACGGCGAAAAAGCCAAAAAAAGTAGCCTGGGCATAAAGTTGAAATTGGCCTTAACGCAGCTTAAACATTCAGGCAAAAGGTGACCTGGCATGTTTCTGATGCCCCTCTCTGGGAAATGTCGAAATATTTCAACTTTTATGGACAAAAATTTCTTTTTTCCATACCTCGATTACTTCTTGAAGCTTCCTTATTTCCTAAACAAACAAGCACACATATTCTAAACAAACAAGCACACATATTGTAAACAAACAAACACACATATTGTAAACAAACTTTTATATCACTATTTATTTTTGCGCTTCCTTGAATTCCAAGCCTCTTCCTCGAAGGGTTAAAAAGTGAATGACGAAATCTTAAAAAAGATGACCTGAAGTTTTGATGAGATCAAGGGAAGGTATTTTTGTGAATATGAGGAGCAGTCAACCTTGTACCCAGGGTTTCTTGCCTTTTTGATATTCGGATGGCAGCGAAGAATATCAAAAAGGCAAGAAACCCTGGGTACGAGCTTGGATTATAATTTGGATTCATACTTTTTCATTTTCTTGGATTTCATTGTACAAATTCTTGATTTCCTAAAAATAGAAAATGTATGTTTATCTTGTATTGTTGTGACAATATATTATGTTCTAAATAAATACTTTCAACAAAATGTTTTCAGGGAATTCACCTACACTTCATAGAATTACCCGAGAAACATTTTAAAAAAATCCAAAAGTTAGTTCAACGCCAGTTGATAGTTCTGTATACAAATACAAATACTGAATACGAATACAAACATTTCAAGATATTTTTATTTTAAAAATACACTTAAAAAAAACTATTCTAAAACATGCAGGGGAAAGTTTAGGACAAACTTCAGGATTTCCAGGATTTCCCAGTACGTGTGGCCAAAAAAGCAATATTCCAGTATACCCCAGTATGAATGGCCACCTTATTGGAAATTTTTGAGGGCATATATTTCTGTTTTCTTGGTTTATCAACTAAGCATCACTTAAAAAGAACACGTCACTCGTGTGGCGAGGGTGAAATTCACATGCAAAGATGTTGATCTATACCGACATTCACAAGATGTTGATCTGGGGAATGAAACTTGCCACTAATAATTTCAGCATTAAGTGGCGCCATTTGTTTATTGGCTTGTGTTTATATACGCAAGGTCTGGTAATTCTTTCCCTATAGCAATATAAAACTTTTCATAATTTTTTTTGGCAAAGAAAGGAAATAGCAACACAGAGATATTCACACAGAACGTGTAGATCGAATAATTGAAAATCATACCTGTTTTCGACTGCACGATAACACCGAACCCATCTTGCTGCAAATATTTGAGATCTAAAAAAATATAAAGTTTCTGCAAGACAACATCTGATCTTTATTCTTATAAGTTTCATTGTTTTTGTAGCAAACACAGAAAAAAACAAAAAAACAAAAATGAAAACGAGGCTGCATATTAATAACCGAAATTTTCAGATTCTTTTTACTGACTACCCAATTAGGATTTGAACTTGAAATGCGATAGTTAGAAGCAGAAAATGAAGCGATATTTGGTTTCCCTAACAAGTCGAATAGTACAAAGAAATATCGATCGAATTCTCTGTTTACACTATTTTGTCTTGTCGTAAAAAATCAAAATCGGTTCAATTAATCGAAAACAGGAAATGCTGTTTAAGATGTTCGTAATCATTATTTTCGGTTTTTTGATACACTGTGCTTAGTTAGTAGCAGACAATGAATGGAATGCCGTTTTGCTGCGTGTGTTAATTTTGTTCCACATTTTTGTTTTGTTTGCTCGGACCTGGAATTTTAGCTAAAACTGTTAACACAAAAAGAACGTTCCCGAATTTCTGTTAAAACACACCGTATTATGACCGTAGAGAACCTTGTTGACTCAGCTCTTACACAGCGGTTGAACAGAAATTCGAGAAAAAGAGCATCGGGTACGCAGCTTCCCATTCCCTTGTACACTGGTGTTTCACTGGGTTTTTGTTCTTTAGTTTTGAAATAATACTGAAAACGAGGTTAGATGTTGACTAGATCGTAAAAACGGTGTTAAACAGAAGTTCGGGAAGTATTTGTATAGATGATTTCGGTCTTGAGTGTTGAAAAGTCTTTCCATCTTGATTATTCCTTGAATATTAAACGATTTTTTCGAAATATTCTCCATATGGGAAAGGTGCCAACATCAGACACAAACCAAGTTGAAGGAATTCAACGCAAAACGGAAAATAAAGGCCGATGCACACGCCGTGATTGCTGCAACAGATCTATTACGGAAAGTGAAGTTACTTAAGTAGAACAAAAAAAAAAGAGAAAAAGAGCAGGCATTTGCCTCGCTTAATCAAGTTAGTACTTTTGATTTTATTTAAAATGCGAAATTATTTGTCTTTCTTGTAGGTCTATGTTTTACGCATGCGTGCGTTTTCACATTTCTTGCAGTGTCCAGTTGTATATTATCATTACTGAGTCGGCTATCTTTATTTCGTAATCTTTTCAGGTACAGGTGGAATTAACCGTTTGTAAACAATCGCTCTTTAGTAGGGTAAATCTCTTCCCTTTGTTGGAGAAATTTCTCGTTTCTTCAAACTTTATTTAGAGAGCTTTGACCGTGAATGTAAAGCGCTATCAAGTTGTCAATTTTAATCTATTAATTTTAATACTTTTTTACATTTTTTTTTTTTTTTACGTGTTCACTGTTCTGTTTTACGGGAGATAATTTGTTTTTTTTCGTCACGATAATTTTTACTGAATCAGAATTATAAGGGTGGGAGTGATTATGACAGCAATTTGACAGTTATTTTATTGCAGAAGATGTTTTTTAAAATATACAGTTGAACATCAGTTATCCACACCGAGTTATCCGAATTCCCTGGTTATTCGAACTCGGTCCCTTCAACTTCGCTTAAATAACTGTCATAGTTTAACCGACTTATTTGAAAATCCTGTTATTCGAACTAATTAGCTCGGTCCAGTGAGAGTTCGGATAACTGAGGTTCAACTGTAGTTCAAAAAACTTTCCACATCATAAATAGCCCTTGGGTGTTCCCCAAGAATGCAAATGATATATAATGAATCCATTCTTGATTGAAGAATAATTATCGTATTCAAAAAATAAAAACGTAATAAAGCTTGATGAGCTTGAGACGACTCGAAAATCAAAGAGGATTGTCAGATTACCATCAGAGGGTTCTTTATTGATTGCACTGACTGTATGGTCAATAACAACTTTTAAAAGCTTTTGCAAAAGTAACATCTTGACAGATAACGTGAAGTTTGTTGACACTACTTTCTTAGTGAGGCAATTTTTCACCTAAAATTATTTTCCTAATATTTAAGGAGATAATCCAATTAGGAAGTACAACTTACGAACAAGGATGGGCAAAATCTTCATAAAGTCTCTGTGGCGGAGGTATTTTTTATTAAAACAGCAGGCGATATTGCTTGCCATTCCTATAGAAAACATTCCTCCTCAAAGACTATGGTGAAAGATTATGGTGCTGATGTTTTACTCCATGGATGTAAGTTGCACGCCCTCTTCTAAGCACAAAGCCCGAGCATATGACCATTCCTCCAATGCAGTGCTAGGAATATTTTTGGTACCTCCCAAGCAAGTTTAGAGTGGAAACACTCTTGCTAAATGTAGATGTAGTAGCATGAAGAAAGTAAACGATCACTGAGAAATTGTTACTTGGTGTATCTATTGGTGATGAAATACTTTGTGCTTACCGATATTTGGCCAATGAATGAACTTTATTTCTATCAATTGTAGTGTATATATCCAACAAACGAGAATGGAACAAAAAAATATTATTGCTTTTTTTCCAACAAAAGCCTCAAATCCCATTCTCTAATAGGGCAAATCGACCGCGCGGACATGACTTTGGCGAGATTTGCGCATGTTCTCTTGTCTTCAATAAAGATGTTTGGGCTACAGAGCATGCGCAAAGTCCCTCAAAGTCAACTCTAAATGGAGAATTGTTTCCTTTCTTAATGGAGAATTGTGGTCACGTGACTTGTTTCCTTTCTTTCCAAAAACTGGAGGAACGTCTTCCTCGTTAACCTTCTTCCCTATCTGACTTCCCGTTTTAACACTTCTTTGACCTAGGAATATAAAATGTTAAGTTTCACAAGTTGATGAACATTTGCAGCAAACAAATTTCAAAGCACTGATTGGTGCAACTTTACTCGAAACTCGTCATCAATCGACCACCCGTCCTCTACATATTTAAATTTAGTGACACCTCTATATATGTACGCAGGCTATATATGCACGCAGGCTATATATGTACGCAGGCTATAGTTGCAACTATTTGTGTGACTCTATATATAAAATGATATTCAAATGTTACACATATTTTTATTCTACATATTTTTATAGCAATACATGTCATCGTTAAACGTTTTTTGTTTTATAAGCATCACATTTACAAGCATCACGTCGAGGCTCATGTTGAACAACAAGCATCATTGACGCTCAAAAATGCTTTAATTTTTGGAAATATCAAATCCTTACAAGGCTACATCTACATGGCAAAAATATTATGCATGTTCAAATTGCAAAATTCCCGTTAAGTTGCAGTCTACTGTGCCAGCCAGAAAGAAACTTTCACAAAGGATCGGTGTACTTATCAACCGTAAACTCAAATCTGTACCTTGGATTTGTCAAAATTGCCTATGGTTAGCTTTATCTTTCAAAAACGTTCAATGTGAAATCCTGAAAGATCTCTTAGCTATAACAGATTCTGTAATCAATGACCAATTAAACACTGAAAATGTACATCTTGAAAACTTAAATAGACTGCGTCATCACTCTTCAATTGCTCATTTGAACACCCAAAGTCTGCCATTCACATATGATGAAGTCCAAATCTTGCTAAAAAAATATCGGTTCGACATTATAAGCATATCAGAAACTGGGCTGAGAGGTGACAAACAACATTAATATACCGGGTTATCAATTTATCGGTAGAAACAGATTGAGGTGTAGGGTGAAAGATGAGATCGAATATAAAGAAAGGAAAGACATCACCAAGCTGGACAAAACAGTAGAACAACATTGAATTGAAGTTAAAGGTAAGAACAAGAATAGTACTGTGTCATGTGTCAACCAAGCTCAAAGGAAGCTGACAAAAATGCTTGGTGTGAGAAGTTTGACAATTTACTTAGTCAAATATATGTCAAATGAGACGGCATCACAATTATTACTGGCGATACTAATATAAATTTATTAAGCAACAAACCATCTGTCAAAAAATACGAAAACGTATTTGATACCTATCATTTGACACAACACATACAAAACCCCACTAGGTTTAATAAAACCCTTATCGATCACGTTGTAAGCAACATCACAGAAAAGCTACACTGTACATGTGTTGGAAATGTGCTGATGACAGATGAAATGACTTAGTATATTCTGTGCTCAACATTCGGAAACGAAAATTTGAACAACGGTATAAATTTATGCGAAATGAAAGACAGTTTGATTTGCACTCGTATATAAAGGATTTCTCCCAGTTACCCTTAAATATCGCTTATGCACTGAATGATCCTAATGATCAAGTAGATGTTTTAAATCAACTGATTACTGAATGCATTAACCGACACGCTCCACAAAGAAAAGTCAAATTAACCAGACCACCAGCTCCGTAGATGAGTAGTTCGAATATCACAATCCTACAACGACACCGTGATAAACAAAGAAAATTTGCTCAACAAACTGATTTGGTAGAAGGTTGGAGTAAATATCGCGAAACCAGGAATCGATTAAAAAAGGAAATAAACCAGACCAAGATGACCTTCTTTAAGAAGGCACTACTTTCAAAAATGTTTGGAAAACCATGCATAGAATTTTGAAACCGAATTATCTAAGAATAAATGCCGATCGAAAAGCCCTGAATGATCATTTTATTCGAACATTACCACCAACAAACGCGAATTCATTTACAATCAGACATACAAGTTATGCCCAAGTAAACAAAATACTGAAATCACTCCGTAGTGATACATCAACAGGTGTTGATACAATTCCAGCAAAGTTTATAAAACCAGTAAGCGAATTACTTTCATCACCATTAACAAACATTATCAACAATTGCATAGATAAATCAATTCAATGGAAACAATTCCTGACAATTCAAGAATACCGTCCAATATCCGTTGTACCAATCATGAGCAAGATATATAAAAAATAATATTTACTCAGATATCCGTTTTTATCGACCAACATAAACTATACAATTAAACACAATCAGGATACAGAAAGGGACATTCTTGTATCACATTACTGCTAAAACTGCGAAATGATATACAAAAGGCCATGAATAATACTGACTATCCGTATTTGATGATTACAGCAAGGCATTTGATCCAGCAGACCACCTGGGGCTTGCAATTTCTCGAATTCATCTCTACTACTGCTGATGCTGGTTAATCTATCAGAAAGAAAGAATTTGTACAGATAACATAACTTGAAATGGATAGAGAAAACGCAGAACACAAAAAGCCGTTTAGGACATAAAACATCGGTCTTGCAATGTCCGTGCTGTGGTATTATAAATATTTTCAAGTGAATAACTTTGTATATCTCAAGAGAGCCTCACATAACATTTCTTTAATTCCACAAAAAGACTTCTACAAAACGAGGCACGTGAATGCTTTATAATTTTATACTTCATTGCTTCTAAAAATTAGTTTCACGATGAAACAAAAATATCTTATATGTCATCAGAAAAACGATGTGGAAGAGAAGAGTGTAAGAATTTTATGACCGGTTTTTTTTTTAATATTTAATTTATTTGTTTTTATTAATTTTATTGTTTATCTCATAATTATCTATCGAATTTAAAACTAAATTTTGAGACTAGGTTTTGATTCTACGAGACCAAAGAAAGTTGCATTTGTTGATATAGTTAGTTCCCTTCTCAAAGTTCTGTTTAGTTCGCTCGCTTTATCGTGGTTTCTTAAGTTGGTCGAGCGTCAGCTGTCGTATCCGTATGTCGTTTAGCTTTCCCTCGACCGTTTCTGTTCATCTCTGCTGGATGTGAAATAAGTGTTTCATACGATTAACATGTGTAAATTATTTTTCAAATAAATATTTGGTCACATGTTCATTTTGTAAGTGTACAGATTATTCCAACACTAAAACTTTTGTTGGATATTTTAAATCTCCTCCCAAAACAGCATGCTTGTTTGTGTTGATAGTGATCTTCTCTGTATGTAAAGAGGTGGCAATTTGCCCGACTCGGCACGGCGAAGAAAGGGTTAGCTTTGCAGAGACCGGCATATGTACAGAGCCCTTTAAGATGATTCGTCTTGTGGTTGCGTCAACACGAACACTCCAAAATGTAATTTAAAATAAAAGGAAAGTCCTGTTTAATAATGCATGCGCCATTTTTACAGCCTTCGTTTCCAGGTTGTGCTTGGTTGTTTTGGGCTGACAGTTTGTTCATCTTGAGGCAGCGAGGACGGTAAAGCCCCTATGTTGGACGTCTGAATGACCTGCTGTTCTCCACAAGTACAGCTTTCCTACTTTCGAGTCAAGTTAGCGGGCTGGCCTAGTTCAATTAATGGCCTTCACTTCTTGCTTAACATTGGCACTCCAAAAATGAGGAGAAAATATTTTCTGTCCAAAAAATATAAAATGTGTGAGAAAGAAAAGAGAAGGGTTTGGAAATAAATTATTTTGCATTCAGCTACAATCTTTTCGTGTTTTTTCTTCATGCTGAAAGTGTTATCTCTTCAGTCCTTTTCTGTTTGCTTTGATTCGTATTCAGATATTGGAAGAGGTTGTGTTGTAATGTTGCTGATTTCTGCGGTCTGTAATTACTTTCGATTCCTTTTTGCTTTGATTCGTAATGGCTCTACTGAAGGTTATGTTACCATGTTGCTGATCTCTGTTGTCTGTAGTTGGTTTTGATTTCTTATGATTTAAAAAATAGTTAGAAAGAGTTGGAAATATAGTTAGCATTAAGATTTTAAGCTGTTTAAATTTGGTGTTCATGAAAATTTATATTTATATATATTATATTATATTGTATTATATTATATTATATTATATTATATTATATTATATTATATTAAATTAAATTATATATCTTTCTTTATAATTATATTTATATATTAATAACATATTTGGCAGATATGTGTTTGTTTACTGTTACGTACGAGTTTTGGGTGTGGTGAGGTATTGGGAAGGAGGGGGATTGGGAAAGAAGGGGATTGGGAAGGAGGGAGGAGATGAATCTTTCTTATAGATTCCTACTGATAAAAAAAGAATCCGATGGCTTTGTAAAGCTCCTCATAATAGGTAAGTTATTTTCTTTGAGAACTTTATTTTTCGAAATCTCAGTTCAATCTCGTTCTGTTTTTCCATCTCACTTGTCATTTCAGGGGAAAGATAGAACTTGAAAAAATGGCAGGTTCTGGTTGTTTTTGGCAGTTTAATTACAAGTTCACAGAATTCTGACAAAAATTAGGTAAGTTTTTTTTAAATTAATATTATGAATTAAAGGCAAAGTTCAGTGCATGGTTGTGTTTTTCTTATGTCAATTTTTTGTGTTTTTATGTTTAGGCGGATGACGAATATAACTCTGAAGATGATATATAAACTTGTGAATTAAGTTTAAAAATTAAGTTTTCGTACTATTTAAATACTTGTCTCTGACCCTCGCCGTCACGGTTTTTTCTCGACAGTAAAAAAGGCCGGAATATGGCGCTGCTGATTTGGCTTGAAAGCAGTAACTGCGAGTTTTTAATCCAGAGGGTTAGGATCTTGCCAAGTATCGTAAGACAGGAAATAACATAGACTTTGTAAAAATCATTGTATAGTAAAATATATATGTAAGTTCTTCCATTACTTTTTATAAACAATTTTTTTTTGCTTCTGCGGGATATTTTAAAAGGGATAGAATGATGAGCAGAAATCGGAAATCTTTGATTCTTGTTGATGGGGAAATTGAAGTATTCTTAAAGAGCATAGAACGCAGACAATTTTCAACAATTTTCTCGCTGATTTTTGTCAATGGAGAGCCGTATAGGCTCAGATATCACTTTTACACCTACTTTGAGTACCTTGATGGCGCAGGGAATCTGCATATTTACCCGTCCTCTGCATCTTTATCCGTCCTCTGCATCTTTGAGCAATTGGTAGTGTAAAGAAATGCTTTTTTCTGTGCTTTGACCTGGTGTAAATACAGCCTTAAATGAATGATTCCCAAAGTGATCAGTGATATTTTTTCGAAATCTTTTTTTCAATAGGTTCAATAGGTTAGCTCTTTATCTGAAATTGCAAAAACACAAAAGTTTATTTTAGTTCTTTTTCAGTTTGTATATCAGCAAATTAAAAGTTTCATGATAAGTACTGCACAATGAGCTAATCAAAGGTAGATTAATAATTTTCTAAACTCCCTTCCAAAACTGCATGCATATGCTAGACCATCTAGACCATCTAGACCATCTAGTAAGCTGAGAAGGATCTGCTCCGTATGTGAACAAGTGGTACATGTCCGTCTGTGTGCAATAAAGATAGTCTAGTCGTACAGAAAGCGATATACAGAGCCCCTTAAGATTGTTTTGGTACGCAGGAAAACGCTAATATTCCAATTTTGTAACGCATTTAATTAACATTCAGGTTCATTCAAGATTAGTGATTAGTGATATTTTTGATGAAATGTTGAATGGTTCAAACAGTATCAGGTAGTTTAGCCTGGAAAACGTGAAGAAATTTTCTTCTAATAGGTAGGGTTTTATATAAGAACTTTTATATACGAAGTACCTTTAAGTAAACTAGGCTGGAGGAAACAGAAATGGTGACTTCATCAGGGAAAGGGGAGTCCGGCAAGTAATTTTAAAAATATCGTAAACCTTGGCAAATTCGAATTACAGAGAGAATTTTGACAAGCAGATTGGAAAATCTGAAATAGATAGAGAGAATTTATTTCAATCTCTACAATGAAAATTTACAAAATACTCGAAATAGAGGGGACCACTCTAAATAGAAAAACCTGGTCAAGAGAGTGGGCACCTGAAAATCAATCAGAAAAAGTTGTACATGAAAGAATTCGGTGGAAATGATGTCAGACTCATATTCAAAACTCTCATGAATATGACGAAAGTTAGTGAAAATAAGGGGGAAAACGATCGTATGTAAAAGATGCGAAAATGGGGTAGGGAGTATTGAACTCGTGTTGTCTTAAGCTGGTTTTCCACTTAACTTTTTTGCCGAGAAAAATTTCGCTCCGAAAAAATTCAATTTCCACTTAAACCACCGCTACATTTCAACTCTTCTTCATGTTACGCAATGCAGTGGCATGAGAACATAAACAAACCATTAATAACGAATTCTGGAATAAATACGAAAATCGATTCCAGCGCTATCGAGTTGTTCTACATGCAAATTTTTATGAAAATTGAAACACTTCCGAAATTGCCCATTTTTGGTCAAATTATGAACAATAATTCCCAAATTCGAATCGGTATCATGAAAACTGAAGCACTTTCAAAAGTTGGTCTAAGTTTGCAAAATTCCCCACTTACATGTCCGCCATTTTCTCTCCCGGTAATGAAATAAGGACGATTCAGTAATCACGCTAGGTTTGGACACAATGAAAGAAGAAGAAGAAGAAAAACACACACGGCCGGTTGTAAAGTCTTTCATGCTTACCCAGAAAGCCAATAATGAAAAGAGAGTACATTTTAAAACGAAAGTATTTTTTAGAAAAGAGAATATAAAGTGAAACCTTATAAATTATTATTTAATTTAATTTTTAATACGAATTATATATTTGACTTTTGACTTTTCGGAGTTTCCTCTTTCTTGAATACAAGACAAGAAAAGGTAAACATAGACTTTCATAATAAATTTATTCCAGTGATACATATAAAAAATTTTTCATTTCTTTTTGTTAAGATTATGTTTGCAAGAGGTGCGACCAAACGCGTATATATTATACCGCCACTGATAGTTGTTTTGCCCGTGCTGGTGTACACCGATTACTTTCGCATATACGTGTGTACGAAATGGTGGGGGAACGGAAAACAAGCGGAAGTGGTACTCTTTCAGCGTTCATATTGTAACAACATCAGCATGTTTCCTCATCAGAAAGTCCTCTCGTACTCTCTCTTTGGTAAAGGAACAAGATGGAACGAGGGAGGTTAAAGATAATCGATACCTTATATTCTCCAGCAAAAGAAGAAATTACCTTTGTACAGGGATTGGATTATGCGCATATACCATGACAGGGGAGAGGCGTCTCGTGAAACAGAAAGAATTCAATCATTCAATCCTTAAAAGGGATGAAGTTCATATTAAGTACAATTTACAGAACGGCTGCCCTAGGTAGATATAACGTGTTTTCGTGATCTTGATTCTGAATTGACTGAAAGAGAAACAGCCGCTGTTGATGAATGGTTACAAAGTGGAAGGCTCTTTCACACGGTGAGGGATTTTATTTCAAAATGGTATGTTGCATTAGAAACACAACAATAGATGGAAAGCTCTAGTTATTCTTACTGAAATTATACAGTCAGCAAAAAGTTACTCATGCAGAGATGACCAAAAGACATTGAACGAAGTCTCGTGGAAACATTTCTCCATTGTAAACGACTCGATACAACACGATTTGTATACTTGCAAATTATTTCCTGGTAGTATTCCCTTTCCAACGAAAAGGAAAGACGATATTTTCTTTGTTGGTTGCAATGACATTCCCTGTAGGCGTTATGCCCACTCGAATGTCGGTCGAAAGAGCACCAAGACTGGCGGTATGGTTAATCCAATCTTCATTTTGATTAGTGTTAAAGGAGGTAAGTTTGGAGAATTATCTCGTTCATTCAAACTTTATAAATATAATCTTTATTTTTCATAACTTTGTAACCATTGTATATATCCGATAACTACGGTGGCCGATAAGTGCAAATAAATATTTTTAAAACTAACATGCATACATATAACTTAAAGCAGCATGGGAATAGCATTGTGCGCGTATTTGACACAAGCTTAAGACAGGGCGAGGGGAGCCTGTAACTATAACTAATAAAGACGAAAAAATACAAATTAATGAATTGGTAACGAAAACATCAATAATTTCTTGATAAATAGTAAATTTCTAGGAAATTTGGCTTGAGTAAGTAGTCATTGTATTTACCACAACCCCTTTAGCCCCGGATTTTAAAAAAACTTCGAATTGCACATGGAACGAGCTATTTCAATTTATTGAAGGGTTTCGTTCATGGCTGCTCATCTTTGCTAGGAGTCATTTGAAAACATGAATGATCATCAACTTCTCGAGCTACATCATATGAACACTCTTTTCTTTTTTTTCCATTTTGAGGCTACTTTGAAGGTTATGCCCAGGACTTTTAAAGATTTGTCTCGACGTAGAGGTACACCATGAGGTTTAACCGTTTAAATATTGTCTTGTAGGTCATGCACACGACTCATCTGAGCAGTAGAAAACAAGATGGTTTTACTTTTCGTTGAGTTGAATATAAGTTTTTCTGAGCTCAGCATTGACCATTTCGATTTCAAGGCATTCTGACCGTTGATCATGAATTATAAATATAATGATAAATATAAGCGTTTCTCATAGATATCTTATTGTACAATGAAAACTGTTCGATTGTTGTTGGAGATTTAAATATCCGTAGCTTGTATTCATTGATATCCACTCCTACATGCCACAAATCTAGATGTGCAGTGGTCATGTTGTAAAGAGCAAGAAAGACTGCTTTCACTTCAGCGGAACTTTCGACATCATTGGGGTTCTCCCACTGATCTAAAAATAACACTGGATGGAGATCTAAAAATAATGACCAAGTTTTCTGGGGGTCCAGAGATAGCTGCCGCCGAATTTTTATTTCTTTTAGATATTGGTGTGAGAAAAGTTTTTTTAAAATGAATGTGATGCAAATTGAATCGTCCAATGTAGTTTTAAGGATTTTTTAGCAAGAATTTCAAAAGCTCAATACACTTTGTTCTTCTTGCGCTTGTAAATGGGGGATAACTGCATTTCTGCACAGTAGTAAGTGCACACCATAGTATCTAGCTCTGGCAACCTATGGTCTAACCTGATGTGCTGCTTTTTATGATTTCCAAACAATGTCTGTAAAAGTAGCAACAAATAAGGAATAAATATATATCAAAGAGACAAGGGACAATTTCTCCCACAATCCAAGAAGTCTTGCAAAACTGTTTAACACTTCGTTCAATTACAATTAAAATTACAATCAACTGCATCATATATGGGATTTGGACAAAATACCTCAAACAAATATTTCAAAACATTTCAACTATTTCAAAATAATAAAAAATAGAGATGGTAATAAAACTTGACCTGGTGGAGAGTTTTCCTTTCCCTCTCTCTCCTTTTCCTCCAGAATGGATTTATTCAGACAACAAGGAAATGATATTTCATAAAGTAAATATAAGTAAAACAGCTAAATTGTTTTGTTTTCCATTAAATTTTAACCCATTTAAATCAAGCAGATCTGTAAAAGTTCCGATCTTCCATTTTCCCAAGATCAAAATGTATGCAAATGGAAAACACATCAAAAACATCAACAGGGGTCGCTGCGGGCATGCTCTTTTTATACTGTTAAAATCCGGCTAAAATCCAAAAAAGACTTTTGTTTGTCACAAAAACGTCAATTTTTATCCCTTTCATACATATCGTTGAAAATATGAAATATGCAGCTGTTATGAAGAGTGGTTGCCAGATCATTCACCAAAAACGTTCACATAAAGCTTGGTCAGAAGATCAGCATGACCTGCAAGACTGACAATTTAATCAGTATCTTCTGTAACACGGTCAAACCAAATTTCTCCATTTTATGAGTGGGTACCTATCTGCAAGTAAAATGACAGAAAAGCTTATGACGGTACCTGGATCTTCTTGTATGTATGTTTTTGTACGTTTAGTTCACAGTGAACACCCATAATGGCAGCGATTAATCACCAAAATTGAGTTTCAAAACAATAGGATGTTCGACCCAGTGTTACTTCTCTATTACGTTTATACATAGCTATATTCAAAGAGGAAACGCTTTCTTTCATTCAAAGTAGGAATTACGTTTTCCTCTGCTTTCGTAGGGGAATAATGCTAGACTATTTTTGACCGACACGCTCCTGAGGAACTAACCAGGGGAGACCGACAACCTGACGTCACATCACTTCAAGAGAATGCGTCTTAAAAGGATTGCTAATGAAACGGGAAACGTTGAAGATATAACGACATACAAAATTTTGTCGTTAATTTAAGCAGAAAGAAAACAAACATTGTTTCCCAGGAAATTGGAAGAGGTGCATATATAAATGAAAATAATTCTTCTATGATTCTTCCATGATTTTGGTTCGTAATTTTTACAAGAAACATACTTCCAAAAAAACACTTCAGTAAAAACAAGATTACTGACATTTTTGTACTGAAAAATTAAGCCTAACGTCGATAGTAAAGGTCGGGCTTGCGACTAAGTGTCATTAGAAGCGTTGTATCCTGGCTTCTAAATCTTATGAGGAAGGGGAGTTCTCATGTTCGCTGGAAATACCTGGTTATTACTCGTTTTACATTGGGCTGTTTACTCTAAAGAAGCTTGTTGGTCCTCTTCGTGTACATGATGTTTAGTTCTTTTTTGGATTTTATTGCATGCATTATGTCTCTTGCATGATTTTTTGCCATTAAGCACAGAAAATTGACCCCAAACGATAAGTAATTAGATATTGAATTCGACTGAAATCGAGGTTAAACATGCACTCGAAATACGGGGTTTAAATCGGATAATCGGGAAAAGTGTATCTACTTTCTTTTTATTTTCTTATTGACTTATTGAAACGGCAGGAAACTCAAGTCAGATCGAAGACTTACAGAAACAGATTGAACACATCTATGTCGAAAATCGACAGCAAGAAAACGTAATTTCGACGCTGAAGGGAAGTTTGAAGTCATCTTTGGAAGAAACTCGACTGAGCTGGTTTTTATCTGTAATGAGCATGCGGAATTCGATTTTAAGAAATAAAAACAATAAGATGTTCCATTGTTTAATTTTACTATTAATTTTAAACAATAAAACATTACTCAGTTCGGTTAAGCAGGACAGCTTGTCTCCATAAAGAAACGTGGCTTTCATTTTAGGTGCGATTACTCTGAGAAGAAGCCTTAATTACGAAACCGCTACACAGCATACGTTCAGGGTAAGAGCTGACATTCGCGGTACCTTCCATTCTTTCATTTCATTTTTAGTTTCTAAAGCGTAGCCACCGTTTGTTTCTCTGGCGATCTGTTTTTGGAGACTTATTGATTGCATTCATGAGCGGGAAGAACTGTTTACTGAGCCAATCAAATTCGACCATTTCCTGTAGTAATTCCCAGGTAATAATACATTGTTTTTGGCCAATTTTAAGATGAGAAAATCGTTCATATGATTTATGAAGATTTTGTAATTCTTCTTAAACATTATTCTTTCCTGGCAGTGTTTTTGGAGATTTTGGTGAAACGCTAATAAGCAACAACCTTTATATGGGCCGATGAAATAATTCTTCCTGTCCCTTATATTTTACCTTTCCTCAAAGAGTTCTTCTCTCTAAAGTTAAATTGTAGGTTTTGAGGATATATTTCTGTGCTCTGGGATAACAGATCAACATTACTTTAACACTGTAGTAATCGATTTTTACTGCTATTTATTAAAAGCAGTGTATTTCAAAATACCAAATGCTGCTGCTTCTGCACGCTTTTAAAGGATCATGCTACGTAATTGCCAGTTGTTATAAAAAATTTAAGAAATCCAATCATGAGAAAACTTTTACAACTAAAAACATGGGATTTTGTAACAAATAACAAACTGACTGAAAGAAAGAAAAGGGTTGTTTCTATTAATTTTTTTTTAAAAAATGGGGGTAATCCGGCAAATAAAATCTCACTTTTGTCGTGAAAAATCTTTTCAAATCCGGGATTTTCCCTTTACTAAATATTTTATCGTATGTTTATTTTCTTAGCAACGCGAACATGATCTTGATGTCCTTGATATTAACATCGAGGACATCTCGCGAACGGGCCAGCCCCTCTCCAAATAAACAGCCACTAAAAACTGTTTTGTTGCTTATAAAGTTTGTTTATATCTGGTGAGTTTCGCGGTTACAAGCGACACTCAACGCTATATATTTCCCGCTGCTACCTTTTTTCTACTGCGCATGCGTAGTAGAATGTGAAAATGTATCGGCCTCGTGTAGATTAAGCTTAACCGATTTGTTTAAAACACGATAGCTATAGGAATTTCCCAAGAGAATAAATGACCAAAATATCGACAACAGTTAACTCACTTTGATAGGAAATTTTTTCTATAAGATGGTGCTTACGAAACAGATTGGGAACCATGCAACCAAGTTTTTCACCTGCTCCAAAGTCGCCATCAACTTTTCGGTTAAAAGCTGCACGAGCTTACCAATTGCATCACAGAAACTTGCACCTGCAGTTTGAATAACCGCTATATAAAACAGAGACAGAAACGTTGAAAACTCATCACACATCAACTGTGCATGCGCTTTGAACGGAAAACGTTTGTCTAAAGAGTACCTTGTTGAATTAAGATTCTTACAGCCTCGAATCCCCTAAATTACAGTCTGAACTTCGAAGTAGGAGGACAGCAAGTAGATAAACATCCAACACGAGGCCGTAATTCCCTCAACACGAGGCCGTAATTCCCTCAACAAGTCCAAACTCACTTGATGATTGAAAAATATTCATATCGCTAACCAAAAGCGAAAAATTTCATTACCCTCGGAGAAGAAATTTCACAGACGGTAGACAGAAATGGAAACGTAGCCTTGGCACCCCATCGCATATCTACAAATAGAAAATAGACTGATAAGGTTTGCCATTTCTTTTTGTATTCGATATGGGCGTGTCTACATGTTTTTTATTTAAAAATAAAATGAAGCTATAACAGCGTGCACATGTGCCACAAAAATAATGCAAAACTTCACAAGCAGAAATAGTGCAGGACGAAATGGAATGCAACTTGAGTGAGAGTGATGATGAAAAAAATCAATAGTTGTATGGAACAAAATCTATTTTTAGTTTTATCTATTTAGCTTTGATTAGTTTTCAGTTTTTTGTGCTTGGTTTCCAGTTGATGCCCGGTCTGTATTTTATTCATATCCGCCATTGTGAAAGAGAAAATGTTTTTTTACAAGTTTTTCACTCATTTTTTGATTCTCTATCGAATGGTATAGTTTGTTTTGATGTATTATGAACTTCAATATTTTTCCTGACCGTGAATATTGCTGAGGTCAGCAAAACAGGTTCGAGACCCTAAAAATTTTGGCACCCTCCAATTTTGACATTTTGTCCATGCCAATAACCAGTTTCAATAATAAAATTGCTTTTAACACCTCTGTGCACACGGGACTTCAAAATGGCCTGCACTAAAATGCTGTGACGCAGAAATCTGCTGGACCATCGGGTATATTATAGGATTCTGAAAAAAGCATTTGGTGCTCAACTCCTGCATACACGAAAATGTGGGAAGGTCGGGACGAAAACTGGTTTAACGAAGATTTTCGTGCGAGACCTCGACAATCGTCATTCGATTTTCATCTGAGAGTTTGTTGTTAGTTTCTGTCTTTACAAACTTTTCGTTTTCAATGTCATTCTCCTCCTTCAAATCTTCCTCGATTATTTTCTTCTTTTGAGGCTTTTTCTTCACTTTTTTAGCTGGCGCATCGAGACTAGAGCTCATGGCACTTTCTTTGTCAAACATATGCTTTGGACGATCAGAGATGTGTTTCTCCCAAGTACTCTGGACTTTTTTCGTGTAATCCACACAAAATTCGATGACGCTATTACCCAGTGAGCGAAGTTCCTTTAATTGCCGTTCTTAAAAATGGTTTTAAGAAAAAAAAATGTCAAAACAGATCAAAAGAATGGCTTAGTATAAAATTAGAAACAATACTTGAGGGATCAGAATTACAAACTTGAGTTTCCTGCCGTTTCAATAAGTCAATAAGAAAATAAAAAGAAAGTAGATACACTTTTCCCGATTATCCGATTTAAACCCCGTATTTCGAGTACATGTTTAACCTCGATTTCAGTCGAATTCAATATCTAATTACTTCTTAACAAGAAACTCAGAATAACAGAGAATATTACTGAAGTTCTGAAATCAGTAGAACAATGAATTACAAGGCTAGGCTATAATGCGGTGTTTAAACAGAAATTCGGGAAAGATGTATTCATGAATCAGAGACAGAGGATTCAATGTTTATATGTCGCATCCTGACTCAGTTGAAAATACGAACCTCGGTTGAAAGGTGAAATCAAATTGAAATCAAACTTACCAATGTTCGTTTTCTCCACTCCTACACGGCGTTTTTTGCATACTGAACTTCTCAAGTACCATGTAGTCCAACCAATTCCGATCAACAACACAAGGGAGAGCGGCAAGGCCAAAACAGTTCGCTTCCATATCTCAGATTCTGGATCGAAAGGTGATTTGGTTTCGGCTTCTTTACGAGGCTTGAGAAAAAAAACGAGAAATAACATTAGTAAATGTTATAACACTGATCTTCAAGATTTGTTTGCGCAGATAGATAAACCTCTGCGAAGAAGATCTTAAACTTTGAAGTATGGCAGTATGGGAGAGATTAGGTCGCGTGTCGTGCTTCAGTGACATGACTTCAAAAGCAGCAGTAACAATACCAGGTCTCTTGCCTTTTTTATATATGGAGCCTGGGTTCGAGGTTGCGGCGTCACGTCATTAAAGATTTCAGGATATTAATACGCCAGCGCTTAACAGAAAAATCTCCACCCAGGATATTTATCGCTGCCATTTTTCTATACATGGGCGTATGCAAAATTGGCCTTTCATTTACAACAGGACACTGAAATTTCGATAGTCAATCACTTTTTATTTTACGGGTTCGAGTAAATGGCGTCGGAACTTTGCGCGTG
Source organism: Turritopsis rubra (assembly GCA_039566895.2). Taxonomy (NCBI): domain Eukaryota; kingdom Metazoa; phylum Cnidaria; class Hydrozoa; order Anthoathecata; family Oceaniidae; genus Turritopsis; species Turritopsis rubra. Next base: position 2,031,549 of record CM077619.1, read on the forward strand.
AATGGGTGAAGCGACCAGCTGATTGTGTTGTGTTCGAAAATTGCACGAATAAACGTTTGAAAATGGCTACCACACATACCTCCATTCTGCTTGTGCTGTTCTCGACAATTTCCAGGATGCGTTTTTGATTGGCTGTGATATAGTCTCGTATCTCTTGAGCGACATATTGCAAATCACCAGAAAGAATGAAACCATACGCTCGTGGATACTTAAACAGCTCACTGGCCCTTAGATGGGGATCACTAAATTCTTCCTTGTGACTTGAAGCAGTGTACGCGTCTAATAAGATCCCGTCTACCTCGCCGTTTTGAAGAGCTTGTGATAGTGAACGTACATCAGAATAAGCTTGCTCTGCATGAAAGAACAAAAAAATCACGCAAACATTCGTCAACAAAAACACAGACCAGATAGACGAAGTCATAGAAGGTCTATTACAGAATGTATTAAGACGGGTTTTTTCTTAAGGAAAACACAATTAAAGCCAAAAATTAAACAGAAAGTGTACACTCTAACGTTAAAATTTTTATTTTCTACTCGTAATGCATCAGGGCTTGAAAAGAAAAGAGTGGGCGAAACAGCGGGCGTTGGATTTTGAAACAGTGGGCGTTAGATTATGTCATCAATCTTATCATTAGCAACGCCTTACTCGTGTTGACTTTGCCATTTCTCAAGATTCCAAATCGTTCTTCAAACGAACTATTAATGGCGCCAATCTAAACGCATAAATAAACAGGTGTGGATACTTCTTTTCAAAAATGAAAACGTGAAAAAAGGAAAAGTCTGCAGCCTACAAAAACTTTAGGTGCTGTTTATATTTGTCATATGGAGGTGACCTGACTCCCTTAGCTGATATCTTACTGTCATTAAGAAATCTTCATACATATATATCACGTTCGTATACAAAGCGGGCCAGCCCACTTTAGAGAGACCTCACTTGATTTGACCGGGATAAACTGACCGGGATGAACTGACCGAGGTGAACTGAGATTTTTCGATATGAACACACACACACAAGCGGGCTGGCCCGGTTAATCGAGCTGATTTTCATAAACTATGAAACAATCATTTCTTTTATTTTCTAAATATTATTCAGTTTTAAACAATAAAAGGCCACGTGTGTAAATAATCTCAGTCCAGTTAAGCCGGCCAGCTTTTTCCTATTATTTTTGTTCGGGGCAAGTTGTTGTTGTCGGTGTTAAGGTGGTGTTTGGTGGTGGGTGCGGTGGTGCATGCTACTACCATTATGTCTCTGAAACTTTACAAAAAAATTAATCCGTTCGTCACCTCGTTTCCGTATATCATAACTTTTGCAGAATCGTTGACGACAGTGATTGCCGTAACTATGGAACCTACGATCAGTGACGTGAAAACTAAACCCATAAATATCCATACGACGGCCAAACATCTTCCTGAAAATTTCTTCGGTACGAAATCGCCGTACCTAAAACAGAAAGGTCGACGTCATCCGACTATTTGAGCAAAATTTCAACGACTTCATCACTTCTGATAACACAAAATCTCTTTAATTCAAACTCTCCTTAGCTGGAGCCAATTTACCAATTCTTAGAAACACGCTCACCCGTGTGTTCCTTGAGTGATGAATGCCCAGTACCATCCTTCGGATAAGCCTACCCAAACTTTGGCTGAGAAATCCGTTTGCGCCTGCTTGTGGTATCCTTCCTAAATGGAGGAAATGAAAGGAGTCACTGTTGGGTGTAAGGAAGTTTAATATAAACAGAATATCTAATGTAAACAAGCATGAATGAATTATCAAATAAAGACAAAACAAGTAAACTGGTTACCAGGATCCAGATTGTGAAACCAAACAGAATCATCATGAGACAGTCCAGTAACAACAGCGGCCAAATCTCCAACGATTTGCGAATCATATCCTTCACAATGTTTTCAATTGGTTTATCTTTGACAATAAAGACGACTCCCGGATGTTCAATCAAAGGCACGTACTGGTACCCCAACAGTTCCTTTGTCGTGCTTTGGCCGACGACTGGGAAAGTCAGATCTGTATAATCATCCACTTCTAGAAGAACCCGGCTGATGCTTGTTTTGTGAGCAACTCCGTCGCGGCCGTTCCGCCTTTTATTTAGTGTCGTTCTTGAAACACCTGATGGTCTCCGACATGTGCCGCATGCGAAAGAGATCATGTCGTCGACAATCTGTGAGAAAACCCCAACGAGATCACCAGTCCGCGTTTTACTAATGTATGGCTTTACAAGACGGTAGTTGCTGGAGACAATTTCGGGACAGCTGCACGTTTCTGAAAGTCAAGTGAACGACAAGGTGTTATAGGTTTAGGCCTGGTTGTCATGAAGACGACGTAAACATCGCGACAATTTCTTGAAATGGTGAACAGAAATAACACCCGTGTGTAATCTAGGCTGTAAGCTAATTAAGAATGAAAGACGTAAGTTTATCAGATAAAGGTTAATAGCGTTGTTTACACAGGTGCAATGAAACAAAACGAGTATCCTTCCCTTCTTGATTAATCTGTACTTTCATACACTCTCCACCCACTTAAAGGATTAAATAATCGAGAAAAAACACAACACGTACTTCCCGTCACAAGAGCAGCAACTCCGTCACCGTATTGATTATAAGCCGACACTTCCACATGATATTCAGTGTTCGGCTTTAACCTTCTGAAAACTATTTCTGTGAGCGACGGATGAACCCGACTTTCCGTCGTTTTCCCTATCTTCCCGATATCTGACGAGACTTCCTGTAGAATCACCTTCGTTCCCAGTAAATCCCCATGGATGTTCTCCAGAAGGGGGTGTTGCCAGCTGATACTCAGTTTGTTCTGCGTTTTTACGTCACTCATGGTTACGTTACGTGGAGCAGCAGAAGGGCCTGAGAATAGAAACAGTATATATATAAATTTTAAATTATGAAGTCCTTCCTGAAGTGATTACGTGATCAATGCTTCTATTTGATCATAACTTACCTGTGTCATCAGTGGTCGTTGTAGACTGATCACAAGGTCCACTCCCCACAGCATTAAAAGGGCATATTTTGAATAAATACGTGGTACTGGGGACCAAGTTTGCAATGACTATTGTGTTATTCTCAAACGGTACGTCAAATGCGAACTGTTCGATGCCGCCAGCATGAGCCGTGATGGAATATCCGAGCGGTATGCCGTTCATTGAGTTTCGATCGACGCCGTTATACTCGACGTAAGCAGTAAACGGATCAAGAGCGGTGGCGTTCATTTGATTGGGCGGTTGTTCAGGTACTGAAAAAAAATGAGAACATCGACTGGAAATGATGCTATTGCGGAAAACATCTGCATTAGGTAACCTCCTCCCCAGGGCTTCTTGCCGTTTCGATATATGCTGGACGGCCGCATATCATTAAGAAGACAAGAAGTCCTAAGTACGAGGTTGCTGCATTAAGATGTTGAGAAAAAGAATGCCGACAAAGGCGTGTAATGATCATAAATCTCTTATGTACACACTGCGTTCGTACAATAGGAAGCTTACATGCTTCTAACGTATATTGCTGGTGTTGGCGTGAAGCGATGCCTAGTCCGTCAGTAGTGTAAGCCAGCACACGAATTACGTACGCCGTTGCCGGATTCAATCCAGAAACGATCACAGAATGTGTAATGGAGTCGGCAGCAACGCTATGGTACGGAGAAGACGGGTTCAACTTCTCTCGATAAAAAATAATATAACCGGCTATGACGCCGTTTTGCTGGTCGACAGGAACGTCACTCCACGAAATCCGAAACGACGTGCCGTTCTGCAAGCCGACTATACTGATATTTGAAGGGGGTGCTGTCGGAACTAAGAATAGAAAAAAGGCACATATAGATGGGTACAGACGATGAGAACATCGCTAATTGAAGTTTAACGCGAAAGCACCGTTTACATTGATGTAACTGTTCATCACGTGGTTGATCTCACGACACCATTCAAAAGTTCATTTTCTCCAATGAAAAAAGGAAAGGTTAATTACAGGAGAAAAGGTTGAGTGCGGAAGGGAATAAGAAATATTTTTCAAACAATCTCATTCAAAATTCAATGCTAATAAATGACACAGGTAAGTTAATGCGTAATAATAAGTTCGAGATAACAGTGTTAACCCAGTAGGCAAAATCTTCATAAAGTCTCTGCGGAGGAGTGTTTTCTATAGGAATTGCAGCAATATCGCCTGGTGTTTCAATAAAAAAAATTTGATATTGGCAGTTTCAACCGGTCACATGTTTGAACATTGAACTATACCTGAGGCACTGTTAATGGAAAAACTATTTCCATTTGGCAAAATTGTGATTTTGTGAAGGTCGCTATCCACTTCAACGCTGTCTTGAATGTAAACCAGTTGGAATGAATTCGAATTATTAAAGGTGATGTCGAGATCAACGATAACACTTCCTTCCCTGAAATAATCGAGAATAATAATCGAAATAATCGAGAATAATATCAAAAGCACTTGTTTCATTACCCTTGCTTGTCCTTTTTTCGCCGGCCCTTAATGACGTTAATTTTTAAGACTTGGCGTTAAAAGGGTACGGCGTTAGATGCTTGTCTATGAGAGATTCACGGAGCAATTTTCGAACATAACGCCAATAAAGACAGTTGACATTAATTTTTATGACTTGGCGTTAAAAGGGTACGGCGTTAGATGCTTGTCGGTGAAAGATTTACCGAGCACTTTTCAAAAGTAACGCCAATAAAGACAGTTGGCGTTAATTTTTATGACTTGGCGTTAAAAGGGTACGGCGTTAGATGCTTGTCTGAGAGAGATTTACCGAGCACTTTTCAAAAGTAACGCCAATAAAGACAGTTGGCGTTAATTTTTATGACTTGGCGTTAAAAGGGTACGGCGTTAGATGCTTGTCTGAGAAAGATTCACCGTGCACTTTTCAAAAGTAACGCCAATAAAGACCGGCGATAAAAGGACCGGTGAGATAATCGAGAAATAATAATAAAAAAAAGCCACCAGTTTCTCCTTCTCAAACGTTTGAGAAACTAAAGCGGGGTTAACACTATACAATTAGTTGAAGTATTTTTAACATTTTAACATCGAATAGTGCAAATAGAGAATTCGATCGAAAAGGAAGGATAATTACCGCGCGGAAATTAAATCAACAGTTACGAAGTTGTCGGGAAAACCATCATACAATGCTTGTACCTGAAACATGAAACAGTTATAAATCCAATGTGGAGGAGAAAGAGAGGTGGTTGGGGTAAATTTCACTAACAAGAACAAGAAGGAGGTTATGAGAAGGAAAGTATATCAATAAGTTTCTCTAATAAGATGTGAGCATCACTAGTTTGCGGTCAAAACTTTGTAACCATTATTTCCTTGAATTAGCGCCCCGGGGCGCTTATTTAAAAATCAGACTTTCAGGAGGGAAGCTTATTCAAGGAAGCGCTTATTCGAGGGAGGACGCTTATTCGGTCTAGGTTAGCGCAAACGTTTTAGAGTAATCGTTACCTGCTCGTCAATAAGTTCACCAAGTTGTTGAAACGCCCGACCTTTGCGGTTACTATAGTGCGGAGTAAAGAACATGTCCAGATGCAACACGGCGTTAGCTCTCACCTCTTAAAAACAAAAACAATTTGACGACAAATTTGATTTGAACAATTTGACAACAAATAAATAAATAAATAACTGCGAAAAAAGAAAAACTGTTCTCTTTCCCAATCGGAACTTTCGGAACTACGAAGGAATGAAATATTGTTTGGCGTAACAGCGGGAACAGGTTTGGGATGAGCGTAGGGTGTTGCTGGTTAAGAAATATCAGGATGATGTTCGTGTAGCCTTATAATACGCAGGCACGAAGCATGCATTGCCAAAAACTAATGTGAAGAATAAACACTGGGAAATTGCATACCCGGACAAGGGTGTGTATTGCAATCTGCAAGAACTTCTTCCAACGGTTCAACACAATAATCCCTGCCTCCGTACAGTCCTCTCGAGCATTCTCTTGTTCTTAATATCTTCCCTGTGTTACAAGCTTTTGTGCATCCGGACCACTGGCTCCACGGACCAGGTACTGCATTCACTAAAGAAGGAATAATACGCCATACATATATTACGTTACGTCAGACCTATGTTCAAACGACATAAGTTTACAGTTACCCCCTCTGCTTTATTACGTTGACTACAAACAGAAATTTCAAAAATACGTTTTGATCAGTGTTTTTATGTAAGGTCACGCGTTACCTCTTTTGATCCTTTCCGATACTATTTTTGTGTGACCGGTTTACTTTCCAGCCATTCTTTCCATTTTTTATTACTTTTACTCAAAACTATTTTCAACAATTTTACAGATTTTAATCATACACCTTTCCCGAATTCATGTTTATATGTCGCAGCCCGAGTCAGTTGTCCACACGGGCCTCGATTCTGTGTTAAAAATTAACGAAAATTGTCCCACTACGATTCGCTAACGAGCAAAATATATAGCTAAATAATTACCGTGAAACAATGTAAAACATCAAAACGAGGCCCGTATGGACAACTCAGTCAGGAAGCGACATATAAACGTGAGTTCGGGAAAGGTGTATTGTTTTTTACTAATTTTAAATGGAATAACCATGGAGTTACCATGGAAGCCGAATAAATGATAATGATGATATGATTGTTATTATTAAAATCTTCAAATTTGAAGAAGCTTTTTTTTATGAAACTGAGAAATACGCCGACAAAGTCAACGCGTCAAAACACGTCACTAACGACCAGTCGGCACGAAACGTGTTAAAGAACTGCTTTGATTCCGATTAATTGAAGAAGTTAGCAAAACTGAAATACCTGGGCAGAAATGGGTATTACATAGCCGAGATTCTCTTAACTCGCCAACGCAATCTCCCCCACCAAAGGCTAGTGTACTACATTGACGTAAACGCTTGTGCACGCCTCCACCGCAAGGTGAACTACAAGTCGACCATGCTGACCATTCTGATAAAATTCCATGAACTGAAATAACAACAACCAAAACAGGTAGGTAGGCAAGCACGTGATAAAACGAAAACCTTTAAAAAGATTTATGATCACGTGATAACTTTTCCAAGACTCGTTTCTGGATAGAGGCGCATACGCATACTTTTCAAGTCCGGATGAGTTACTAGAATATTAACTCGCTCTGCCATAAACCTGATCACACATTCTGGCGAACATATATAACAGACTTATGTCTCTGTTACGTAAACTTGTTTGTTACACAGTTTGTTACGTAGTCAAACTATCACGGTGTTAACCTTGTAAAATCAGTTTGGTTCATTGAGATTAAGATCGCTTTATGCCTCGTTTATTCAAATTTTTGGTAAGACTTTTCACCGGAGACGTTAGTTGGTTTGAGACTGGTTGATAAAAACATGTTCGATCATACTTCACTTTCACTTTTCAGCATTGTGATAGATGGTCGAAACAGACCTAAAACATACAAGCAACACACGGTTGGACAAAACCTCTTCGCCTTACTTGGACAACGTGTTTCGCCACAATCTCTTATCTCGCTCGGTTGACCAACGCAAGGTTTCTCGTTACCGGTTCTGTGGCATTGACGTGACCGTCCTTGAATGCCTTCACAAGTGGTGCTGCATGCACTCCATGGGGACCATAGGCCAAAACCAAAATCACCTATAAGAAAATGTATTGAAAACAAAATGAATCACAACAGCAGGACTCCCACTGTAAATCTGCCAGTTTGTCTTTAGGGAGTTTTGGACACTTTTTCCTCAAGTGTTATGACATTTTATGACAACTGCGACCAACTGCCGATGAAGTAGAAAACTTAATAAAATAACCTATGCCACTTTTCAACAGCATAAGCAAGTAACAAACATTTTCATATAGCAAGATATGAAATTCTTAGTCTATAGATATTGATCAATTTTCAACCTCAATTATCTGGAAATCTTGAAAATCTTTTGTGCATAAAAACAGTATTAGTTTAGTTAGTTGTGCGGCACTTTCAAGGCAAACTACAGAAGCTGTCATTCCTTTTCCAATACGTTTCTTTATTCATTCTTACTATTTTGCGTGATGTTGAAAATCTGAAGATGGTCTGAAGATGTTCTTAAAATTAGAGCAAATTTCAGCCTAATGAAAGATAAATAGTCTTCAGGACAAATTCCACAAATGTGAAGTTATATCGGCATCAAAATCGACGATTTGATCACGCAATCAACGACTCAACATCGGCAATCAAAGTTTCGATTGAAGTCCCAAGTGTACAACATCAACATTCAAACAGTCATTCGAATAATCGATGTTCAACTAGTAAGGTCAGAGAGCGTTGATCATGAGGTCGGGTCTTAGATCGTCGATTGCGTTTCAGAGGTCACACTACCTTAGGTAATAACTGATACGTTAATCCATAATTTTCCAAGACACGTGTGTAAGGTCTGATATTCACTATAAAAATAATTTTGTCTGAAATTTTAATTTCTTAATACACAAAAAATACCTTATAAATATTTTTACCTATTTTTGCATCAAAAGTATTTATGACGGTTCGAGGAAAAATCGTAAAGTAATATTATCGATAACTATCGATAACTATCGAAATCATGTAAAGAAAGAGGAATTTTTAACGCTAGAAAGTTTCAACTGTGTAGGAAATATCTTCAGACACAAAGTTCGCAATAATAAATCCACGTTGAATATTTGTCTTCTGGCCTTTACATTATTATCATCTTTAATATTGTATCTGCTCCATTGTATTTCATAACAAGCCTCCCAAACGTCAATAGTTTTCCTGCTGATAGTTCGTGATAAAAGCTTTTTAAACATACATCTTAACAGAAATAGCATAAACAAAAACCTTCAATGAAATATGTGTGTTTTGTTTTTCACAGTTTTTCTAGAGTTGTATTTTGAAAGATCATATAGGCCCTAAAAATGCTCAGTTGACTTCAGAAGAAGATTCCCCAAAAGATGTTATGATGTTTGATTCTACTCAAGAATATTGTCACAAATTATCTCATGATTATTCATATTCCCGGCAAGAAAAACTCCTCTAAAACCTCCTTCACATTGTAAGACAACCGAAACGACATTTTAGTGGGCTAGGTTAAAATTATTAGACATATTACAATGTTAACATACCACACCCCTCCTCCTGAATTAATCGTAAATTTCACTAGTCCCTATTATGATCTCCTTTTCAATTTACGCTCTTCTGAATCACTTCTAAATCTAATAGGTCATCTGAAACTTAAAAATACATTAAACATAGTTATGAAATCCTTAAATAATGAAAAGTATCAGAACGAGACTTCGTTTCGATCAACTTTTTGACCTTTTTATCGGTTTTACAGTCGTGTTATGGGTTGAAACATCGATCATTCAATCGACTGTTTGATCATCGATACGACGTTTGGTTCGACATTTGGTACGTGTAAATACAACACATTGAATTATCACTTTGCATACATTTTTCTAGGACTGAAATGTTACAGAACTGAAATGTACTAACAACTGGAGGACTAACAACCTAAATTAAGAAGAGAAAATCCTTTTCTGCAAATTTGAGTTAATGAAATAAAACATTCAAAATACACAAAAGGTAATGATTAGTAAACATCCAAAGTTAACACAATAAAGTGTAATATGTGATTAAATGGTCCTTGCTGGTACCACAACCTAGGAAATGCTATATCCACTAATGTAGGCCGAAGTAACGTACATAGTTGTCACTACTGCCAGTAGTAAACCACCAGGTTACTTTATTACAAACCATCTTCTGTAAATATTTATGAGATTTATGACACCTGATCAGTTTTTATGACAAAATTTCTAACATTTTTTATTTTTTATGACATTTGGTGACTTTATGACAGTGCGGGAGCCCTGCAACAACAACAACAACAACAACAACAACAACAACAACAACAACAAAATGTTTACCTTCTTCTTTGCAGGAACACAGCCGCCTTATTTGTCTGTTTAAAGGTTTTGCTGAGCAATCGAGCATTTCAGGAACATCTTCATATCCAGCACATGTGTTGCCATTGCAATATGGAGAATACGATTGATTCCATTTCGTGTTCTGGCTGTCAGAGACTTCACCAAGCATCACGTCCCTGAATACTTCCAAACTGTCACCTGTTTCCAGGTCTGGCGAGCAAATCAAACCTACAAAGAATCAAAACATGAGGTGGGCTTAAAATCATTATTTCTTTATAATATGCCAACATGGTATAATAGTGGACCAGAAATGCATTGTCCCCTGTACATTTATAACACTTGAATAGACACTAATTTCGGAATAAACACCCCCAGTAAAAGTTAGATTTTTCAATAAACGCCCAGGGCGTTTCATCGTTCATTTACTGTTCATTTACACTGGCGCAGTCAAACTGTTATTTTTGCTACAAATTTGAGAGCTTAATTCAAGGACAAAGAGAACGTGACGACCTGTGAGCGAATCATGAATGGTCAGAATAAAATGAATAGCAAAGCAAGGTTAAACTTCTTGACATTAACAATCCGTTCAATCGATGGACTGAGAAAGAAAATGCTATCGAGTCAGAATAATGCCAAGGAAAACAGAATTCCACAAAACAGAATGTTTTTTTTTAGTTTTATCCTTCAAAAAGTCGATTTCTGCCATTTCAGAAGACCAAAACCTCAACATTCTCCCCTAATATGAACTACCTTCGTAACCCCTGTGTAGAAGAGGCCACTTTTGTATTATTTGCAGACCAACTAGCTTCTCTGTTGAAAACCCTTATAAAAGTGTTTGAAAGAACGAAGCATAGCCTGACCCTAAGCCTCATTGATCCAAGCAAAACTTACAAGGTTTACACCAGGAAAATTGCTGAAAATGAGACATGAAGAGTATGAGAACGAGCAATTAACTAACCAAGATATCCCCATGGTAACAGTAGACTGTCTGTAATTCGACATCCCTCCAGCACTCCCTAATTCGAACTTAATCGATCTAACTTCAAGGTTCCTTCACCTATGATTTCTATGTAAAGGCATCTCAAAAGAAGACACCCCAAGAGACGTATTGTTTATAAATATTCATGTACTTTGCTTGATAATTACTGAATGTTTCAACATGGAATATTAATGATCAAGTCATTGTCTACCAACATAGTTTGTGATAAAAGCTTTTTAAACATACATCTAAAAGGAAATGGCATAAACAAAAACCTTCAATGAAGTATGTGTGTTTTGTTTTTCACAGAGTTGTATTTTGAAAGATCATATAGGCCCTAAAAATGCTAAGTTGACTTCAGAAGAAGATTCCCACGCATCTTGGTAGGTAAATGAAATGCCCTTTATAAACTTTGTTCCGCTCATGTCTCCATTCTCGACGTCATTGTAGTTTCGGCTCCCTATTACCTTAACATACAGTTCACTTACTTTTTTTGGTACAAAACTCTTGACAAGACTCTCCACCGTTAGCTAAATACAGGCCTGTTCCTGTGCAATCATCCAAAACCAAGCAATCATTGGTCTTTTCTTCATCCTTTCCACATGTCTGGCTAGGGAGATTTTGAAGCGCATACAAGCCAAAAGAACACTTTCTACGTTGGTGAATTTGACCACGTTTGCATTTTACTGGGCAAACGCTCCATTCAGTCCAATCTTCATAACTGCCAAGGTACAACTCTATAGTGTAACAGTTGATTTTTTAGGCTATGGTATATCACTGCATACTGACATTTTAAGTGTTCCTTACGTTTAGCTGTTGTTGTCGCCTCTTCTGTTGTTGTAGCTGCAGCGGTTGTCGTTGTTGTTGCCTCTTCTGTTGTGGTAGCTGCTGAGGTTGTCGTTGTTGTCGCCTCTTCTGTTGTTGTAGCTGCAGCGGTTGTCGTTGTTGTCAAATCTTCTGTTGTGGTAGCTGCAGCGGTTGTCGTTGTTGTCGCCTCTTCTGTTGTTGTAGCTGCAGAGGTTGTCGTTGTTGTCAAATCTTCTGTTGTGGTAGCTGCAGCGGTTGTCGTTGTTTTCGCCTCTTCTGTTGTTGTAGCTGCAGCGGTTGTCGTTGTTGTCAAATCTTCTGTTGTGGTAGCTGCAGCGGTTGTCGTTGTTGTCGCCTCTTCTGTTGAGTTAGCTGCAGCGAGTTGTGGTGTTGTCGCATTTTTTTTTTCTGATGGAAAAAGGGAGATTTTAAATAACTTCTGAAACTACATGCACTATCTTTATAAGGAACTTTTTCCTGAATTCACCCTCAGGTATTTTCCTGTGTTCAGATATGTTTGATTCTGAAACGTTTCTTTTTAAAAAAATCCATTCGAGAAGGGTATTTCATGACAGTTTGAATTATATTTGAGCATATTTGAAATTTCAATGTCTCCTTGGGTTTTTTTGCAACGCTCAGCTATCAAGTTTCCTATTCTTTACCTTAAAATAAGACCACCACAGTCTGTTGAATTTTCTAAAGAGTTTCTTAGAATTCGGATTTTCGGAGCCTCAGGTTTCTTATAAACTTGTTTTGAATAGGAGTTTCCCCGAATTTCTGCTTGAACACCGTATTATGGCCACATGTCTAACCTCGTTTTCAATATCCAAATTGCTTATAATTATTATACCGGGCAGTTGAAAAAATTGATACTTGTTGTGATTCCTGATAACTGGAACTTTCATTACTGTAAATGACCAATTAAGCACCCTAGGCATTTATTGAAAAAATTAACTGAATGTTTCAACATGGAATATTAATTCCATAACAGCATTATTGAATTTTCAAATGAACACCCATGAACCCTACACCATGGGTGTTTATTCGGCATGGGTGAAACATTTGCTATCTCGAACAATTTTTAGTTCCCCCTTCAATTAACTATTTTCCCTGATCCCTTGGAGGTTCCAGTTACCCAGTGTTAATTGCATTAATAGGTAATTAAGTTATCAAATCACAAACAACAGTGAATTACATAAAAATAAGTTGAGATATGCTGACAAGACCATTATACGGCGTTTAAACAAAAATTCAGAAAAGGTCTAGTTTGCAGGCAAAACTATCTCTAGACTGGACACCATCGGTATTAAAAAAATGTCCCATATGTGGAGGTGACCCTTTAAATACAGGTTTGGACTTCAAAAGGAATAGGCATACATTCCCTCAAAACATGTCCACAATGAGTGTGTTGGGGTATGAAAGAAACTTAAGTTCAAACCAACAAAATGACAGCTCACCAGAACAGGACTTCCCTAAACAGGACACTAAAAAAACAAAACAAACGAGAAAACGTTGCAGAGTGGGTGCATGAATCACCCAGTTTGCCAGCGTAAATTAAGAATGCATCAAAATTGACGTAAAATCGAAAAACCTTAAGGACAGATATTTCGCAGTTAGAATGTAAAAAAACTGTGAATTTCGCAGAATTTATTTTCGCATACTGACATATATATATTTTGAGAAGTGTGAACAGGATATTGATAACGAAGAAGAAGAACCATCCAAAGACAATTCTAGACAGCATTAAATTAGCAAATGATATACTATCTATTTTTGGCACTAAAAAAGCTGTGTTTATATTCATTAAAATTATGGAAATGGCTGCTCCTTTGTCAAAATCCTAGGTTTTAGCTTCAACTTCTTCACATTCATATTATGGAGGAGAGCTGGGGCTTGCACTAAACTTGTTGACCTTGTTATGTAAACAAAAACCCTTCTTCATATCACTAACTGATTAAATGAAAATATGCTACACGTTTCGTTTATTTGTAATTGTAAAGATCTAGTTTAAAAAGTAGTATTTCGGATGAATTTTTTCTTATATTTTTTTTTTCGATTTAAAAAAAATTGTTTTAAAATATGCATCTATAGTTACAGCTCATGCATGTATGTTTCTTTTGTTTTAAACAATAAGTTTCCGGTGTTTCTTAATTAAACCTCGTTCACACTTAATAATCTTTTTTAAATACACTTGTGCTGTCAGTGTAACTTAGACTTTGGAAGATAGTGGTTTGATATGGCTTTAAAACGTTTTGACGCCATTGATGAAATTTTTGTTGTGTTCGCTGAGTTTGGGTAAATTTCTAAAACAGTGGTGTTACAGAATGACTTGTGTTCAAAGTGTATATTACAAGTGACATCAAGTAAGTACGTCTACTGCTACCATTTTGCGCCTTCTTTTATACATCTTTTATAAGTGCCCCCTATCTATTGAACGTCCCTTCCAAAACCCTAAAACTTTCATAAACCATGCATTTATTAGAGAAAATACAGGACGCTAGCAATTCAGAAAATAAAAAAAAACAACAGATACTTACAGTAAGCTACGGCCATTTTTGAACGGCAATCTGTTGAAAACCGCATTTTAAAATATTTATTCACTATACACATTCCTGTATCTGCTTCAGGAAATAAAAATTCACCATCGAAAATGAATTTTCCACAATAACCATTTTTGATAGGGACTAAAAAAAACGACCGATGGTAATTTACCAATACAAAGTTTTGAAAACATTGGATTTGAAAAATTTGTCAAGCATATTTTTGTTGTCTTAATATCAATAATATCACCAAGCATAATATAAAAAATGATGAATGAACAAATCAGCACGTCAACAAGTCAAGTGCGTGTGGACCATTCCGTGGAGAATAGGCTTAAGTTTTCCAAAGATGTTGATTGTTATTGCATTTTGCAAGCATTTTACTGGCAATCAAAATTCTTTACAAAAGAGCAAAAAAACACGTTATTTTAAAGTGGATGGTCTGAAAGTGTATTATAGCCGTTTATTAAATTAGTAATCTTATAAATATTAAAATGATAAATTATTCGCCATGTTTCAATCCAATCCAATATTCAATTTCAATTCAATTTCAATCCAATTCAATATTTTTTATAAATATTATTATTATATATTATTATTATCGTATTATAAAAGTAATCACGCCAATGCATCGTACAAAAGCGATTAGTGTAAACAGCAAAACTGCAAGATTGTTTATATTATGCTTGATCTTAAGTCACAAATCTTTAATGTTGAACATGTTTGACTTTCGAGATTCATAGTAGGAATTTCAACCAATCAGAATCAGGAAACTATGCGTCTTGTGATGATTTTCTGTTGTTGTCATTAAAAAATTCCCCGGTGTGCAAAAAAAATAAATACAATTTGTCTGTAAGAGTTGGAAAATACGGACAATAAAACTCCACAATAGACTTCCAGACCAGGAAATCTTCTAATGAGTGTTTTGGTGTTGAATCGTGTTGAACCGCAGAAAGTTCAAAAGTGAAGTTGAGTTTACAAGAAGGAAATACACTTTTTCGAGGAGATTTTGAAAAACATGAAGAAAAATGGAAGAAAGAGAAGTGCACAACCTTCCCTGTCCATTGTGTAAAAGAATTAAAATCACAAAAATCTTCAGATTTATTTTGATAGTGTAAATCTTTAAGAAAATCTTCAAACATTATCTATTAGATTATTTGAATGGTGTAAACGCAGTTTAACCAAACATAAAAAAAACAAATATTAAACTTTTAAAAATGGTGTTTTCATAGGTGTTTCATCAACATCAAAAGAAGTTTACCTTGTACCAGATTTTCGTATTTGTTATCTTCTAAAAGGTTTGCAGTCCATTGTTCTTTTAATCCATCAAGACCAACACAAAATACTGAGCTATTTTTATAAAGTATAGACAAGTGCTTGGTTGTCATGTTGTAGTTGAATTTATATAATTCATTGCCAAAAAATGAAGTGGTTAATGTTTTCCCTTCATCAGTTTCTGCTTGTATAGGTTCAAAATACCAGGGTTTCCAAATCACACCCACAAAAGTGTTTTCATAAAAGCTAATATACTTCCCCTCCACATTTTTGTCTAGAATTATACAAAAAGAAAAAGAAAATGAATCACCTTATCACCCCTTTTTATGCAGGCCTAAATTTAAAGCTGGCCCGTTTTTACATCGGTCTTCATTGGCATTAATTTTGAAAACTCTATGGAAAAACCTTCACAGAAAAACTTTAAAACACCGCCCTTTTAACGCCAAGTCATGAAAATTAATGCCATTAAGGGCCAGTGTAAAAAGGGCCTTCATTAAAATTCATCAAAACACATGCCCATGCGCAATTAGACATATAGTCTGTAAAGTGTATTCTGAATAATACTAAAAGCCCTAACTTCTTTTATACACTCCTCTCAATGCTAATCTCTCATTTCTTTCCATTAAGCACTCCCTTCCAAAGGTGGGTGCTTATTTGAATTAAGCCATTTTTTGCAGAAGGATGAATTACATGGTATAAAAGTAAGGATAAATAAGATGAGATATTGAAATAGACTAGTAGATATTCAAACATATAAAGCTCTATTTTGTAAAATCTATTGTAAAACTCTTTATATAGGGAAAAACTATAAACACAAAAATCTCTTTGTATTTTAACCTTTAGCTGCAAGTTTAGAAAATTTTAAAGCACTCGCTTCTTTTAAGTACCCCTCTCGATTAAGCACCCATTAAAAAACTCCAATAATTTAATAAGCGTTTAGGCCATAACTCAGCATTTGAAACTGAAATTTGGGCAAGATATATTTGAGGTCAAGTGGACAAGTGGATAGTTTGACATTCTTAAATAGATCATGTTTGTTTTGAAGACGAAAGTTAAGAAGTCTTTTAAACATTTTTATCAACCTTGTTACCAGGCTTGTTTGTATTCTACTGTTCCTAGAGAGGCCTAGGAACATAGTCGCTTTGAAACAAATAAAAGGCTTACCCTATAAAATATAATATATCATGGAATATATATAACTTCACTCACCCTTATATTGCTTGGTCTGGTAATCTTTGACTTCCACATAACTTTCACAATGCACGTGGGAGACAAGAACAAACACGATAAGCTAAACAGACGGAACAATGGACCCTTTTGTAAATTACCTTACAACAGCCTTAGTCTCATTGCGCAGTCCCATAGGAGCATGCATTAGTGAGCTCCATATGACGCAACCCATTTGGCAACAATGCAAAAATTCAATATACCGCAAGCGAAAAAATGTGTCTACCATCTTGGGAACACCTTGATTAAGGTTTTTGAATTATTAACTCTATTTACCAAATAGGTTGGGACATTTGGGCAATCATTATGGATACAAGTAATCATGTTGAAAATCTGACATGAGTCGCTACCACAAAGTGAAAACATTGGATTGCGTACCAAAAAGAAAGCGACGTTTAGGACCAAATATCTAGTAATAATAAGTAATGGCAATAACTGACATAATTTGGGACTGAATATGCCACAAGGCATGTGGCAAAAATTTGGGGAATTTTAGAACTATGACGTCTTATCATGATGTCAGCAAAATCTTTGAACCACGATATCTCGTTAATGGTTCATCGTAAGCATGTGATCCCATACATTTTTTTGATCAGCTTTTCGAGTGCTATAACATGGTACCACTTTCAGTTCGCTATTCTATAATTCTAATTTTTATGAGTAATAAGCTGTTTAGATTCAGAACTAGATTTTTGCTTTCATTTTGTGGATAAATGTTAAGTGGCTTAAAGCAAGACATTTCCACCCAAGAAAAATTTGAAGCCAATTACTGTTTTATATTTTTGAATTTGTTATGGTGCAAAAAGTATGCTTCACCTTCAAGTTCTTTCAATCACTAGCATTAAGTTTTGTGTAAGCAAGAGCCAGTTTAAATAATGTAAAAATCTTCACTACTTCTTAAGAACAACCAGTTCACACTTGCATTTACTGGCTTCAATGTTTCAACATACAAATGGATTTTGGTAAATTCAAGTGAGAGAGATCATGAATAAATCCCTGGCTTTCATTTCCCAACAATGATAATTTAATAATAAAAATTGATATTATAAAAAATCATAGAAAAACATTTTTAGTCACCTGTTTCAAGTCCATTCTGACGTTCACATCAATCTGTAAAAAAAGAAAAAAAAAAGAAAAAATATCGCAAAAACTTCTCTTGAATTCCAAATTCAAACTGTGGTTATGATACCAATGCAAAATTTTTTCTGCATTCTCTGTTACAAGATGATGTAATAGAGCTGCATGAATTATGCAAATTTTTGTCAGAAGTAGCAACGAATGTGAATACACTTCTCTTGAATTTCATATTTTGTAGTGAATTCAAACTGTGGTTATGATACCAATGCAACCATCTGAATACAAAAATAAAATAAAAAATAGATTCAATAGATGGCAAAAAAAGATTAAATAAATAAATAAATAAATAAATAAATAAATAAATAAATAAATAAATAAATAAATAAATAAATAAATAAATAAATAAATAAATAAATAAATAAATAAATAAATAAATAAATAAATAAATAAATAAATAAATAAATAAATAAATAAATAAATAAATAAATAAATAAATAAATAAATAAATAAATAAATAAATAAATAAATAAATAAATAAATAAATAAATAAATAAATAAATAAATAAATAAATAAATAAATAAATAAATAAATAAATAAATAAATAAATAAATAAATAAAGGTGAATTCCACTTATGGCTTTGGATACCAAGCAAGTAATGGAGAGCAGATGTCAAGAAAAAAATAAATTCTGCACTCCTCCATCTTGGTTCTTAGGTCTTTTTTCAGAAACTGTAAACCTATCCAAAATTTTGCGTATTTCTTCAAAATTTCTGGAAGAACAATTTTTAAATTTTAAATAGCTTTTCTCACTGAATTGTTATGAGTATCTTACAAACCATAGTCATTAGAACATTCCCTTGTCTGAAGGTCTATTGTTTAACTATTGTTTTTATTGAAACTGCATTAGTTGAACTATCTGTAGTTTGCTTTGCACACTTTTTTGATCACATGATGGCAAATAACTACTGTGGATTGGCTGGAATGTTATCATGTGATCAAAAAGTATGCAAAACAAAGTTTGTCTGTTGAAAAGATCAAAGGAATCGTCAATAAGTTGCTTTAATAGACTTCCACACTAGGAAATGTGGTGGTGGTGGTGGTGGTGGTGGTGGTGGTGATGGTGGTGATGATGGTGATGATGTGGGCAACAATAAGTTAGTTTTTTGGGGACAGTTGATTGACATTCATTTGATATAACATTAGTATTCATATATAAAATCAGCATAGTATATACAGTCCCTTACTCTATAGAGTATAATCAGCATAGAATGTGCAGGGCCTAAATCTACAAAGTTAAAAAAGACAAGCAAAGAATCCTAATAATTGAACAATTGAAATAAAAACAATCTACTATAATTATAATTACAATTGCTTACTTAAGTAATACATAATTACTAACAGAGCTTGACCCAAAATACAGTTTCCTCTGTCTCATGATTAAAACAAATTGGGTAAAAACTCCCTCTAAATATGTCGTCATACATAGATGGAACGAAAAAGTAATATGATAGATTATAAACATTTCAACATTCTTTTTTTAAATGAACATAAAAGGAACAAAAGCTGTTGGCACAGAAAACTCTTGCATCTGTCTACAAAGTTCAACACTTTAATAAAGAACCTTTACGCCTCTTAGAACCCATACTCTTCAGGTAAGCTCCAAACTTTTGTTTTTGTTAACAGAATGTGTTATACTTTGTCGGATTGGAGACATACTTCTTGAAAAGTTCTTCATCTCATCAGCCATGCGTTCGAATTCTTCCCATCGTATTTGATCGAAGTTAGTCTGATACCGCAGTTTGGACTCCAGCTCAGAATTGCATAATTTCATATCTTCCCATCGGAGGTTTACAACTTCAAGTTCTTTACTTTGATTGTGTAGCTGAAGTAAACAAACAGAAATACCAGATATGGGAATCCAGTATATATAAAAATCTAGACAAACTTATCATCAGGAAGTATGGATGTAGGGTTAAAAATATAAAATACAAAAAAAAAGGGTTTTTTTCATTTTTACTTTGATAGCATTCGGGAACTGACACACTAATACTAATAGCTTATTAACACTTATTTTCCCAAGTACTGACCGGCTAATAAGTTTAGTTCCTGGCAACGTAATAAAGAGAAGATTTATAGCCCTGCTAAAATTTTTTTGTTCTAATTAAAGAAAACATTTAAAAGAATAACATATTCTCCTTCTGTTTTCTTATATTTTCTGTGCTTGCAATGTAGAGTCTTCCTCATCATTTTGTTACTTTGTTTACATTTTTTATGAAGCCAGTCTATATGGGAAAATATTGACCGGCCATGTGACGTAAATTAACCAATCATAATGATCTATTGCTAGAATACTCTACACTGCCAGGTACTACCAAGACATTTTAACAGGGTACCTTAATAATGCCCACTGTTGTATTTTTAGGAAGGAAATTCTACCTTGTCTTGTAGACCAATGACTTCATCTGTTAAGAGCTGCTTGTCCCTTCGTAGTTGTATGTTTTCGTGTGATTCAGCCGACTTGATTCCTTCTAATTCTTCTAACTCTGCTTTTAACCTGTTCTTCTGATATTTCTCTGAAACACCAAAAAATTACTTGTCTAACAAAGACAAATATAATGTTCAAACACTTGTCTAACAGAGACAAATGTAATGTTCAAACACATTAAGCATTAAGTCTTTGTAGAAGTTTCCAAATTATTAAAAATATTTTTCTAGATCATGACAAAGGGAACAGAAACAGGAAATGGCAGTTACATTTCAAACTTTTCAAGAAATTGTTAACATTTACAACCTTGTAGACAAAGGAAACCCTCTATAGCCTTCCAGGAATAACACTTTTATAAAGTTTATAGAGAAACTGATCCATTATTAGACTTAAGATTTCTGTCTGTTACCGCGCTTCAGATTTAAGCATTGAAAGAAGTTTCATGGGTTTCAGTGCTGCTGACTGATCACATATACTGTATTTCCTTGAATAAATGCAGGAGTGCTTATTCCAGGGGGCGCATATATACAAATCAAAAAAAAAGAAGGGAGAAATATCGTTGTTTACAAATAATGAAATAATAATAAATATGTAATAACATAATAAGAAAAATTAGTTTTGTGGGGGTCAGGGTGAGGACGCTTTGTGAGTTGATTCAAGGTTAGGGGTGGGTGGTGGTGGTGGGTGGGGGTGTTGATTAAAAGTTAGACTTCCAGGAGAGGCCCTTATTCAAGGAAATACGATATTGTTCAATTAGTGTAAATACCTCTCGTGAAGTAATGTTCATCTTGAGTGTACTAAAACAAGATAATGAAGGAAATATTCCAATTGAAAGTGAACACAAAACCATAAAACAGTTCCGAAAAACATCTTCATTTGTGTACCTTGTCCAATAAATTTCGATATTTCTGTTGCTCTGCGTGAAGAATCTCCTTCAATCTTTCCACTTCTCTGTCGATGTGTTTACGTTCTTCCTTCAAGGTCACCAGTTCTTGAATGTTGGCTTGTTTGCGAAGAGAACTGTCATGATTAAAATGCCGCTCCTAAATAAAAACAAACAAACAAACACAAACAAATAGAAGTGTAAAAGAAGGAGAAAGAGACAAAAGGATACCCTGTTGAGGAAATATCTTTGTTCTTCATTATAATTGCTATCCTAAACTTTAATTCCCCTGAACTCTTACAACCTACAATCAACTGATACTAGCCATATGACATTGATTATTTAGTGTAAACTGCATGCCAAAACCCCTCCCCCCTGATGGTAGTGTTGGTTGGGTGGGAGAAGAACCTGTGTTGTAATGTTAAACATTGCTAGGGATTGAAAACAGCAAGAATAGTCTTCCAAAAAGCCAGCGAAATTCCTCTTTATAGAAAAAGGGGTGTTACAAAAATGAATGAAAACGTTACTAAAAAAGCTTAGTTTTTCATTTGCTTTATTTGTATACAAGAAAAAAACGTGTGTGTGGGGTGCGGAGGGGGTATTTTTGACAGGCGTTTATTTACTGTTGGACAATATTCAGGGGGTGTTTATACAAATGAAGGTGTTTATTCGAAAAATACGGTAATGACGTAAAACCAAAAATCAAGGATTTGGTTGTCTTTTCAATTTACACACACTACAGTATAAACAAAATCATATATAAAACTCATATGTAATACCATGTCTATCTGTTTTTGAAACTCAATAACTTGTGAAGACAGAGCTGCATTTTCTTTCACTAAGGCAGCACAATCATCAGAGATCTAAAAGTAATTGCTTCCCCATAATCACAGAAAGAACAACACTAAGTCCGAATCGCTGAAAGGATTAACATGGAGGTTACCTTTAACCGAAGGGTTCGGTCTTGTTCCGCTTGTAATTCTTTTTCCCTTAGTTCATAACGTAGGTGCTTCAGTTCTTCCTATGAGAGAAAAAATGACGCACTCAGGTACGAGGCTTGACAAAATAACATCAAGTAGTAACTTACTGTAAACCTCCATTACAGAGAGTACGTAAAGTTGACGGACATTATCATTTTGTATTTTTTTTTCAGTTGTATGATTTTATCCTTCATGAAGGTCCGTTTAACAAAAATAGGGTTTGCTTTGTCACACATTAAAAGTACTTCTGAGGACATCATTTTATATTTTATCCATGTGTCATTATGTTGAGAGCCTACATTACAGTGTACTGTTGTATAACAGTGAGACCTGAACAGACAGGGGTCAATCATCTGGTACCATGTCACAAGTTTCCCAACTGTCCATTGTCAGCATTGAATACTGCAATAAGAATGTGCACCCAAGCAAGCTTTACAGGCAGCACATGGGAGAGAGTTGGAACAAAAAAATTACCGGAGATTCTATTTTTTCATTAAGTAAGTGTTATGTGGCGATTTTGTCTGGCAACATGATTTTACTAAGATGGGGGATAAAAGTGGATTATTTCGAGGGCTGCTAAAAACCTAGGGTACCAACCATAACCAAAGTTGTAAAGTGATTATTACCTTTAGACCTTTATCGACTTCTTCTTTGGACAATGCTTTCGAATGAAAAAAGCGTTCTTCTAATTCTTTGTATTCAGTTTGTGTTTTCAAGCCATCAGCTTTCTGTTTTTCATAAGCAACACATAATTTATTGTAATCTTCCGTCTTTTCATTAAGCTGAAACGTAAAAAAGCAATGTACACAAATTTCAGCGTTAAATGAGAACCTGTTCCTGTATCTAATCTGTATCAAATCTAAATAAAAGACTGTGATAACCAAGGCAAACAATCGAATTAATCAGTGAAAAACAATCACTTTTGCCCGGAATCGAAAATTAAGCTTCCTCTTAATTTTAACAAATCAATAAAGTTTCACAATTAAATCTTTTCTACATTTATGAAGCTATGGGTAAGTGATAAAGTTCATCAAATGTTGCCAAATGTTTGCCGTGCACTAGCTTCACAATGAGAATCAAAGGCACACTGTACACAGGCTAGTCAATTATAAACAATCCAATACCAAAACCTGAAAGTGTTTATTCTTGAGAACGCAAATAAGTCGAAAGACTAGCAAAAAACGACAAGTTTAAAAACAGGTTCCCAAATGGAAAGCAATATAAAATGCAAGTTTGATTGTGATGTTGTCGGAGGGAAAGTCCTCCGTATGAGGGAGGTAGGTTGAAACCTGTTTAATTAATTTTTAATTATTATTTTTTACCTAGAAGACTCTTCTCCCTGTATTGAAAAACACAATCGCCTTGAGATGGTGGCTGTCTCTCCAGTCACATTCTGTTTACTGTTTCACACATGTTTACTTTTATTTACTTTTAGAACAAGAAAGAACAAGACTTCTTGTGATAGTTGATTTTTATTTTTATTCGGGGAAACTGTTAAAGATACAGTAAAATTTTGTGCAATACATGTGCAACACAGTTGTAATCCATGCTGAAATTATTTCTTTCAGATATTTGTTCAGATTTTCGTCATGTATGCTGTCGAATTAAACACTTTGACAACAATGGTTTCCAAACTTATTATAGAAAGAAGTTCATTACAAGGATACATAAATTTAGAATGTCAGAGAAAAACAATTCTTAGGATGTCAAGTCATTTCAGTCATCATTGATGGACTTGTGGACTTGTTTCATTGATCAATAAACAGATTTTTTCAGATGTTTGTTGAAGAGATGACCAAAATTCTTATTCATTGTGTAACCACAATTTCCAAAGACTATCTGACTGGCACTGACTGTTGACTTGCCAGGAGTACTTGCTGCTCGTTTCGTCTTTCTTAAAGTACTAATCAATTAAGGAAATTTAATACTTATTATAACACTTAAACAGTGAACTGATGAGAATTAATACTGATAGAATTATTAGAGTAGTGTAGATGAACATGATTTTAATTTTTTTTACCTCGGCCCTCAAAATATTGATTTTATTCTCGGACTCCCGTGACTGCAGCACATTATCTTCCAGTTCAGACTTTACTTTGTGAATGGTAACTTTACTTTTGGCAGCATCTAATTCAAAACGCTCCAGTTGCTTCTTCAAAGAGACTACTTCGTGGACAAGTTCCCTCTTTTCTTTTGAGAATGATTCTTAAAACAAATGATTCGATTAGACACCACAAGCGATCACAGCAATCAAGAGACAATTTTTGGTCAACCTTATGGTTAAATGGAAGGTGGGAAAAAAGGGCAAAACGCATCCTGTTGAGTAAAATGGAATGAAGAAAGTAGATCCAAAGACACAACCAGCATCATTGTGGATGCTTACACTCAACTGGTGACAGAATGGAACTATTTCATTCTTATTAAAGCTTCTTTACAGTCCATAGATGCCTTCCATATCACCATGAAGTCAAAGTTGACCACTTGGCTGGCAAGATGTCTATTATGGCCAACAGCTCTGTATTCGTTTGTGATGTGAACTTACAAAAAAGGTAGACAAAAACAAAAATAGTCTGCTTATGCGAAAGTCAAGCGTCTTTACATTAAATCACAGTTGTTTGTAGAAAGACTTTTTACCTTCTGCGATGTTTAATTTGGACTGGGTATTACCTTTTGCATGCTGCAATATGTTGATTTTGCTCTCCTGTTCAATGAGGTTGCGCTCTCTTTGCTCCAATTCTAGCTGCATCGCCTAGGAACATGCAGACATATAATATACACAACAAAATAAAAGGAATGCATTGAGGTAGGAAGGGTTGTGGATTATGACCTTTGTCTTAAAATGAGCTTTAACTATGATATAAAAATAAGAGTATAAATACGTATGATGGAGGATTCCAATAAGAGACCTTAAGCCTGAAATTCCAATTAACCATTGATTTACTTGCCTACAGAAAACTTTCACTGAAGCACATTTGGTACTTCTAGTAGATGCAGACTTTGTTGCCTGGACTGAAAGTGTTTGCAAGACAATTGAAAGTATATTTATTTAATCATGCAATGTTTATGCATACGTTCTATTTCAACCCGAGCTAGAAAATTCTTTACGATTACAATGACAAATTCCAGCCCCAGTTGAAAAAACAGACTGTAATTTTGCTGCTAATCGAGAATAGCTTTTTATAACACATTCTATGGCAACTAAAGTGGGCTGATATTTCAGCCCAAGCTTAAAAACTCCATGTAACTGGTCCTTAAAATTGTGCCAACAAATGGCTGTAAGTTCACTATGAAAATCTAGAGATCGTATTCTTCCTTTTTATATATTCAAAAAAACTTGGATATCGACGACCGTTTAAAAAATATGGCACATGCAGTATCCATCTTGTTTAATAATGATGATGTTTGAGACGTTCCCCCCAAAAAAAACAATTCCTAAGGAACAAATGTCAAATTGCTTCATCATGGTTCATCATCAATGTAATTATTATTACGAGGTGATTACTTCATGTGATCTATTTTTCAAAATGTTCTAATCTTTCGAAAATGAATAATAACTGAGGCTAATCACCAATACCTTTAATTTTTTTATCATTCGTTCAGCTTCTAAGGAAATCTGTGAAGGCACTGTGGCAATTCTTTGATTTTGGTTTCGTAAATACTCGCATTCCAATTCCAGAAAATAGATCTGCTGTTGTAGATTACGAATATATTCATTTTCAATAGTCGAAAAGTCTGGACTAAATAGACAAAAAACGGTTTTAATAGATTAGCAAAATTAGATCAATTAACCTTTCTGTAAATTACATTTTAGTCTTGATTTTAATTTCAAGGTCCTTTAAGCATGATAACAATCTTTCCCTGCCTGAGTCTCAATCGGCACTTCAAATCAACGAGACAAAACCTGCTCAGACATAATTTACAGAAAGGTTGTTTATCTATATCTCCATAACATTAACTTCCTTTGGTGACCTGCAAAATTAAATTTGTGTGAAATTCGAAAAATAGAAGTTTGTGAAATAAGATGTGTAGTTTTAACCCTCCCATGTCATAAAATCAGTATCAAATATTATTGTCTATGAAATTAAATCCACAACACAAAAATCAATCCATTAAAAGGTATTTTAGGAAGATACAGTAAGGAGTGTCAGGGAGAGATTTCTTAACTTCGGTATTAATGGATGTACAGTACACATCCGTGAAGTAATAATTTTTACATCGAATTGAGATTTTCATGTACAGTTTTTATGTTACAGGAAGTCATTATTAAAACCTTTTGTATTCTTTGATTAGACATACAGAAGTACAATGGAACATGAAAATGCATGGTAAGGCTGTTAACTTCTAAAGACACCAATCCTTCGAGAAAGCTAATTATTTTTATGTGAAGTTTCTTTCGGGCCGTACTGCATAACAAAAACAAACAACAATGAAAACATCATCATTACCTGCCGTTAAAAGAAGCAGCAAGCTTCCCTTTCGTTTTTATCCTTGATGATCTTAGGTTACCACTAAGAAACGGCAAGCTATGAACAGGAATCGACGAAGCTATACGAAAAGCCATAAGAGATAATATTAAAGAAGGGAAGATGAAGTCCAAATGTTCTGACCCTTTCTACGTACTGACAACATTTCTGCAGAACCTCAGGTAGATGATTAATGAAACAGAAATCACAGCAGTTTCATTCACATGTGTTTCACAAAGCAATATTCTTCATCAAATATTTATATTCTTTACCACATAAATATTCAAAGTTATAATTCATATTTTCAGTTTTTATCAATCAAAAATTTAAAAATGATCATATGTGAATAATGAACTTTGTGTATAATAACAAGAATTTGACATGTGGAAGCTTTATTTTCTCCTTATGATTTGACAAAAGGATTTTATTTATTATTGAATTTACCAACATCTGGATTTAATTGGTAACTCAAATTCTTTTAAGATGTTATAAAAGTGAAATATATATCATGAAGCTATGAAGAATTGGAAGAGATAGAAAGACGAATCTGAATATCTGAAAAAATCATTTTATTTTTTTCTGGGTTTTTTTGGATATAATTTTTCTCTGTACCATTTAATATTAATATATAATATATTTTCTTTCTTATCTCCCTATGTACTGATTCTGAATTTTTTAAAATGGGTATACCCCGGGTTAATTATACAGAATAACATATTGAAGTAATACTCGAGTAATAGAAGGAAAATTTGAAAATTTGCTGCAAGTTATTTCTGAAAGTTTCAAATGAAGAAAAAATGAGAACGCAAAAAAAAAAAAAAAAAAAAAGAACAAAGGAATTTCTGAGGTGCACAACGACGTTTTTTATAAATGTTTTAAAAATGGTAAGGACTTTTCTATGTCTTCTGAGTGCAAAAAACAAAGACTTCGAAAAGCTTTTAAACCTTCTTTAATTTTATGAACATTTCAGGAATTTTAAAGTAAAGTTTCATTCACTGGTTGTATGTAGTGCTTCATGTTAAAAGCTTTTAGAGCTCTGGATGTACAGCACAGCTTCTTCCATCCAGACCAGGATAATTCATTTCGTAGGCATTTTTTTCCATTTGTTTATTCATTATCCAGAGGAACATAATGGCAGAAACTGCTGATGCCTCAGAGTTTCTAGTTTGTAATTTTCAGTGTTCTTGCTAGGATTTCAAAGATGCATATAGCAGCCAAGGTTGGCTTTTTTGTTGTTCTGGAAGGTTTTTGCTTTAACGTCAACATAATTTTTGACGAAAAAAAATCACCACAACTATTGTGTGGCACGTGAATTGCACACACAAACTGATTTTGAAGTGAAGTGACATTATGATTTTCAAAAATGGTAGCGTCACAGCAAGAGAAGTTATCGTAGCAGCCTTCATGCCAAAACGTCCCAGCTATATAGTAGGATAGAATTGTGAAACTACCCGGAAAAAATTAATATAAAGCTGAAACTTGACACAGAGGTAGGGGATAGTGTTGGGATTCACAGAAAAAAAAGCCCCATCGAAAGGGTCCCGGCAACTTCCATATTTGGGCATAATCCATAATGTCGGATTTGGCTGAAGATCAAAATTTCGATTTCTCCAAATCATATAATATAACATATCGTTGGAAAGGAAATTTCATGCTGAGTAACATTATAACATGTGCTGGACATCAATAATTAAATTTGAAGAGGTTTTGGCTATTTTAAGACCCCTGTAAAATATTGTTTTAACCCTTTCTGTAAATAGGATGCTGGTTTATTTCAAGTGCACCCTTTGTAAAAAGCATAAAATTTGAATTGATGTCCCTCTTCACATGCAATGCAATAGTATCGTTTTCAATAAATATTTGAATACTCAAATTGACAGCAATCCAATGGCATCATTAGATTCATTCATTCAGATTGCTTGTCGGATGTTGATGTTAACTTTTCTAATCTGAAAGGAAAACGGGCTGTAGATTTGAGATTTAATCTGATATGAAACATGGAAGTCTGTGTATTATGTGAAGAAGGTTTTGGTGATGAACCAGCAGTGCAAGTGGGTGAAAAGGGATTGAAAATGTTGGTGCGAATAAGCAATGAACGTCAATTATATGAGTTATGCAGGTATTTTTAATTGTAATAACTAATAAAGTTCCATTACACAGCATTCATCTCTCTGTTTTCTTGGTGTGAGTTGCTAAGAAATTTATTAAGTGTCACAATTGCATGAAAATACGTTCCCTGCTTATGTTTTTGTTATGCAGTAAATGTTAATATGATTGAATTTATTAAGGAAAGTTTGAATATAAATGATTTTGTGGGTCGAGTGTACTTTTATACTTTTATTGAAAACTTTAGTTAATTAATAACTGGTTTGAGCCCTAGGAGATGTTGCAGAAAGATTTGCCAAGTGAAGTTCTTGTTCATCATAGTTGCAGGCGAAAATTTGTTGATACTCGAAAAGCCAAGAGCTTTAAAATGCCAAGAAAGAGACTTCGATCGTCTATAGACAGTACTTTTGACTGGAAAATGGAGTGCTTTCTTTGTACAAAAAAAGCAATGAGAAAGTATTCAACCGTTGCAAGAGTGGAAACACTACCGTTGATTGAAACTCTTATTAATCGTTGTGAAAGTAGAGGGGATGCATGGGGAAATTCTGTTCACCATCGTCTGAATTCCTGTAATGATTTGGTGGCAGAAGAGGCAATCTACTATATTTCCTGCATGAACCGCTTCCGACTTCAAGCAGGTAACATCAACAAGCCTGGACGTCCTGTAGATACTACTAGGACCGAGAATTTCCAACGGATTTGCCGGTGGATAGAGGAAGAAGGCGACAGTGAATTATATACGTTATCGGAAGTCCACAGCAAGATGGAAGAACTTAGTGACAGTAGTGAATGCTACTCAAAGAAGTATCTTAAAGACAAGCTTATTCAGTATTACGGCGATCATATTTACTTTGCTGAGCACCCTGGACGTTCAAATCTTCTTTGTTTCAAAAATATGGCAGCATGGATATTAGCAGATTTTAAGAAGAAAAAAAGTAAAACCTCAATTGATATCATAGATGCTGCTGCCAAATTAGTCAAGTGCGATATCAGAGAAATTCCAGTTGACAAGTCTGAATACCCATCAGTAGACCAGATGGGCGACATGGATTACGGAAAAGTTTACAGATATTTCTTGGTCACCTCTTCTCTTCAAGGCTGAAGCAAATAAGTTTTGCTCAATGTATTGCCCAAGCATCAAGACCAAGATCAATGATAGTGCCAATACCGTTTGGGATTGGTGTAGATGTTTGTAGACCATCTGGCAAAATTCGGGTTTTCAATTTCCTCAGACGAAGTTAAGCTGTTCAAACAGTCAGCTGCTAGTGCAAGTGATACAACAGGAGATCAAGCACCATGTTTTACTCAACATGTTGCGGATAATGTTGATCACAATATTCGTATACTGACTGGGAAAGGCACGTTCCACGGAATGGGGATAGTATCTGTTAGTTCTTCAAAGCCGAAGTATGAAGTTATCCTAAGCGACCCCTTAGAAAAACATGGAAACATACACTCAAAATTCAAGATTTTAATTCTCCTGACTTTTCACATCTTTTTATTTATGTTTTTTTTTTCACTTTTGCACTGGAAGTTGCCGGGACCCATTCGATGGGGCTTTTTTTTCTGTGAATCCCAACACTATCCCCTACCTCTGTGCCAAATTTCAGCTTTATATAATTTTTTTCCGGGTAATGGGGTTATTTTTTTCTGATTCTATCCTACTAATATACATTGACAAGTTTTGGTTTATTAAGCACCTTGTTTGTAAACAACTCAATTTTTGAAAAATTATTAAGCAACATTTTTTGGAAACCCTGCATACATTAAGGGCAACTAATAATTTTTGCTTCCTCTAATTAAAAACAATTTTTTATTCAGTGAATGAATGAAAAAATTTACTATAAAGATAAAAAACATAATTATTGTCAATTTTTAACAGTTATTCACAAGCCCTTCATTTTCCAAAAAATTCTTTGAGGCACTCTGAATAAAAAATGTTTCCAACCTCGTTTTTATTATACAGGTTTATTATACATTATATGTATTATATATCTTTTATATATCCTGTGTTAACTTGAAATCAAACAAAATGCATGAAGAATACACAGAGAAATCGTTGCCTACTATAACAAAATCTTATGTTTACTGTAAGATGAAGTTTCGAAAAACAATGCAAAAAATATTCATTATTATTTTTTATTATAATTGTCCCATAAATCCATTCTCTGATGGCGCAAAAACTTTTTTCAATTGATAAGAACAACACTGTAGGTTTTATTTAATTTTTTTGCTCTTCATGCACTTTGTCAAAAATGAGTTAACCTGTTAACCCATGAACACTCCATTCTCTTGTTGGTATATATCTTATTTCCTTCTCCTACCTGCCGCCTTTGCACATGTGGCTTCCATTTATGACTATTAACAGACTTCCCTATAGATGCATGATCACTTTTTATCTCTTGGCCTCTTCTTTCTTCTTTCTTATTTGCCCTCCCCTTGGTCTTGTTTCTTTGTTGTTTTCAAGTTATACAACATCTTAAAGTTTCCTGACCATGTCATCATTCTCATTGTCTTGTTCATACATGACCTTCTCACCTGCCTTCTATACTAAATTACACATTTTTGGTTGACTTTTATAACATTCGTGTTGCTATTCTTGGTTTGATGAATTGTATTGAAACTTCTGTGTTTGGATTGCATTCTGTTAAATCCCAATCTATCAAGTCATGGAATGACTCTCAAATTTTCCTCTGTCATGTTGCGTCTGTATCATGTTTGTACTGTAAAAAATTCTCACACAATGTCTATGTAATATAGCTTTCAGTGTTTGTTTGTTTGTTTCAACGGTGGTCTTCGCATTTATAGCTTTGCTTTTGCAGAAACACTTTTCTTTTATCTACTCTATTTACTTTTTCTTTTTAGTTCTTGTGTTGTATTTATTCATTTCGTTATTTATTTATTTTCTGGCTGTGTGATTTCAATTATTTCAATTCAATTAGTTCTTATATTTCTTCTTATGCTGATTTGCGTCCTCTCTTAACTTATCGTTTATGTAAAATTAATTAAATTAAATATATTAATTTATTGCAAAATTATTATTGTCATTACTGCTATATATATTATTTATGTGTTACTATGGTGACTACCATATTGCATGTCCTTCAGGTTTCTCAGTATGTGCAAGACACCTACTATCTGACCCCAGTATTTGTTTATTGATGAGATTGGTTGAATTGATGTATTGCAGTAAGAAAATGTACTGATTCACATGTTTTAAATAGATGTATTACTCCCATGTTTTTGTTATTTTACTCTCACCTATGGGCAGGCAGGTTTACCCCCACTGATAGTGCACTGTTGATAGAAAATTCTTTATATAATGATAAAAGTTTAGAATAATAATGAAAATTTTGGGAGGGTCCCACAAAACCTTAAATTCTGACCTTAAATTCAATTGAGGGATCCCTCGATTGCAGGTTCCCCCTACTGTTGATAGATGGATTATTAGAAAATTCTTTATATAATGATAATGATTATATAATGATTCCTATGAAACTTTTTTATATATTTAAAAAAAAGAACGATGGAGAGCAAAAAGCAAATCAGTTTAAGAGCAAAGGAAAACATGAGGATGACAAACAATAAGGCAGTTTCATCTATGCTTGACATGCTTCTATTCTCGACACATGTTAATATTGAAGCGATTAATCAACGGAAAAAAATGAAAACCATTTTAAAAGGAAGCTTACTAAAAGTACTTTTGACCCAATAGTTTAAATTTGAAATATCGCTTTGCAGTTTAATCTTTCTGAAAACTCCAGCATGTGAATAATGGATGATACTGCTTGTCGCACAACACCTGTTTCCCATAAATGAAGTTTATTAGGGGTAAATTCAAGATGAGTCTGAAACTCTTTAAACAAATCCAAACACCAAAAACACGGCCAAAATGAAGTTGTAGATATTCACGTGTGCTGTTATTGCCACATCTTCTTTACTACTGGAACGGAAAAATTGGCCATGGGACTTCAAATCATGACTTTTAAATCCCCGTTTTGAAAGCAGATTTCCATATAGGGGGGATTTCCGTTTCTTGGTGCGATTGTTATGTTCTTGGCATGCTTAATAACCAGCTGACTATCAGAGTTTGTTTGCATCGCGATGTAATAGTTATGAAAATGTTATGAGTAGCTTCAAGGGTAATTAGCGGTAAAGAAAAGAAATATCATATTTAGTGTTTCCTTTGGAACTATTACGGCACATGGTTTGTACGGTATCTACTGTTCCGTGTTTTATCTCTAAATTGTTATGAAAATTGTTTTGTCAAGAAAAGAATATATGGTTGAACACAGATGTACCCCCCTGTTCCTTTTCTCCTCTGTTTATCTAATCTTCAAAGAAAAGAAATGCTTTTTGTATTTTTATTACTAATGTTGTTTTGATATTGTATTTCATGTCTTGCATCCTTTTGAACATAAATTAGGTTTCCTTTTTCATTTATTGGATTCTAAAATTGTTTTGTCAAGCATAGATGAAACTACCTTATAAATGTCACTTTTAGAAGTCATACACCATGTAATTCAAAGTGTATGCATGTTCTTTGTGGCCAGCAATGTGCGATTCCAACGTTTTTGTTGTTCTTTATTAGAATATATAATAACATGGCAGTCTCAGAAAAACACCAGCAGCGAATGCAATTTTGTGAGTAATCTGTTTTTGTAGTTAGGCTCCTAGCACTTATGGCAAGAATAAATCGTATCAAAACTAACCAGCAAGTTTTTCGAAAAGATCTACCTAAATAAATTATTGAACAATAAGAAGAGAAGAGAGGTGGACGTACGTGTGGTGTGACATTATAAAGAATTTTTGTCAACTTTATTTAGAGGAGAAAAAGTCATACCGCAATTGAAGGTATTGAAGATATGTATTTTATTGCTATTTTTACACGCAGGGCAAAATGGAACATTTTCCAAAAGTTTATTTATACCTGATCGACTTTGAGAACGACTTTTTGATTTGTTTACATCAGCCATTTTGAATTTGGAAGGCAACCAGACGCGCACACCACACGGCACAAACCAACGACGGGTCTTCTTCATATGACGTGTAATGTTTGATGTATATGACGGGGGTCTTTTTCATGGTAGTGATACACCAAGTCGTTGCCCACGGCAGAGTTGACAAAAATTTAATTATTTATTTATCACTCATTATTCTCTTAGGAAAATTAGCCTCGCTGATAATTTTCATGAATAATACTGTTCTTGATGCATAGTCCTAAAATGTATGAGAACTTTTAAAACAACAACTAACCAATCATTTTGGTGATGAAATTCGAACTAACTCAATATAGAAAGTTTCCGACTGACGGTACCCCAATATGCGGAACGAGAAGCATGTTTCATATTTATCAGACTAAATGTACCATGTGTGCCGCCCGTTGCGCCGTAGGGGTTACGAAAATAGTTATATGGACGTTTTTATCTTCAGTGTTATTCTTCTAGAACTTCACTACGATTAAAAATTTTGATTCATCCAGTAAGGGAATTATTTTCGTGAGAAAATATTTAAGATAACTTTCATATCATATATTTAGCGAAATTTCGTGAATTTTATTTGCAAGCAAGATTGTTGTTAACCATACACAGCAAACAAATCTCAAGGAACTCAAAGGTAATATTTAAAGAAAACAAGACACATACAATCTGCATAACGTCTTCTCCTGCGCAGGAACTGGATGCCTTCCTTGATGTTGCAAAATGGAAGCCCGTACTATATTGCTTCTTCTTTCTTCAAAAACCCAAATGAGCTTCCAAAAATCTGGGTGGTAAGCTGACAGATGACCCTGGAAGCTTCGATGCCACCCTCAATACTATTTACCGGGATGCAATTCTCTGGGGGAAATTTTCCTGAGGGAAGATTATACCGGGGGAAGAGGGGGAGGAGCAACCTTCTGGAATCAGCGGGAAAATTGTATATGTTTTTAGCCAATAATAATATATGACAATGTACGAATATGATGTATGATTTAACCAATGAGAATAGTACTTTAGCATTGTTTGTTTAATTAACCAATAAAAACGCTGCATTTTGCAATGTTTTGAAAATTATGACGGAGATCAGATCTTCATAATACAGTATAACCCCGTTAAGTCGGACACGGTTTAAGTCAGACTTTTCTTTAAGTCGGACTAAAACCTTGTCCCCCTTGGATCTAAATAAGTAGAGTCTGACTTAAGACGAAGTTCGGATAGGTCGGACTCCCGATAAGTCAGACCGATTATATCGGTCCCCTGAGAGTCCGACTTAACGGGGTTATACTGTAGTACTTCGACGAATGTACATTCTCCTCTCCACAAATTTCTACAACGCACAATTCATTGAATTTCTTTTGAGATTATTGGAAAACATATTTTAACGTTTTCTAACTCTGTCTTACCTACTACACAAAACTATGTTTTGTTTTGGAAGTAACGCAGCTGTCATGTCAGCAAAAATTAAATTTAATTAAAATTAAATTAAATTAAAAAGAAATTTTTAAGAAAGAAAATTTAGCAAATCAGTTTTCATGATGGATCGGCCTGTGCCAGGGTTCTTCTTCTTCGACGCTCTCATAATTCGTCAAAAAAGGCAAGAAACCCTGAGATGCTGCTTTCACTTTACCAACTTTCTGAAACACACACTGAGCGTAGCTATACCACGTGCTAGCAGTTGCACCATTATTGTTTGTTACCCGACACATTTATCACCTACGATGGCTTATACATTCTAAACACGACCAACTTAAACATCCACAGCGGTTGTCACATATTCAAATATTTTGAGGAACAAATTCTTTGATTGTGAGAGCATAATAGTTACATATAATTAGTGTTCAGAGTAACAATGGATTGAGCATCCTCTGTGTTTGAGATAGCTGAAGTTCGAGATAGTGAGAAGTTTTCAGACGGAACGCAACCACCAAGACAAGATCTTTGTTCAACTCGAGGTAACTGCTGTTCGAGACAGCGAGAGTAGACTTATGCACTTTCGACAACATTGATAGGTAGAAATGAGAAATCATGAAGAAATTTCTCAACAAAAAAAATAATAAAAACGTCAAAAGCTGAGAAATTACCTGGAAACAGAGAGGACGTAGCAACCTAAAACTTTTATGGCATTGAAAGCTGCTTCGGAAATTAGCTCTTTAAGGTTAATAGGAAACTTTCCGGCGTGTGTGGGAAAACTCCCGCCCAGTCATCGTGTGTGGGTAGCAACTCCGATCGCCCTCCTCACTCACATCGCGAAAGGAATGACTTGTAGAGGCATGTACGTACTGAAAAAAAACATGGCAGCTAAGGAGGATATTCCATTTGTCCATTCCACTGTACAAGCATACTTGAACGAACTTTCCCATATTGTTCGCGAAGAAAAATGACAAGAAAGACTGCACACACCACACAATTCTCATTAAAAACACAATATATTCACTTAGATAAGTCCATGCACAAACAGTATATGATCTATATGAATTTAAGGAAAAGCCTTAATTAAAGCTGTTAATAAGCCAATGTTAGGCGCACGAACGCCAGCGAACAGTGATTAATCTGACCTGTATTAGCGCAATGCGCAGCGAGTGAATGAGAATGAGTTTGAAACAATGACGAAAAGTTCATTAAGGCATTTCCAATTTGGCGGCGGTCATTGACGCCGTCACAAAGGCGATCACACAATGTGATATAAAACAGACAAAACCATTTCGGTTTCACATTGCTGCTGTGTGCGCGTTACTGGGATTTGAAAATATCTGCGCATATTACTTCCCCATAGCAGCGATGCTGTCGTCCTGATGATTGACGTCAACTCCCTATTACTCAATCGTTTTCCCTTGAATAATAGGCGAAATCACAGCCAAGAAAACCCGCGAGTTTTAAGGGTAATACAAAAAAAAGCGTACAGTGAAAAAGATAATAGTACAACACAGTGACAGTCTATAAGAAATACATAAAAATTGAGTAAAAAATAGGCGTAATAAAAATCCTGTGGGATCTATCTAACAAATATCATTATAATAATAGACGATTTCGGAGATTCTGGAACCATTTTGATTGTGATGTTTTTGATTACATCAGTGGGGCAGATTTCACTAGATGTGCGCTGTTTTCGCTATGTTTACATAGGAGTAAGGCATGTCGTACGAAGATGTCTTGATTATTTTTTCTTATGCTGTCAGGCGATGCGGAATTTTTAACTTTCCCCACTGACGTAACCTTAATCACAATAGAATCATAATGGTTGCAGGATCTCCGAAATCGTCTATAAAAGACTCATAACGTCACCTTTCTACGAAGCGGGCACTTCTATAAAGGGGTCAGTACCTTTCTGAACGAATAGTGTCCGGTTTATAGACATTCCACGTGACAGACGCCATGAACGCAGAATGAAATCAAAATATGGAGGAAACCTTATATAAGATATTTTTAATTTATTGATTTATCAGCTGAATCATTGTCGACCAATAAGGCCACAACTAAAACCAGTCAGCTGATATAGGAAAGTTTAACCTTGTTTGTAAAATCCGCTGGGTTCAAACGCTTTTATAAGACTTTTCACTGGAAAAGTGAACTTCAGGTTAACCTAAGTCTACCCTGGCAACAGGAGCCAAAAGAGCTAAGAGAAATAAGATACAAATAAGAGAAAGAGAAATACAAATTCTCTATAGTCTGGATTCTAAATTCTAGATGATTGAGAAACAAGCCTTTTCAATTTTTATTTTTTGCCCGAGTCCGTTTTATTCCGTGATACGATCTTTCCTAAACCAGCAGTTTTCTGTCGATCGTTTCTATAACAAAAACAACAACAACATAACAAACAAACAAAACACGTGTTCGAGTAATCGCTTATGACACGTAATGTCTTTTCGAACTTTTGAGCCATGAAAACAATGGAGTCATAAAAACTGGGTTTATGCTGGGAGAACTTCAGGTTTCTAGCAAATATGAAGTTTGGTACGAATTCACACGGGAAGGGTGGCTGTAGGGAAGGGTATCTGTAGGTGGAGCAAAAAACAACAACAAAAAACACGCGTTTTTTGGTATTCTTATAACTTTGTTAAAAGGTAATTCTGCAGAGATGTCTCGTTTCTTCAAACTTCATTTCTAAAGTTTTGACCGCAAATGTTAGGTGCTATCAAGTTATCAGTTTGACACACTCTAGACTAGAATACTTACTTTGACATTTTGCTTCGATCCCGACATCCTTTTCCACCTTCCCAGTGTGCACTTTTCCCTTTTGTTAGGTTGGATTGACACTGTATACATGCTTTTTCTTTCGAGAACGGCTGAAAGACGAGCAGTTGATGGTATAAGTAACAGGGCGTTGCACGGAACCGCAAAGGTGGGCAACTCTCTACGCACGCTGAAAAGGGCGTTGTGAACTACTGAAACCACAAAGGTGGGAAAATTTCAACGCCCGTTAATAAGAATCTTGAAATTCCTGCCCGAGCATTTATAACACTACAGCCAAACCAGTGGGCAAAATCTTCAAA
This sequence comes from Turritopsis rubra, assembly GCA_039566895.2. Classification (NCBI taxonomy): domain Eukaryota; kingdom Metazoa; phylum Cnidaria; class Hydrozoa; order Anthoathecata; family Oceaniidae; genus Turritopsis; species Turritopsis rubra. Next base: position 2,069,720 of record CM077619.1, read on the forward strand.
AAGTCTCTGTGGAGTTTTTTTTTATTGAAACAGCGACATTGCTTGCCATTCCTATAGAAAACACTCCTCGTAAACTTTTTGAAGATTTTGTCCACTGGGAACCACTGTCTATAGTTTGAACTTCAACTTTACCTCTACCTACCGAAATTTAGAAAAACTTTTCCCCTATAAAATTTCTTCATGGCGATTACCCGACTATTAATGACGCTTCCATCGTTTACAAAGAGAAACGATACCTCAACAAAAAAATTCTTTTATTACACATTCATGAAGTTTAGAAACGAGGAATGTTGTGTCTATTTAAACATATCACCTGTTCTTTTGAACAATGACCACAAATCATTCTTGTAGCAAATTTCATCTCATGACCATCCTCCGTCTGTTCTTCATGACATATATCGCACGGATAAATTTTTCCACAGCAAGGAAAGCTAAACGTTTAAAAGAAACAATCAAGTTTTGTTCACCTTCAACAATCACAAATTTGATACAGACAAAAATTTGATACAGGTGATACAGACTGAAAACTGCAGGGATAAGTCCTTATTAGTCGAGCACTATTCGATGAGTACTATTCGGAGATAAAAGAACTTGCAAAGGTTTCATAAACAAAAGAATTCTTGGAAGTTCTGCAGTTGAACTATCGAGGAAAGAGTAACACTCGATGCTTTTACTCATGTTAAGAAGAATGGAATCGGATGGCGATTCAAGACATTTCAGCGAAGGTATGTCGAAATTTGTGGAGGAGAACATTAGCTATCAAAACATAAAAGAAAAACGTTCAAATAAGCCCATTGGTGATACAGACTGAAAACAGAAATTATGTTAATGTGCTCCTCTACGATTTTCGACATGTATCCGCATAGTCAAAATATGTTAATGCATTATTGTCTGTGTATATATAAGGACAACCGTAGGCATAAGAAAATTCCCTTTGATCTTTTCAATAGACTATCTTTATCTTTCACAGACTTATTGATCACGTGACAAAATTACAATCAATACACAGTAATTATTTGAAGTCATGTGATCAAAGTGAATGCAAAGCAAACAACTATCAACAGTTGATTATAACAACAACAACAATCAACAGAACTTGACAATCAGCTTCCAGAATTTTCTAATGACTAGCGGAACAACATGGACAATGTATACAGAAAACAACACAATAAACCACTCACCGTAACCAACGAAAGCTTTTCTTGTAATGCTTACAAGTTCCTTTATCAGGTAATTCCTCTCCTTTCTTAATGCTGAGATCCTTGTTAGTTTTCTTCCTAGTGGAGGAGGGTGTTTTGGAGAAAGCATTACCATTCACTGAGCGATCACCTATGAATAGAAGGAAAGGAATTCCGAATTATAAAGGATTGTATCTTCCTACATGTTGAATATAGACATCAATGGCGTACATGTCGCAAACAGGAACAACTACAATAATGGATTGTGGGTATTAAACGCAAACAAATTGAAACAAAAGATGCGTATACATGCGTATACCTCGCACTTGACCCCGATGAAATTTACTCGCTTGGATGGTTAAATCCATTTTCTTGTGACATGAGTGACACCAGTGTTCTTTCGTGCCGTAACTCATCCCCTGAAGAAATGAAACGGCTTATTAATGGATGTTTCACCAATTAATGTTAACACACTTGTTCTTATTTTTTTCTTCTTGATAAGCACCAGAAGCACAAATCAAAATCATAGGAAAGAAAAACAAATTCCTCTCCCTTCATAGGTGTATTCAGGGTCAGTCAAAACAAGTAGGAGTCCAACGTTATCATCTTTCTTTTCAGTCGTATCCCCAGACTTTTTTTTAATATATCAGGAACTACTGCTGCTACTTCATTGAAATTTCGTGGCTTTTATCAAAATTTATTAGGCTTTTGGAAAATGGTGAAAAAATGTTCCATTACAACAGGTACTTCCGGTGGAAACAAAAGATTGACATGTCGTCAATCGAAAGACAATGAAAATTTGAAAATTCCCAACATTCATATCTTTGAAAAGGGAATTGGGTGAAGAATACCATTACATCAATAAAACATGCGAAATTTGAGTCGTTTACAAGAAAATAAGACAATTAAGTAACTAATCGAACACAACAGTTTATTCGTAGTAGTTCATTTACGATGACATCATCGTGAAATTGATGACATTTAGCACAACTTTTTTTGTTCCATTCAACTTGTTAAGAGGTGATGTGTTACTGAGCTCTAGCTACGCCTCCTTATACTTTTTCTGCCTCGAGGTAGTTGTTCTCTCTGAGGTTAAAGTGAGGGTATTGAAAGTTTTGCTGTTTCCTTGGTATATCACATAAGCACCAACGTAAGCTCAAATGGCAAAAATTAAGCACTGGTCGACTTTTAGTGGTGCTTAAAAAAAACATTTTGGCTGAGTTTAACCTTGTTTTCAATACATTTGAGACTTTAAAAGAAAAAAAATATTTTTAGTTAGCAAAGAAACTATAAACTCAGGCTAAACTGAGTGATCTACGCACAATCCAGAATTTAAAGGAGAATTTCTAGAAAGATGTTCATAGGCGTATTTAGGGTCAGTCAAAAAGGTTGAGGAGTTCGATGTTATGATATATCTTTTCTTAAGTGTCGTTTAGGTTACTTGCACGTTTTCCTTTCCTACTTTAAATGACTAAACTCTCCTCCGCAACATTTGACTGAGATCTATAGCTATGATGTTTACTTCCAAAACAAAACATAAAAACACTTTGAGTTACCTTCAATGTGTTGTCTTTGGAGCAATTCAAACAATTCAGTATGATGATGGAATCATTCAGGATCAAGTCAAAAGGATTGCAGCTGTAACAAAGAAACCAAACAGTTTACAAAAAAATCGAAAAAAACTTGGTAAAGTTGTTTAACCAGTAAAAATAATTTTTTTTATTAGAACGACCGACAATGATGTTTTTTAGTCTACATCAATGCATGATAGTCAAACGTAAATTGTCGAAAATTATTCAAATGTTATGCACCAAACAAGAAACTGGCATTACCCGTGCATTTGTAGATAACCTGCTACAGCGGAATGCTGGTGGATCAGCTCAGGGTGAAAAGTGACAGTTTGAGTTGTATTGCATTTTGCACAAACAGATTCAGTCGTCCTTAAGAAATAGATAAAAAATGTCACATAACTATTACATTCAGGAAACCTACATACACCCAAATAATGTGACAAACACGAGCTGCAATGATTGAAATTCTTTACACACCAAATATCTTGTACTATCTGTTTACAATATCCTATTCTATTTCTTTACAATATGCTTTACTATTTCACACAATGTTTAACTTATAATATTTCCTTTTATGGTGTTCACTTGTTATCAAATCGATAAAAAATTTAATCAGAAATAGTAGACAGGTGATCACAAGATACGATTGAGCAATTTTCCACATACCTCCACCACTGCAAACGAATAGTACATGTCATATATACTCAAGGAAATGTCATATATACAAAATGTACCTATGTGATACTGAACAATGCTCTTACCTTTTCTCAACTAGTTGCATGTCACTTCTTGTTTTACAGCGGCTACATTCCAATGTTAACTTGACATGCTTCAGTTGCATGGTACCAATATTATCGTTTAGACTCAGATGGGTGAATTTGACTTCGGTTCCTTTTTTAATTCTTTCCGAAGGTTGACTTCTTTGTTGCAATGCACCGGTATCTGCTTCTTCAAACAAGTCATTGGCTTCTTCTGTTGGCAATGCGCTATCGGAAGGTACCAATGTGACAGTGTCATCTTGCATTTCTGTTTTGTCATCACGGATTTCTTTATTCACCTTTCCAGGTAAAATGTCTTCGTGGGGAATCAATTGGATGCCAGAAGCTTTGGCATCTCTCAACTTTTTCACCTTATACAAAAAAATCAATTCCCAACCTCAAAATATGTGCTCCTTAAATTAACTTCTCTTATGATCCTGCAACAGTACAAGGTTGTTGAAACCAATTTTCTTATGAACAAGCAACAACAATAACATGAAACAACAGCCTATTGTCAGGTCGCTGAAGTGAAGTAAACGCAAAGCCTACAGATGGCTTACCGTGGTTGCTGCTTTTCGAAATATCAAAATCAGGTTCTTATCAAACCACCGTAAAAATGGACGGAAATCTAAGTCATGTCCCTTTCGTAACGATTTCCGTTCTTCTGTCCATTTTGATAACTCAATGTTGAATGACCTTTTCAAAACACAGAATTTAACATTAAACAAATATCTATAAAGCCTGGTTGCTAAGTTATGTGTGTTGTTGCCAATAACGATGTCTAAGTCAAACTGTCCAGATTGGGACTACACATTCTCTTAAAACAATCGATATGGGCGGAACTACTTTAATGTCAGAAATATTCTCAACAATCATAATGATGATTGAATATCCAACACACACTCCTCTTCCTATAACCCACACCGCCAGCCCGTATTATAGGTTTTTATACTGTACTTAAAACATTACAGTTTTTTTAAGCTTTTCCTTCTCGTTGTTTAAGCTATGTTTTTATTGCTATTATATATTTTTAAAGTATAATTGCTATTAAGCTATGTTTTTAAATGTGTTGTTTGTTTTGTTTTTAGTGGAGAGGAGGGTGTAGGAGGGAGACCACTGAATATCTTTCCTTTTTACTCCTCCTTGATTACATCTACCTATTCTATGATGGCCATAGTCATTGCTGCATCTATATCATATTCCTTTTAATTTATCTCTGTTGTTTGCTTTATTTTGTCTGCGGGGGAGGGGAAGGAGTGTGTAATGTATGATTTCTTGTTGTTTTGCTGCATCATGTGCATTTTAGGGGAGCCTCCTGATTATTTTTACTGACTTTACGTGTTGTCATTTAGGAATTCCCCATTTGAATTCAAGCCATGGTGCTTTTATCTTGGTCCTGTAGTGGAAATGTCAGGGCATATGATATTTATTTATTTAGTGCTATTTTACATTCTGAAATCATTTTTCTGTTTTTTTGATGATCATGTACTTGCTTCTGTTCAATATGATAAGAAAATTTAGTAAAAATAAAAATTATGACCAAGAAGAATGAATGTGCCAATCATGGTTTAACATCATGGTACAAGCAATTCGGATAAATCATTTAATGAACTCAAAGAAGAATGACACTTTGGTATTATCCTGAGCAGGTATAATCTTTTTGATTCATGTTTTAATTCACATTTGATTCAGGTATCCTGGGCAAAGACATAATTTTACAGTTTCTCTCAATAGTTGGAAAATATAACAAAAACATTTTAAGTTGCATTTTTATATTTCTAATCATGATTCTTAAAGAGTGGAACCGTAAAACGTTTTTACACAGGATACTAATAATCATTGGAACCATTTTGACTACAAAAATTGGCTAAACTCAGAACTCTGAGGTTGTGAACATTGATACAAATCTACAAGAACCTTTAAAGATTAGCTTATTGACAGAAAATGATGCGCTTGTTTTAAACCCACATAAAACTTCTTAAATGATTATTTTAATAAAAACATGCTTACTTTGTGAAACCCTCAGGATACGTTTCCTCATTAACAAGTTCAACGCTGAAAATCTGAAATGATCAGATAAAAACATAATGGATAGCAGACATCCTTTATAACAAACACTTTTTAACTTATCAACAATATTATAAAGAAAGAAAAATAATACATACCACTTCTGGATAACTTTCAGGAAATTCAACTCGGACAGTGAAGTCTTTAACAATGAAACTCTGCACAAGAAAAAAAAATAATAATGCGATAGTATACAGCCTAGAATCTTCACAAAACTGTCAATATAGTGGGATACAGTGTCAATTTACATAATATGAAAAACGTTTTACCCATTCAGGATCTGTGGGTGAAATGACAACATGGTAGATTCTTATTGGTTCTTTGTTTATCAAAGTAAATTTATTACCAGCTTTAAAGCGAGTTTCCAATTGCTTGAATTCATTGTCTTGTAATGATTTCTGATCGCTATTTACATTCTGAATGTCTTTCTGAATCTTTGCATGCTGATAAGGACATTTTCTACCTTTAAAACAACCCCTTGTGGTATTGTAATATTGGCAATTCTGTTTTTTTGGATCATTTTCGTAATTTTTTTCACCGTTACTACTATATTCAGGTTTTTGTGAATCACCTTCTGTCACATGCAAATCTTGACAGTTTTTCGCAAAACAACTGTGCTTAGATGAGAAATAAGGACAAATATTTTGACTCTCAACTTTCTTATTTTGTTCAACAGTTTCCTTCTCTTTTGACACATTACTAGTTTCATCACCTTCCACGCTACTCTTAATAACTAACGGAGACATTTGCTCATCATTCTTAGCAATCATGCTACTTTCTTCATCCTTGGGTAACTGTGGTTCCAAATCTTGGTGTAAAAATGAACAGTTTTCAAACTTACAACCCTTTGAAGAAAGATAAAATTTACAAGGTCGTTTGTTTTTCTTTTTGAATTTCCCCTTAATAAGTTCCTTGTTCTCAATATTTTTCGATTTATTTTCTTTTAACACTTCCTTTATATTTTTCTCTTCTTCTTCTTTTCGTTTCACTTTCAGCTTTGTTTCATCATGACCGCTTTCTATTATGTCCTGAGCAATGTCAACATCACTTTTTAATTCTACCTGATCAACTTGGATTGGATTAGTTTTCTGGATGGACTCAGAAGTTTCATAAACACTTCTACCAGAATGCATTGTTGGACTCAGCTGTGACTGACTCACCATGCCACTGTTTTCAGGATGATAAAACGGGCATTTGTTTTTCTGACATCCACTTTCCTGTTTGGAAAACCGACATACAGTTTTAGAATAATTATTGTTTGTTTTCTTTTTTGCATTTTTTCCTTTCGCCTCAACAGTAACCAGCCTTTCCTTGTTTGATGAAGTTTGCTGTGATTCCATCCCTACTTCTGACTTTGTAACTTTGGATCCATTTTGGTTATCTAAATGCTTCTCCTCTTTTTCAGACGAATCTTCTCCAGCATCATTTATGGAACGATAATGCTTGAAAGGACAACTATCACCATATTTACAACCCCTTTGCGTTGCAAAGAAGGTACATGTGTTTGAATTTTCCGATTTTATATGCAGATCATCTGCAATCTTGTTTGCTTCATTGTTACTTTGAGATGAGTCTCTGGTTGTTTGGTCCTTTGATTTGAACTGTTCCTCTTTGTCATCTCTAGGTAAGCAGCTGCCATTTAGTTTACATACTTCTTCAGGAATATTTTTATCAACAATATTGGTAATGTTGATCTGGAAATTATTACCATCACAATTAATAGATCGTTTAGTTGGCTTTCCTGCATCTACAACAATAGTTTTTTCCATCCTACAAATAAAAGAAACTTGAAATATTTTAAATTGTTTGTTTTAGATTGGGAAATATAAATAAACAACAAAGTTTGTGGAAATAAAATAAACAATAGCCTAACACAATTTCAGAAAAACTGACACACTTTGCATGAATAGTTTCAGGTTCCAGACAATAAAAAGACAAGATGAGATTTTTTATTCAAAAATGTATATAATATGAGATGTATTTTTACTGAACGACGAAAGAATTGGCAAGAAAATCAGAAAAATAAAAATTTTCAAATAATTGATGTAAAAACTTTATATATATTATATATATAATTAACTGTTTTCAATCCAGATAGATCTAGTGTCCTCAACCTGTTTCTAGTCTTGTTTACAAACAGAATAGCAAATTAGATACAGAGAAAACCACCCACTGTATATAGACCCAAACGAAACACTGGGGATGATTGAAGCATCTCAGGGCATTTTGTGAAAGACTTTAGTTTCGATTTCTATAGCATTCATCTCTAATAACAGCGATTGCACTTAAATTCTTAAACCTGAGGTTGGAATTATCAGAACGTTTTTAGAGTGTAACAGCTATCTTTACAGAAACGCTCCTGCAAAATGAAAATGGTACCACAGATGCGATCATAGTGTGTTCGTGAAAGTTTTGTAAAGTAGTAGCTGCACTAGTATTAACCGATTCGCTTTATTGCTCTCCATCGTTTATTTTGACATCAAAGTAGATGAAAAATTATAAGGAGTTCCATAGGAGAAAAACAGATTTTTTGAAATATCTAAACTTTCATCGTAAATAGCTAGAATTTTTTTAAAATTCATCTAACAATCTCCAATCACCATTTCCTTATTAAAAAAATCAATCGACTATCTATCGTCCTCCTATAACAAAATGCGGCGATACCGTTAATCCCCTTAAACTTAAAATCCACTCTTACTTTTTCCACATAAAGTTTCACCCACTAAAATTAAGACACTACAATTAGAGGTTCTCTATTAAACTTCCTTCTTATACTACACGTTTTTTCATATAAGAACACAACAAAGAAGGATATATTATAAGGCTTCAAACGTCTAAAAGTTAAGAACATACTAAGAACATTCGAGGCTTAGGCTTTTCATATTTTACAAGAAAATGTCATTATATAGTTAAAGACAAGAATATATAATAATATGTATAATCATAATATGAGGTGCACAATTACCTGATTCTAATTGATTAGCAGGGTGTGCAATGACAATGTAATTGAACTCTGCCTCGCGAATTTTTACTGCAGAAAAAAAACGTAACTTTTTTTATTTTATTTTATCAATCATCATTACCTTATAAGTGATTAGTATCTCGCTGAGTGTACACTGTTGAGTATTTTTTTCTGTTTTAAAGTATTTTTGCGAATGGAATGAAAAAACGTAAACATTTGATTATTATTGATTAACTTCCCTTTGTTTTTATATGATTAACCAGTATATAGTTCTTGAAATTACAGTTTAATTCTACTCAGTAAGTAAAAAACTTGTCCTCCGTACTCGTTAAAATTTCATGTTTCTTTACTTACTACTCGTGAATTAATTGTAACTAATTGCATACATGTATGTATGGGTTTATTTAAAAGTTCAGTTATTAACAGTTATTTTTTCTTTCCATTAACTTCAAAAGATATTAAAATTTCAACATTGCTTTACGTGGTATGCTACCAGAGTGAAAGCTATAGGAAAGTGAGACATGGCACTAGAGGGGGAAGGGGGGAATGAAGTAACAGCCAAATGCTGCATTCGTACAAATCTATTATCACTTACCCCTAATGTAAATTTTCTTTTTCTTTTAGTTCTATCAAATTTTCATTCAAGTCATGAAATTACTCACACACAACATGTTAACTTGTACCATAAAGGGTGTGAAAAATGGTTTTCCATTTAAAATTGAGGCAAACGACATTCAGATCAAGGAAGCAGATTTCAACCCGGAGTTCCTGTCTAGATTAATTCATAAACTCGAATGGCAAGCTCTCATAGAAACTGCTCAGGCTTTAGGCCATGGTTCAAATTTACCCCTGGAGATTTCTGGAAGGGAACAAGAACTTTGCGAAAACAACGAATTCTTGAAAGACATGCACCATGTGCTATTGGAAATTGAGATCATGGAGGGCAATCTGGTGTGCCCAGAGACAGGAAGAAAGTTTCCTATCTCCAAGGGAATTCCGAATATGCTCTTAAAAGAAGATGAAGTATAAAATACTGCCTATTGACTTTTTCTTAAGAGAAATATTCACACAAACGGAGATTTGTGTTTGCTTGAAATAACAGCTAGTATATGAAGGGTTTTCTTACTTTGTATATTATATATAGTAAGTTTGCTCAAGATCAGAGCTACTCAGAGAACCAGTTAGAAAAATTAATTCACATTTTTATTTGTCTATTTATTTTTTGTAGAAGTGAAAGCATTAAATCACACACATGGAGTCTTTCATTTAGATATATCACTATTGTTTTGTACTAAACTTTGCCTCCTTTCATGCTGAAAAGGTTTGTTAAGAACCAGTGAGGTAATTAAAAGGTGTGTTCAGCATTTCAACATACAAATTTCTCTATGTGCTGGAAATGTTGGGATGTTTTTTGTAGGAAAAATGAAAGAGAAAAGATTAAAACCAGAATGTTGTTACTGCAATTGCGTTTTCTTTCTATCTACCTTCAACAATAATATTTACAAACTTTTTTGGGGCACCACATTCAAACAAAACAAGTAAACCTATCTACAGTGATATGGAGATAATCAAGTCAAATAGCATGTTCGTAAACCGCGAAGATATTTCAAATCTTCTACTTTATTATCCGACTTGTTGGGATTCTTTTTTCTTCTTCGTGCCGCTAAAGCACGGGTCTGCGTATTTGATATGTATGTTAAAAATCATTGTTGGTAAGCACGAGACTTCTTCACAACCAATATGGTTATACTTTATATATTTACAATCTGCAACGAAAAACCGTTTAACGAAGTTTCTCTAGCAGCTAACACCGATTTCGCTTATTTTTTATACTCCACCATTTGGCGCATAATATTGTTACACGATCTGCGTATTATCTTCCACTCTTGTGCTCCTTTCGACAATATATCAAACATTGATGGCATATTGGCCAGTGGTGTTGAAAAGAGGCATGCGTAAAATACCCGGGGGCAGAACAATCGGTTCATGTTCTAGTATATCACTTCGTACAAAGTGGCTTTCTTATCACCGGAACCCGTCACGATGTATTTGTCGTCAACTGAAACGTCGCAACTCAGAACAGATGACGATTCCTTCGACTAAAAAACAAAAGAAATCAACATAACTTTTCGTATAGGGTAAATTTTGGGACCCGATGTCCCCCCTTTTAAAAGATGAATAATGCATTGTACAGACTCCCACTACAACCAGCAAAACCCAATAAAAATCTGACAATCAAAACCAATCAGAAAACTGTCCGGTTTTAAAAGATTTCTCTTACAAAACCACGTCACGTCATGTATGAATGACCTTACTTGAAATATACTGGCACCATACGGCGTCCTCCACGCGTTTAACAGATTGTCTTTGCCTGTACTGATAAACCATTTCCCACTGGTAGCATACTTGAGAGATAGTACACAACTTTCGTGCAGATGCAGTTGGTATTTGTCAGGTTTGTTCACATGAAGAACTTCTACATTGCTACTCTCCATTCTGCAGAAAACAAACAAATAAAATTAAAATGTCGTCTGTTAATTCAATCTTTTACGAACGAATGTTTGAATACAAGGAGTCTTAAGACACGGTCTTGTTTTCAAAAATAACCCATTAGCTGTTTTTATACTGAGACTACTTAAACGGAGCCGTCTACTTTATCAAGATCGTAAGGTAAGCATAAATACAGGCGTCTACTTTTTTTTACCAAAAGTGATCATAATAAAGTAATCAGTTTATAGGCGTCGTTTCGATTGCTTTGAAAGATGCAATTGAAAGTAGTCTAGTCCGTCTTTATGCACCACCTGTTGTAAAGTAAGTAGTCTCAGCAATAAAACAGCTATTTACTCAGGAACCGAAGTCAAATATAAAAGGCCTTATAAAAAAGAAGTTCTCGTCGAAGGAAATAACAATGTATATTTTGAAGGTTCGTTTCATTTTCTTGTGTAAACTGTCTCTACCTTAAAGGGGCTACGACACGAATCACGCGATCTTACGAATTTGGTGCAGCACCAAGATTCGATCAGAGGCGATGGATGCGATAAAATTACGGCAGACGGTAAAAAAAGTAAACAAACACAAGAATCACGTGATTCGTGTCGTAGCTCCTTCGTACAGGCTCGATCAAGAAAAAAGTAATTTTACTCAAACTTACCCAACAGCCAACCAATCACCAGTTGGACAATATCCAAGTGAGAAGATCTGAGATTGGAAATCATGCTGTTGCAACTGACGTCCCTCTCGGAGATCCCAGGATCGAACCGTGTTGTCAAGGCCACCTTGATAAAAAAAACGTATCACTCAGTAGAAGTGATGTGACTAACATCGAAAAAACTAAGCAGAAATTTCGTATGCTTGACTTTACAAAATTTGCTAGAACTTGGCCGACATAAAAGTTAATAAATAGTGATTTTGCCATTCATGAATATTACTCTATCTAGTTGTATCTAGCCAAGTCTTACACGATCATGCTGAAGATCTTTACGCAGGCTACATGTCTCCTGTATACGGACTAGTAACTCACCTGTCCATAATTTTGTTCCGTCTGGTGAAATGTCTATACAGCTAGCTCCATCGGTGTGTCCTTGAAATTGCTGAACAATGGTTTGGTTGTGCAAGTCCAGCACAGCTATATTACCGTCACTGCAACAACTAAAACATACTTTACTATCTGGACTGATGGCTAATGCGTAACAAGCCGGCGCACTGGCGTTCAGTTCGGCTTTTATGCGAGGTGTTGGTGATGCCAAGTCCCAAATTGTCAATATATTCGCTTCGCCACCTACGATTAACGTCCGACCGTCTGGAAGTAATTTACACGAACGAATGTATATGTCGCGCTGAAAATAATAAAAACAGAGCGGATATTACATTACAAATTCAGATTGAGAAACTTTTCAGTGACAATGGTGTTATCGGGAAATACACTTTTCTTCTTAACGAGAAGTATTACTTACTAGGCATTCTAATGTAGACACAGGTTTGTTTATTGTAGACTGACCAATGGCTTGATTTATATCCCACACTTTTACACAACCCTTTCCTCCTGTGTAGACGTGCCGAGTTGGATTACTGACCGTCACAGCACAAACCACCTCACCGTGATTCAATGTGCTCAACTGACGTGCATGTCGAGGTATGTTCGGACCTAACAGAGCGTCTGGTGGGAATGGCACTGGCAGCATTTGTCCTTCTCCAGATATATGAAAGGAATATGCAGGCTTTCCACTTGGTATACCGAAATTTGGTAACATTCCACCGACACCGCGCGCAGGATCGAAGCCAGGCTAAAATTCAAGTAAGAATTCTACAAGGACCAAACAAACTTAAAGCTCCTCAGAATTAACAATTTTCATAACACATGGGCAAAAAGAGAAAAGCTCCAAGTTTTGAAGGATTGTGTCATCATATAGAAAAATAGGAAAATCAAAACAAAACCATGGAGAACTCACCAATGGAGGAGCACGTGGGTTGAAATGCATCCCTAAATTATAAAAGAAGTCCGTGACATATGAACACAAAAATGAAAGAAGTGTGTATACCTAACAAATGGCATACCTGCTGTAATGTCACTAGCAGCTGAAGCAGGATGTTGTGACATAAATGGCGGATAAGGACCATTTCCTAAAGAAATACAAAACATTGTTAAGTTATTGAATAATCAGTGAATAAAGTCTGTCTCAAAATAACAAAGTTTTCCCACACAAACCAGTGGAGATACTAATCCTTTATAGATAAACAACAGTATGATAGTCTTAGAAAGAAATGAAAATTATAAAATATTTGTAATGAAAATCATAAAACTATAAGTATAATCAACGGTGTATGGTTTCACACCGTCTCCTTTAAAACTTACTGATAGGTGAAACTTTAGCAATTGGGGAAGACTGACCAGGACTGCCTTTATTATCGTTTGACTGAAATCAGACAACAAAACATCACTACATTCAGGAAAGAAACAGAACAAAACTGCTCAAAACTAATTATACTTAAAAAAGTTCTTCACCTTGCTATGTTTTCCATATGGCGTAGGTGATTTGCTCCTGTCCACGCTATCTCGACCAGAGTCCTTTTTCATCTTTTTCACATCCACTGAATTAGTTCGTGGCGGGGAAGAATCCCCATTTTGTAAACGTTTTCTACTAATGTTAGCCGGAGAAGACCTTTCCTAAAATGGATAGGACAATAGGAATAAAAAGCAAAGGAAAGGAAAGTTACGACAAAAAAATTTTGAAAAAAGATTTTAGCAGATCGTACATCATTAACATCATCAACAACCAATTCCCCATCACTCTTCTCATGATCACTATCATCTTTCTCCTCCTTCTTCTTTTTGACGTTACTTTTCATGCTTGGTATGTTAGATTGTGAATGACCAAGTTCTCTTTTGTCGTAAGCAATATGCTTTCTGTTCATGTATTCTTCGGCTCGTCCGTCATCACTACCATGGGATGAATGGCTGTCAGTAGCTCTGGGATTGTACAACGACGATCCTGGTACTCGAGGCGGTAGAGGTGATTCCCTTAAAGAACTCTCTTTTTCTTCTTTCACTGGTAAATGCGGTGCAGACGATAGTGCATTGGAAAGGGCTAGTAATCCTGAACTAGTGGCCGGTGGCAGATGAGGCGGAGGTAAACCAGGATGGGGTAGACTTACTCCTGGGGGGTGTGTATGAGGTAAACCTTGTTGATGCAACTGTTGCTAAGAAAAACAATAAAAACTCAAGTCAAGATCTATTGCCCAAGACAAGGACCACAGAGTTGGTGTGACTCAAGAACAGTACTCCCTATAATTTGATAAGGATTGATTTTTTTGGTTTGTTTTGACCCCTCAAAAGACATTTTGTTAATCTCCACCAACAATCATCTTATTTTGTCAAGAGAATGGTCACAAAAAGCAGGGAAATTTTCAACAAATGATTTTACTCATTCCCCCCTACAGAACTTGGTAAAAACTTGAACAGTATTACACAGCACCAACATTAAAAACTATAGCGTTGAAAATTTCAAGCTGTTTTCAAGAATCTCTACTACTGTGATGTAAAAACTGAGTCAATATCGATAATTTAAACTTTATATGAAAGGCCCAATTTGATTTTACATCATTTGTAAAGCATACAAAAACTCAAGTCTACACAAGAAAAGTTGTTTTCAAGTACACTCAAGTATATACATTAAAAATACAAAAGAACTTCAAGGAATTAAAAGAATTTCATCATTTTTGGCTAACATGTTCAAATTCTTTTATACTTAACTTAGTAAAATCTTAAAAACAGAAAGACAATCCCACAGAAATTTTAAAATTAACAGACAATGACAATCTTCATACCCCTATGATCGCATTCAGCTCTGACATGGTGACTTGTTTGGCACGGTCTATTGCTTGTAAAACCTGCTGTTGATGCTAAAACAGAAACACATGGAAAACATGTTTACAGTCAGTGAGTAACAGATACACATAGCTGCTTAACGATTAATTAGTCAAACAAAAAAAAACACAACATAATGGTCTTAATTACCTTCCCTATACTTTGATGAGAAAAAAACTTATTATCTTCGACAAGATAAGCCGGACAACAGCACAATTAAATTTATAAGAAAAATCAGCAGCCTCCACAAATATCAAATAAACAACTGATATGCAAACAGCAGTCATATTTTCCTTGTGTACGTCAAAGCTTTGAATAGGAAAGTTTTACGAAAAAAACTTTTTTGTTTCCGTAGATTTTGGATTTCCACTAATCAACTAATGTTCTGTTCACACTCTTATTTGGAAACCAAGATATTCATAATTTATATTTTATTCGTTATCTTGATGACAATTTTACTTAAAACATTATCCTTGGTTGTTTGTAAACACAAGAATATAAAATTATTATATGAATGCTTGGGTATTAAATTATTAAATTAAAAAACGGCTTTATTAAGTGTGACTTTAAATATTTTTAGACATAACTTAAACGAAAAGAATTGTTTCAGTGTTCCTCGAAAAAAACTCCCAGCTGGAGAGCTTATATAAATTGAATCAACAATCATTTTGTCAAACCACTTAGTCTAAATATATGGCTATTATTTAAACAAAAAAGGGTTACATAAAACTTCTGTAGTGTTAATATGTTTTCGGTGACAGTTACGACCATGTATGGACACTTATGACAATACTGTGTCCATTTTCATCACACATTGATAAACACTACTCCAGGACTGCGTAACATCTAATGTTTTTGTAAAAATTACATGTTTTTTGTGAAAACAGACAGAGTATTTATTGAAGTGATGTGTGGAACCACTTAGTTTATTGATCTTTACAGGGGATTTTAAATTGGCCACAACAACAGACATTTAAACGAAACCATACACACCTCTTGAGCTAAAAATGGCAGAAGTTGATTGCATATTGTGATCAAACGTTTTGCTATCTCAGTCTGAAAAACAGAATTAAGAGCATTCATTAAAATATCAGCAAATGGGCTACAAAAATGTATTGCGAGTTAAAACTTAAAAAACTAACAAGATAAAGAATCATATTTTTATTTTTTCCTATAATTTCTAGAAGATATAGATTACTGAGCAACACTAAAAAAAATTATTATCCCAAGAGATAATAATAGAAATCATCTTGTTCTTTGAAACCATGGAAATTGTGTTTATATATTATTCAGACAATATATTTCAAATGATTAGGGAAAACATTATATATACTCAGTAAACCACAAACAAAGAGTATACAGCAAAACTGAATCAATAAATCGTCTATTTAGCCTCAAAAATGAGTTTTCTATTTAAGATAATTCAAACCACAACATCTGAGAAAGAAATGCTTTCTTCTTTTCCCTCATAAAATCACACTTAAAAGCAACCATATGTTGATGCTTAAGATAAAAACAGAAGAAATCTGGACTTACCTGTTTGTGCATTTCTACATTCAGTCCATAAGACATTTCGTAATACTGGAATATAAAAAAACATTCTCCTGGTAAACTCAAAAACCATTTAAGAAAAATAAGAAAGCAGTTTAAACGTAGATTTTCGGATATGAAACTGAGAAGCATGTAGTTAGAAAATTGATCATACCATGACATAAGCACGCTGCATGTCTGTTTTGTCAGAAGCCAATTTCTCACATTCTAATTTTAAACTAAATAAAAATGGGAACATGTTTAGATAAAAAAAGTTCGAAATGTTAAAGTCAATAAAAAGAAAAGGTTTTGAACAAAATTGAAGAAACTAGTTTTCTAAAGGATTCATGAAAATTCAATATTTGTTCACATAGAGCAGGCTTCCTTATCATAATTATAGCTAATGTTTACATTACGTATGACTTTAACCAGAAACTTTACTTAAGATTTCCTAAATCATAACTCGTCCAATATTTACCTACGACTTCTTGTTAAATGAAACGAGATATATATTCATATCTCGCAAAGAAAAAATGTTCACATTTAAACAGACCATGTCTTCTAAGGTTTTCATATTGCATATTATTAGGATCTATTTACTCAACTCAAACCTCTGTAGATAGTATTAATTGACAAATTATACAAAAAAGTCGGTAATCTCTTTTTTGTAGGGAAACGCAAATAAACTTTTTCTAGTAAAACATGGAAACGTTCGTTGAACAGAAAAAAAATAATTAAAAGAAAAACAATAAATTATAGAGTCTACTAAATGGAAAAGTTCAGTTGTAAGACGAATGGTTTTTACCTGTGATTTTGGGCCTGTAAAAAGTTGAATTCTTCTTTTATTCTATCACATGCTTCTGTAACTGAAAATTTCGAATACGGTTGCCCACTGGGTTGAGTTGGGGTCTAAAAAAACACGGACATAACACTCTTCATTTTCAATGCTCCAATTTCTGATTTCATGGGTTGAAAAATGTAAACATTCGCATACCGTGTGTCTTCCTTGGTACATACTACTTGGCCCGTTACTACAACGGAACATGAGAATCAGTTGCCTAAACAATAAGTTCAAGATCTTGAGATGTGTTCTTTTTTTATGTATTTCGTGTCTCACCAGAGAACGTACGTAAAAACATCGTATGTATAGATTATAAAATTTAATTTTTCTGATGCCAGCTTACAAGTTGAGTATAACATCGGAAATAAATTAAACTAAAACTTTATTTATTAAGGGTTAACATGACTTAACAGATTCATACGGAAAAATATAGTATCTGTTGTCATTTATTTTTGAACTTATGAAAGAACGTTTACCTAAAATATACTTTCCCAGCTTATAAAAATTATTTCTTCAGCCAAAATTCAAAACAATTTCTTTGTTCCGTTCTTTGTGATCATTAATACACCAAGAAACTAAAAGTAATATACTTCATCAAGCTCCAAAATATTACAATATATCTTTCTTTCCTTCAAAAAATACAACCTTCTTGTAATGTATTATCAAGCAACTATTGAACTAATTCGACGTCGGCACGCGGTTAGTGTTGAACTTTTAACAATTATTAAACATAATGACCATATTTGGTCAGAAATATGTAAAATTTTATAATTTTAAGCCAACCATATTATCAGAGAAGCCTATTTATTCAAAACACACGTGGAAATCAAATATACTTTTAAACCAATTAGGAATTTTTATACCCACGTGTGCAACTCCGTACACATTTTTCATGAAGATTTTTGGGAAGGCGGAAAGAGCTACAAGAGCAGAAACAGAAAGAATATGAAAGTTGTTATTAATTATCAACTTAACTACTTCAAACTGAAGGCCAGTCAAAAAATTAGTATGGGAGAAGAACGTTGTGTGACCTTATATCCGGGAAAACTCCCATGTCGTGGAAAATTATCAGTATGTAATTTTATGGAGATTAAAAAACTTAAAAGCTTAAAAAGTTACGGTAATGTCAGTTTTGGAAAGTTTAGTCACCAATATTTAAATATGCCTTAACTAAATTTTGGTTTTAGAAGAAAAATCAACTTCTTGTAGGTGTCTTTTTGTTTAGCAGTTATTATTCAAATCAAGGCGTTTTTAGGCCGCTGTCACTTTTCCCCATGTTTAAACCTCAATAGAATCTTTAATCCAAACATTTTGAGATATTTTTCTGAAGAAAAGATCAAATTTAAGTTTTAACAGTACTTTTTTGCTTTCCTCACACGATTTTATAAGAATTCCCCTGCATATAGAAAATAACTCCAAATCATATGCAGGAAAGGACAGTGAATGTTATAAATGTTTTCTTAATAAGCAACCCCAAAGGGTCAGCAGCAGGCCTTTAAGTTGCTTAGAGGACCTTTTCAGATTTGAAGTTGCTAGATGGTTCATAATACACTCTTTTTTTAATAAGGAGGAAACTACCTGAAGAGATGAACCGTGAAAGTTTGCTTAATTTTTGACTCAGTTCGAGGCATTACACTTAGCAACATGGTTGTTTATTAACAAAAAACGTGCATTGGACATTACTCAAACGAGGCTTTGATTAGTTTTTTAGGATCACCTATAAAAATTACGAAAGATGATAAGAGCAGTGTTCCAGTTGCCATTCGAAAGAAAGAACACAAAGAATGCAACACTCCAGTGTTTTTCTTTGGATGGATATAAAATCACACACAAAAGGAAGATTCTGCTAACCTGGACTGACTTTATTAATTTCATCACCACCACACTACTACTCCCCCACCCATAACCTTTACAAATGATACCCGTAAAATAATAATGGTGGCGGTATAAATGGATCAGTGATAACTTGTCAGGGGGATCAACTAAGCAGCCATTAAAATGTAGCGGGATGTAGGGTTTATATTTAGTGTGAAACTCAACATCGTGTCGTTGTAAACATAAACATAACACCCCTTTTTATAATTATTTTGTTCTCAAGTTTTGCCATCATATTACATACAGACATACCATACCGCAGACGCTTGATTTAAAGACAACTTCTACCGAAGAGGGTGCTTAATCGAAAGGGTCATTAGGCTACTTGAGCATTTTATTCTATTGGAAGGCCACAGAAACAAACTGTGGAAAAAGGGTGTAGCAAATGTGAAATATGGACGACATCATCATGATGAGAAATTTGACTTGATTGCTATAAAACTAATGGAATAAACATCGGGGAAAAAGAAATGACAATATTTTTTTGAAATTACATCTACTTCAATCTGGTTGATTTAAACAAAAACAAAACATGAGAAAAGTTGCAAAAACACCAACCCACGGTTTCCAGTCCATCCAACCAATAAAATTCCACAAGCCTGGTACGTCCTAATGTATTTCAAAATCTACGAGGCGATGCAACTTTCATTCGAAGCAAAAACGTGAAAAATAAAAACAGGACAAAGAAAAAAAATTCAAAACATTACAACACACCAAATTCACCGTTTAAAGAATTTTCCTTATGAAAAAATTGACTTAACCATCAAAACTTTATAATTCTATATCCACTAAAGCATTCTTCAAAATATAAGACAAACAAATCAAAAAGATATATAGTTCCACTACGAGAGGTAAACAAGAGACATCCAATTTGATCTTTCGTTTACAAAATTCAGCAATCCAAAACGCAGACTGTTCTGAGTAGCTACTATTGCAATTTCAAGTCATAGATGATGAAGATGAAGATGAAGTTTAAAGAAAGAAAGTAGTAAATACGTCAGTTATTAACAGTCTTTGTCGAACAGCTTCGACAGTGGGAAGCGCTCTAAGGACGACGGATAAGCTGTACGTCGGCAACACGTCACGTTTAACTGGGTAACACGACAACGAAAGAGCTTTTTCATTTGAACGCGACAAGTAGACAACAAGCGACGAAATTGTAACTCCGAGATGAAAGATTTATTACATGGTATGCTATCCACCAAAAAAATTTACGACCAAACCAGTTATTTTGGATTATTATGAAGAAAAGAAAAAACGCACATAAGTGCATGCTAAATTTAGCAAATGGTCTTGATTTCGTGTAACCAACGCACAGATTTACGAGAATAGGTTGTGCTGCACGATCGCTTCGGAGAAAAGGATTTTAGTGATTTCTGGGTAGCATGTTGGTTCACATTGATGCATTTTGGGGCGTCAGCGACATGACATAGACGAATTTTCCACCACCAAATAAAAAAAACAATTCTTTCTTCTTGCGAATCAATGTTGAACGACAATCCTTTCGATTTTCCTAGTTCATATAAGTTTAATCGTGTGCTGTTTTTTATAAATAGAAATCGTCTTCCGGTTTCGTTGCATATAAGCAGAGAATAACATTTCAGCTTCTCCGGCTACCATGTTCAAGTTTTATTTCTAATACTTTTTTCTGTCAAAGAGCTAACGCAACTATATTTTTGGTATCAATGTTAAGTTTGTCACGTTTCGTTTTCAACAATAGATTAAACCATCACATCCAAGGTCAGACTCGATACTGACTGCATTTAACAACTCACGAAGGTCCATTTCTATTCGTCCATCTGAAAATAAATAAATAAATAAGACATGAAAATATAACCAAAAAACTTCAAATAAATTTCTCCCCCACTCTACCCCAGCATCACAAGACTTTATCGCTCCTTACTCCTATGAAAACGTACTTTGCCGTAACAAACTCTTCCTTTCGAGCAGCTGAAACCTCGGAATGACGCTTATTATTCAATTTGAAACGAGGCTTATTCTTACGACGTACAACGAAAGGGCATTCTAGATTATTTGATCGGTAATTCGATCTCATCCGGCCATCATACATGAAAACAATTCTTTCACGTGTTTCTGATCGATTTCATCCACTCGTATAGTTTGAGTGCCAACCGCAAGTTTAAAAAAAAAATCCATTACATGAATGGAACGTTTTCTTTTTTTCTAGAAATAACTTTATCAAGTAATTAGCGAATGAAAACCACAATAATACAGTTTTTAAAGCAATCAAGGAAGTCAAGCTGACAATAGTTGTCGTGGAGTAATGTTGTTTAACAATAGTTGTCGTGGAGTAATGTTGTTTAGGGTAAAGGAACGGAAAATTGTAAACATCTTGCACAGCAAAATAGTAAACATTCTCCAACTTAAACCGTCTGTGGTCACACACAAAGCTGAAAACTACCTAGATAGACATAATGACAGATCATGTTAAGAGTGTGTTCATAGAAATTAAAAATTTATAAGGTCAAGGGAGAGTGGGTGTTTTGAGCTTGGTTATCACTAGATGGTTGTTGATAAATGAAATGATGATGAAAAACCAAGCAGGTTTCATTCTTGATGATCATAGGGTTTTCTTAAGGCTTAACATCATTGTATCTTAAACGTTAAAACAATCAGTAAAACCAAAAACTTTACAGAAACGCGATGTACTGATCTCCACGATACCAACGAGGGAAAAAAAATAAACATCAACCAATTCATAAGAATCCACTTTAATCTTGAAACATTCTAACTTTCTTCGTGGTTCCACTCACTATGTTCTGAACGATTGGAATTTCCCGGTAAGGAAATAACAAAACTTTTATTTTTAGAACGAAAATAACTGCTAATCAGGCTTTTCACTAAATATCGAAACAACACTGGTTTTTTCCTACCACAAATAGATTTTACCACATTTATACCCTGGTCAACGTTCCCTTAAGAACTTTATTAAAAAAAACATTAAACAATATGAGAATGTGTTAGACCACGCCAAAAAACAAAATGTCAACAAATTTTAAACAGAACATTATTTTTAATATTTATTTTATGGTTAGCCAAAAGCATTTCGAAAATGCCACACTGACTTGCGTGTTGTAA